>CM062807.1:1123564338-1124061838 GCA_031772625.1 Pinus tabuliformis | reverse complement strand
TGTAAATCAAGTATTTTATTTAGAAGTATTTTATTCAAACATTATTAATTAATTCAATTCTTCATGTGTGAAGGTATAATTTACCTTAATTTAGATTTGAATCTACATTTCTTATGAAAACATACATTTTCCTAACCATGAAACATACTTTCCATGATTAAAATTATTAAAAATACAATGGGAAATAAGAATAATTAATTTATATGATTAAAATTATTTCTACTGCATAAGACACCTTTTTCTTAAAATTTAACCTTAATTTATTTTATTTTTGTGCCAAGAGGTGCTCTACGATGCAGTATGGGGTAGATCTTTAGACGCTAGATGTGTATGTGTTAGATGTGTAGTAGCTATATACGTAAATATCTTTTAAATGCTCATCTCAAGTATACATATGTTGTGTTATGCAAACACTGTGACTTGGTAAAATTACATTAAAAATTAAAAATTAAAAATAACTTGAGATAAAATAGTAAATTTACCAGAGGTTTTTGTGCTCTAGGTTTTTGCAATCCATGGTTTTACCCATGGTATTCTTCTCTGATGATGTAATTACATTAAAAATAAGTAAAACATAAAAAATAAAATAAAACATAAAATTAATAATTAATAATTTTAATAAATTGAGATAAAATTGTAAAATTATGGATGTTCACAACACATAGTTTTGAGTTTTCCCATGATATTCTTCTCTAATCATCAAATTACATACAATATTTAAATTACAAAAAATAAAAATAATAATTAAAATTAAATTGAGATATAATAATAAATTTATAGATGGAGGTTTTTGGAGCCATATTTTCACAACCCATGTTTTTTCCCATGGTATTCTTCTCTAATGTAGCATATTTAAATGTATTCACCGCTAATGTGAGACACTCATTACAATAAAATCTTTTAGGTAGATCAAAATAAATCCTAATTTCCACAACAAATATCATAACTTTGAGCAATTTTCATATCTGATTTGGCAAACAATGCCTCTCAATAAAGACACCCCACATGAAGACTTTATAGCTCTAGAGATGCATGTCTTCCAGGTAAAACTCGAGAAAAACAACCTTGCTCACTTTGTTACATAGACTTCAAAGATTATATTTTTCCAAGTTTTTTTTATGTTATTAATTTTATTTTGTATGTTTGAAATTTTACTCCTAAGTGTGAAGAGAAACGTGAACATGAAAAAAAAATATGGTGCATGTAGTCCTACATTTTCTTTATATTTTTTTGTCTGCATTAAAATTTATTGAAGTTGCTCAAATGTTGGTTTCAACCTCTGCATGAAAATTCAATAGAATAATTTTCACACAATTGTTTTTGAGTTTTATTTAGGATATTGAATGATAACATTAAAAATAAAATTAAACCAAGGATATTTAATATCGTCGACTCTGTAAATACAGGTATATATTCTTATTGGGTTTTAAGGTATAATAGATGAGCCTATTAGGTTTTATGATCTAACAACAAAGCTTCAAGTAGATTTTCTTAACTACCAAGCTTATATATATCAAACCAACCTAGATCCATCTTAACTCCAGGTCTATTAAATGCTGAGAGAGATCAAATATCTCGAGGTGTAAATATTTCCTCAAGTTTTTCACTCAAAATAGAGGTTTGCACAATGAAAGATTTGATCCCTCTAAACGCTTAATAAATTTGGAGTTAAGATTAATATAGGTCGGTTCTATATACATTCAACTACATGTAAAATTTATATCTTATTTTGTAAATAAAATCCAAATTACTTTATCTAAATACATTCATCTATATGTAAAAATTCTATCTTATTTTTCAATCTATTTTGTAAATAACATATATCTTATAAATAGTGCACGACGACTCAAAACCTATCTCATACCCTATTACTTTCTTCAGATTCATTGCACTATATGTAAAACTCTCAATCTCTCTTCTGAAACAATTCATTCATAATGACAAGGACAATAGGTCGTCACTGCCACTGACAGATCCAATGGAAGAGGGTACCGGTAGCTTCTATTCCACTGCTTTGTGCTGTTAGTCTTGTTCACACACCATAATTTCCACAGTTCCATTTCATTGTTAGCATTCACACTCTCTTTCTTTAGTGTTCTAATCAAAGCTACTTGGACTTTTGTTGTGGTAATATTCTACCCATTCATGAAACAATTCATTGATCATGCAACAAACAATAGGTCGTCACTTCCACTAACAAATCCAAGGGAAGAGGGTATTAGGTAACTTCTACATTGCTTCTTTGTGTCATTTTTCTTGTTCATGCACCTTAATTTCTACAATTCCATTTCACTGTCAACATTCACACTCTCTTTCTTTAGCCTTAAAGAATCAAAGGTTCTTGAAATTTTGTTGTGGTGGAATTCTACTCATTCATAATACTAGTAGACATTTTAGGAGACAAAAAATTACAGCTATGATAAGAGATGGGGGTGAAATGGATTTGATTAGATTTGGTGGAGTTCTTCACTGCCTTATGTTGACCTTTCCCTCTCTGTCTGCCACTAGATTAGTGATAATAAATCTAGTCACACCTTCCATGAACCTTTCCCTTTCTGTCACTGATTTCATTCACACTAAATCCCATCACAAGATGACAACCATATCAATCCCCTACCTCAATCAATGTAGAGTACTTAGTTTGTCCCATCCTTTAGCTGGTAATTATGTCCTCAAATTATTTGAATTCCCACTAGCCTAGCACTACCTCAATTATTAGGGATGCAATAAGACAAATGGTGAAATATTAGTAATAGTGTTGTCACGCCATCACCCACTCTTCCCCCGTCGAATTTGTCTTCACTTCAATCCTCTTATGAATAGTTGTTAGAAACCATATAGAGCTGCAAATATCCTCTGCATTTTCACCTCCCTCTTGTGGAATGTGGAATTTTTTCAAAGTCAACCACTAATTCCCATTTCATGAGCATTGAAGAGGTGTATAGGATTACACTATGGGATCTCTCTGTTTTTCTCTTGTTATATTGTTTCTTCTCTTCATATTTTCTTTCTCCTCCTCTTCTCACTCTTTTCGAGATGATTAGAACTCCCTGATGGCATTCAAGAGGATCATTTCGTATTATCCTTATCATTACATGGAAGATTGGAATCTTGTAGTCCCCTTGCGCAGCTATATTGTTGTTACATGTAGGTTTTCATTCACTGCTAAATAGAGTAGTCTCCCTCAACCTTAGTTCTATCGATCTAGGTGGCTCCATTTCTTCTTACCTTGGAAATTTATCATTTGTCCACTCACTCGATCTTTCAAACAACTCTTTACACGGTCATATCCCACCACCATTTGGATTCCTCTTTCATCTGAAGAAACTCATATTGTCGTACAATCAATTGGAAGGAAATATTCCAAGCAAACTCCATAGTTGCAGAAATTCAGTTTACTTTACAATTTCCTTCAACAATATGAGTGGGAATATCCCCAAGGAGTTGGGTTCCTTAACCGTTATAACTCTTCCTATTGTACTCAATGTATAAAGGTTGGTTGGTAGTGTTGCAAGACTTATCTATGTATTCTAGTAGAGGGTTGTTATAGAACTCCCAACTGTACTCCTCTTGTTGCCTTGTGAGGGACTTGAGTTGTTCCTCAACACTAGACAACTTGGCCATTGAATCAGAACATACCCCTATGAGCTCCTCAATTTTTCTATTCTCCTGTAAGATAGTGTCTCAGACTGTCCGGACTCTCTACTTCAACATCATAAGATATGTCTTGAAATGCATGATATTTTCTCGAAAGTCCTCTACTGGAAATTATGGTTCCCTGTTGAATTATTTTGTATCTGTCTGCACTAGATGCTCAACTATCATAGCTCCATGTTGAACCTTTGACCAAATCTCCAGAAATGGCTCATCCTGCATACTATATTTTTCATGCTGGTCCTTATGATCATGCTCATCATACTAGTTTACCAGCACTAGATTCTCATTTAGGTCTCCTTGAATGTCTTCTTCCTAGCCTTCTCCACCTATGGGGATAGTTTGTTGTCCATCCTCTTTGGTTGTCAAACATGGATGCACTAGTGGACTCTTATATACGCTTGGTTGTTCATACTCTTCATGGATGTCCACTTGGAGATAAGAGTCTACCATATTGTTAGGAAGAATTATCTCCTTCTTTTCTCCATGTACTTTGTGAAGCTACCTGTTTATAATCAGCTTGTCCTGCAAGTCCCTCTGAACAACATTGTGTTGTTATCCACCATATGTACTTGATTTCTCGGATCCTTCAGATGAATCCTCATATTCTAAAGGAATTTCCTCTGGTTTTGTCCTTGTTTCCTCCTTCCTATCACATGGACATGAATGGTTAAATGCCCAATATCCCTTTCATACAAAGCATAGGCTTTTCCTTCTTAGTTCTTTCTTGTTGTCCCCACAAATCCTTGTTAGTTCCTCCTTCGTCAACTTACTTTTAAGTAGTTTGATGTTCTGTTTGACCAACCCCTCAACTAGTTCATAGGAAATAGGTGATACAATTAGCTCCTTCCTCCAAATAGCAAACAATTTGGACCTCAATTGTTTGCACATGGCCTTATCTTCTCCTAAGATTAGGGACATGATCTTTTTCATGTTTGTTTTGACAAATTTTGGATGCGATGTTGTAATTGTGGTGCAAAAGCATCATAGCATCTGATGGATTAAGTCATCACATTCTTGATCCAACGTAAGTATAACAAATTTGGAGTTTTCGATGCATTCTAAAATTTTGCACCTCTGAGAGAAAGTAAGAAGGTTGATATTGTCAACAGAGTAATAAAAGTAAACATGTTCTCTAACTAACTAATAGAGAAGTCGATCTTGGAGAACTCAAACCCCTGCTCAGAACTAAACTCTTCCTTTACTCATCATTCAGCCCCTTTGAAAATATATAGCGGCCCTCAAAGGAACACTGGAATTTGGCCTTTGAAATTTCAAATATGGCTTCAATATGGTAGATCAATCCTTCGCTCCTAATTACAAAGATGTTCGGCGCCTTTAACTCCACAAAATATTATTTGATCTGGGTTTTTAAAAGAATAAACCAAATAATAATATTTATCCCCAAATTTTAGCTAAATAAATAGTTTGGCCAAAACAATTTCTTCTGCGGATTTCTTGCTGTTGATAATTTCGACCTTCCAATTAAATCTCACTCTGTAAATTTGTGAATTTACTCAATTGAAGAATTTGGTCTTCAATGATATGGCATAATTCGATATCACAATAAGAACCTGACCCATAATAATTAAACTCCAAGGACTATACTTCTTTTGGTATCTTGATCTTAAAAACAAATCACTTGCAAATCGAACTTCAATGGTAGGAAAACAATTTCTTTGTAATGGTTAACTAGGGTGGCTATAGATAACCACCAAAATTAACAAGATTTTAGCTAAGATGATTATGGACGATCACCAAAAACTATTTTCTCTTGAAACTCTCTATCAATCTACAATAAATGCTCAGCCTAACAAGAAAACTAGCTTTGATACCACTGTAAGATTCCTGACTGCAAAATTTTCAACATATCTAGCACATTACAATTTCCTAAAACTACTTCAACCCAAAATACAAAACATAAGGGATCTAAGAAAGAAAAATTCAACCACTTATTTATATTAATAACTGTAAATATGGTACATGCCCATACAAGTAATATTGAAGCCCCTACCAATGGAATGGACAACTGCTCATCAAATGACTAAGCTAAAATATTGAAGCACTTTGTGAATCTTGGATGGATCCACCCAAAAAAGATCACGGTGGGGATTTCCCTCGAAGGAAAATACCATGGGAAGATACCATGGGAAAATACCATGAGTAAATTTTGTCCATTTGACCTTATAAAAAACGAAATATTACATAGTTGTACATCGTCTTTCAAGTCTTGTTAGTCCTGTTATTCCATTGTATCTAAGTTGGATTTTGTCATGATTTCTTGCCTCACCAACAGAAATTTATTTCTCAACCACAAATAATGGCAATAGATATTTTATAAGAATCTTTGTCTTTGCTTCTCAGTCTCAAACCATCTACATGGCATTGTTTTGTTTAATACCTTAGCCAAGTTGGCAAAAAGGTATGAATCATTGTCTTGCAACTCTGTTCCAATGTTTGTAAAGTGAAATATAAATAATTCCATAAGTAGAGACTCATTTTTCTATACCTCCATTGCATCTATAAACATTAAATTCTACATCATGGAGCATGGAAAAAAATGTGCTCGTATGCGCAAGTTTCCAACTATATTCTGTAGTTCTATAGAAGAATTAGGAAATCCCTTGTCTCTTCAATTTTCATATCATTCATCTCAATCAATGCATTAAAAAGGGACAAATTTACAGTAAAATTAGGGTTCCCCTATCCCCACAATTTCGGTCTTTATGCTTGGGAATAGTCAAAACAATCTCATTCTTTCCCAAAATACCAACTTCCTCAATTTGTAAATAGCTTAAAAAGAAAGTTAAAGAACTTGGCATATCGTCTAGAAATAAAATGAAGATACGAAACTTCAAAAAAATCAGATGACTTAACCACCCTCACTTAGATAAAAGAATTAGCCCTCGAACATGCACGTAGGTAAAACCACTTCTGGAACAAAATGCTAATTTGTGAACACGCCACTAAAATTTCAAAAGAAATATAAACAAAGTTTTGATGCTCCCTCTCATGATCTATTATACAACTGATGCTTCGTGCTTGTAGTTGATCTCTCTCTAACATGGCAGTCTGACTATGCGTTTGAAAAATGATATTAAGATAATCTCATTTCCATTTTTTTAATCGTAAACTTTGAATTGTTTAAATTACGAAGCTGAAGTTGAAAACATGAAAGGAAAAGGACTTGGTTGAACTTCAAGTAGAGTATCTAAAATGGGGAATGAACACTCTTGCACCGCACATCATGAAAATATTCAACAACAACATTCAACAAGGATTCCCAAGAGACTGGACAAGTAGCCTAACAATACCCCCTTTTAAAAGTGAAGACATTAATAATCCTTCCAATTATAGAACCATTATGATTAATCCTTTGTTTGCAAAGCTTTTCAACAACATGGTAGAAAATAGAATCAGTAAGTGGGCAGAAGTAAGAGAAAAGATGGCAAAAGGACAAGCGGATTTTAGGCCGAAGCATTCTACAGTGGATCATGGTATCATGTTGAGACACATTATTGAAAAGGTTTGGGGGACCAGAAAGAAATATTATGCTGCTTTGTTCACTTCAAAAAGACATTTGACACAATCCCCAAAGATAATTTGTTACGTAGAATGGAAGAACTTGAAATTCCTTTGCGTTATATAGTCATTGTCCATAGACTCTATGAAGAGGTGAAAGGGTGGACCTGAGGGGGCCACCTGGAACCCAGCCCATCCCTTTTGATGATGGGGTAAGGTTGCAAGGTGGAGATGGTGTTCGGTTGGGGGACTTTGTGATAAAGTTTCTTTTATAGGGTTGAGGAATTTAACCCTACATGTGATCTCCAACAAAAAGAGTACATTGGCGCTAACATTCCATGGAGGGAAAAGGTTCTTATTGCTCAATTAAGAACTAATTCAGATCAACTTTGGTGTGAAATGGGATGGTGGAAAAGGCCTAAAGAAGCTTGAGAAGAATGGGTTTGTACGTTTTGCATGTCTGGGGCAGTGGAATTGGAAAAACATTTCATTTTGGAATGTGATGCGTTCAAAGACATCAATTTTATTAACTATGTAATTAAATTTTTTATTACAAACAATAAATTAACTGAAATTGATTTTTAAACTTTTTTCCTTAATCCAATAACTTTTAATTTAAAAAAATTATTTACACACGCCCATATATATATATATATATATATATATATATATATATATATATATATATATATATCTATATATATATAGATATAACTATTGAAATTCATGTTATGTAGTTGTATAATTTTTTTAATGTTTTACTTGCTAATTAATTTTTTTCTTAGAATTGCAATTCCAATCAGAAATATACCAGCAATAAGCAAGTTTTCTTTCCTATTAACCATCGTCATTGTTCCATCCATCATGTTACTTTTTCTATTAACCATCATCATTTTTTGATCCATCCTGTACAAAAATGCAAGAGGAAGTGGCTCTTGTTTTTCAAACAATTTTGTAAATAAAATACAATTTGCAAATTGCTTTGTATTAATACATTCATCTCTATGTAAAACTTCTATCTTATTTTTAAATCTATTTCATACATTGTTACTTTATTACTTGACAACATAAAACCTATTTTATACACTGTTACTGTATTCATATGCATTAAATAGTACATGACAACTCAAAACCTATTTCATACATTATTACTTTGTTCAGATGCATTGCACTGCATGTTAAAGTTATCTCTCAATCTCTCTTCTGAAACATTGCATTCATCATGCAAAGGACAATAGCTCGTCACTGACAAATCCAGTGGAAGAGGGAAATTAGTAGCTTCTACGTTGCTGCTTTGTGTCATTATTCTTATTCACGCACGATAATTTCCACATTCCCATTTCATTATGAGCATTCGCACTTTATTTTTTTAGCCTTCAAGAATCAAAGCTACTTGGAATTTTGTTATGGTAGGATTCTACCCATTCATGAAACAATGCATTCATCATGCTGAGGACAATAGGCCGTCACTACCACTAACAATTCCAAGGGAAGAGGATAGTAGGTAATTTCTATGCCGCTTCTTTGTGCCAGTTTTCTTGTTCATGCACCTTAATTTCCACAGTTCCATTTCATTTTCAACGTTCGTAGTCTCTTGCTTTAACCTTCAAGAATCAAAGGTACTTGGAATTTTTTTGTGGTGGAAATGTTCCCTCCCTTACGGTGACCTTTCCCTCTCTAGCTGCCATTGGATCAGTGATAGTTAATCCAATCACACTTCCCATGAACCTTTCCCTCTCTGCCACTAAGTTCAGTCACACTAAATCCTATCACAAGATGGCATCCATAGCAAGCTCCTCCCTCAATCAATGCAGAGTCCTTAGTGTGTCCCATCCTTTAGCCAGTCAGTCCATCCTCAAATCATTTCAATTCCAACTGGCTTAGCACTACCACAATTATTAGGGATGCAGTGAGACAAATGGTGGAATATTAGTAATAGTGTTGCTACCCCATCACCGACTGCCAAATTTTTCTTGTTCATGCACCTTAATTTCCACAGGTCCATATCACTGTCAACATTCGTAGTCTCTTGCTTTAGCCTTCAAGAATCAAAGGTACCTGGAATTTTTTTGTGGCGGAATTCTTCCCTCCCTTATGGTGACCTTTCCCTGTCTAGATGTCGCTGGATCAGTGACAGTAAATCCAATCACACCTTCCAGGAACCTTTCCCTCTCTGCCACTGAGTTCAGTCACACTAAATCTTATCACAAGATGACAGTTATAGCAACCTCCTCCCTCAATCAGTGAAAATCCCTTAGTGCATCCCATCCTTTACCCAGTTAGTCTGTCCTCAAATCATTTCAATTCCCACTTGCTTAGCACTACCACAATTATTAGGGATGCAATTAGACAAATGGTGGAATATTAGTAATAGTGTTGTCACCCCATCACCGACCACTGAATTTTTCTTGTTCATGCACCTTAATTTCCACAGATCCATTTCACTGTCAATGTTCATACTCTCTTGATTTATCCTTCATGAATCAAAGGTACTTGGAATTTTGTTCTGGTGGAATTCTTCCCTCCCTTATGGTGACCTTTCCCTCTTTAGCTGCCACTGGATCAGTGACAGTAAATCCAATCGCACCTTTCAGTAGCTTTTCCCTCTCTGCCACTTAGTTCAGTCACACTAAATCCTATCACAAGATGACAATTGTTGGCTTGTTGGGGCCTAACGAGTTCAAGTGGTCCGCCGTTCAACCCTGTGTGCACGTCTCTACGCGTACTTACCCATTCCTCGTAGCCTCAAACGATGTTGTCGCGCAGCCCTACTCAGGGTCTGAACGTTGTTATTATCCAAGTCCTTACTAATATTCCAAAGTTAATTAATTAACTTTGCTTACTTGCATGTGTAAAGTATACTTAGCAATATAAATCATTCATATAAGTGCACGCAGTAAATAAACAGGATATTTGTAGTTGATATCAAACATGTAATAACTCAAGAACCGATACACATAATTTGGATAAAACTTCTTTTATTATTCTCTTCTCTCGTTACAGTCTTGACTCCGCCCTACGCACTCAGCTACAGGGGTCCGCACACTCACCTGCAAACAACTAGGCCTCTGTGCACTCAGCTGTAGAGCCTTCTCCTACTCTACGACCCAAAGACACACTTAGATAATTACTACTCAATCCCTTAGACTTGTTCTTATTCCATACTTCATTTTCACTCACTCTCTTTTACACTTAGAGCCTCGCTCTATTTATACAATCCCATGGTTTGCGGACCATGGGTAGGTTGACATTACATTAAAAACTAGGGTGGACAATGTTGTGACTCTAACATACTTTCGTACCTGCAATTCGGGGGGATTTACAACATTATTCGGTCAAAACATGGGCTTTGAGCCCAAAAACATGCTTCAGGGGGGTTCCATGCTCAACAAACCCCCAACACAAACATCGTGACTCGCCCTCAACTCACTCTGTTGGTGTCGTGATCTTGGCACGGAGTTCCTCCAACTGTCCTTGAACTGTGCTGATGTCAGCAGTGCACTGAGCTGTTGTTTGCTGAATCTGTTGCATCCTCTGTTCTGAGATCTCCGTGACTGGATTATTTCCCTACATCTGTACTTGCATCTACTGTGTATGTTTATAGTCTCGTGCCTTTTTCCGGCTCCTTAGAGCGCAAATACTGTGCTTCGGTTGGCTAGTCAAATAGTCAGCCCACCCGTGTAGGGTTTTAAGCAGCTGCCATTTACTTTGCCTCGAAAGGGTTCTCCAATTAGTTTGACTAGTTAGACCGCGCCTTCGTTTGTGACCTCCTTAACCACGTATGGTCCCAGCCAATGCATTCTGAATTTTCCTCGAAAATTTTCAATCTTACTATCCTACAGTAGCACTAAGTCATTTACCTTGAAGGTGCGCAACTTGATATGGCGATTGTGCCAGGCTTTCTGACACTGCTTTTGTACCTGCTGATGAAATCTAGCCAAGAACCATTCTTCCTCAAGCTCTTCCAATTGTGCGAGCCTTTCCTCCAGAGCTTCGCAGTCTATCATCCCTGTGAGCGCTACTATGCGTAGACTAGGTATGATATATTCCATCGGCATGACAGTTTCCATGCCATAAACTAACCGGAAAGGTGTTTGTCATGTTAGTTTCTTGCACATTGTCCTATAAGCCCATAGCACTGTAGGTATGCGCACGTCCCAATCACTTCACTGCACGTTGCATGCTTTGGTCAGCGCAGTCTCCAGTATTTTGTTGAAGGCTTCTACAATCCTATTGGCTTATGGGTGGTACGGTGTACTTTCCTGATGATACACCTAGAATTCTTTTGTGAGCGCACTGATGGTTTCATTCAGGAAATGTGTTCCACGATCACCCATTAAGATTTTCAGACAACCAAATCAGGTCAACACATTTTCGAACAAAAACTTTGTAGCCAAAGCGGTCATGCAGTCTTTGAACGGTTGTGCTTCCGTGCCTCGTGTTAGTTACTCTATTGCAGTGATGATGTAGCGTGCACCCATATTTCCCTCAGGTTTGATAGGTCCCACAAAGTCAATTGCCCATTTCTTGAATGGTTACAGTGTCATTTGTGGATTCAACAGCATCTCGTCCCTTCACGATGGTTTTCTGGTAATTTGACATATATCGCAAGCCTTACAGTAAGCTTTTGAATCCTGGTGAAGTGTTGGCCACCATAATCTTGCGTAAAGAATATTTTGTGCGGTCACGCGTCTTGCATAGTGTCCTCCTGTAGCACCCCCATGTGCTTCCGCGAGGATCTGACTTCGTTCAAATTTAAGCATGTATCTTCACAATATCTCATCATTTCCCATTTTATATAGGTGCCCCACGATGAAAGAAAAATTCATCGAGTGCACCACCAATTCCTTCTTCTATTGGATGGAGTATTCCTTCGGTGCAGTCCCTATTGTCAGAAAATGGATTATATCTTCGAAGTTCCCGTCTGCGACACGCACCGCAAAAAGCTATGCATCAGGTAATCCTTCTTCCAAACTAGTAGGTTCCTCGCCCTTCTCAGTACGCGACAAGTGATCTGGTCCTGCATTTAGGCGTCCAGGTTTGACCATGACCTCAAAGTCATATTCTTGAAATAATAAGAGCCACCTACATATGCGCCCCCCCAACACAGGCTTATTGACCAAGTATTTCAGTGCAGAATGGTCTGTATACATCTTGAAATGTCCTCCTAGCAAATAGTGTCGGTATTTTTGGGGTGCATCCACTATCGCTAACCCCTCGTGCTCGGTTGTGGAATAGTTCTTTTGAGATTTAGACAATATATGACTTGCAAATGCGATAGGGTGGTCTAAGCCCTCGCCACCCTCTTGTGTGAGCACTGCTCGTAGCGCGATACTTGACGCATCAACATGGACATGAAACTCCACATCTCATTTTTGGAAGACTAGGATTGGAGCGGAGGCAAATTTCCCCTTTAGGACATCCAAGCTCTTCATGCACACATCATTCTAGCAGAATGTGACATCTTTTTTCAATAGTTTCTCCATTGGCACGGTGATTTGGGCATAGCTTTTGATGAACTTCCTATAGTATCTTGTGTGTCCCAAGGTAGCACATAGCTGTTTAACACTTCACAGTGCTTCCAAATTTAGAATTACTGCAGTCTTCACAGGGCCAACCATCAGCCCTTGTTTGCAGACCACATGTCCCAACAGGTTTCCAAACGAGGAATGTGCACTTCTTAAGGTTTAGTGCAATCTGGTGTCATCGAAAAGTATCCAGCATCAAACGTAAGCTTGCTACATGGTGTTTAACTAATCCAAATACAGTCCAATCATCCAGATTGACCTCCAGGAACTTGTGGATGTATTCTTTGAATGCGGCAACAACGACACGTGAAAATATGGCTAGCGCGTTCTTTAATCCAAATGTCATAATGGTGTATTGAAAGCAGCCCCATTCCGTTGCGAAGGTGGTCTTGCTCCTGTCTTCCAGTGTGATTTTGATCTGGTGGTACCTTGAGAACCCATCTGTGAATGAGTATGCTTCTTCTCTGTCAATGTTTTCCAATACTTCATCTATGAATGGTGTCAGGAATGGGTTGTGTACACAGGTGTTATTCAGCTTCCGGAGGTCCACGCATATTCTTATTTCTCCCTTCTGCTTTTTCTCCTGTACTACCATAGGGCTCACCCAGTTGGATTCTTCCACTGGCTCAATAATTTCGGCTATGAGAATTTTGTCTAATTCTATGCAAACCTTTTTCTTGTACTCGGATTCAAGCGGTAAGGCCTCTGCTTGACCGGCTTCGCATCGGGTTTTATGGTGATCTTCATAATCCCTAAGTCACTAATGATCCCTTTTAAATCCACAATTTTGGTCGAGAATAAGTCTTAGTATTCGCGGTGTAACTCAATGACCTTATCCACTATGGCATCACCCCAATAGTCACCGAGCATTGCATACATTGGTTCCGCCTCCGTCCTAATGTTTACCTGCTTTGTTTTTAGTGGTGCGGTGATGTTGGGATCCTAAATCAGTGGTCCTCGAACCTCGTGACAGCCTTCAGTTTTGGGAATGTTAATATTCTCTGGGTCCTCATCATCCTCCTCAATATTTACATTGTAACACTCCAGCGTGCAGCTCAGCTGTGTCGCACATGCTAGCTGAAGCACTTCCATTGGCTCCTGGGGTATTTTGAAGATCCTTGCTTTTACTACTTGTAGCGCATCATCAACAGTTTCCCACCAACGATATCCAAATGTGAAGGTTAACAGGAATCCTTCGCGCAAGATGTCCCATTAGCTCGTTCCATGGTGTAGCTCCGTCTCAGTATACCAATTCATGGGTATGACATGTAGAGTATGACAGAACAAATGCACCCATTCAGGTTGTGGCTCTTCCTTGTAGACCTTGGTCCATTTCACGAGGTGTGTACGTAGATCATCCCGTCCATCATACTTGTCTACTAGCCACATCTGTGGCTTCCAAAATCATAGGTGCATCATTCTTCTGCATCTGCGCCAGCCCTCAAAGCTTCTCTAATGCATACCCCACCACCTTGCGGGTGTAGCACACAGTGCCCATTTTAGAGTGTCAAAACGCTGTTGTTCTAGAACTTCTCTTTCAAATTTGTTCAATAATTCATCCATCATTGTCAACCCGTCATACATAGGCTGATCCATTACCTTCGTTGTCACGTAGCGCAATGGTCTTACCATCATGTTGCAATTGAGCGTGGTTACCTCGTGTAACCAGTTCTGCCATCGTTCTATTTCCTCATTTGAATCCGATGTGCAGGAGCTTTCGTGTTCCCACGAAATCCTGCCATCCATTGTAGGATTTACCCAATCCTGTTCCAAAGCAGTTATCTTGTAGATACAATCTGTATCGTCATTGCTTTCGCCGTCGCGCACTAGCTCTGTGTAGCGCGATCCTTCCGCAGGGTCTAAAGGTACCACTACGCGCAGTGACTTTTTCTTAAAAATCATTTTGCGCTTCTTCAGGTTTATCACTCCATTCATATCAGTGGCCCAATCGATTCCCAGTAGCGCGAGATAGGGATTGTTGTCATCGACAATCTCTATCACTTCAAAATCTGCAAGCGCGCTCGCACCTTCGATGTCTACCGTTATTCCCTGCAACCTTCCCATCAGTAGGATCTTCTGCTGGTTCTCCATTTGCAGTTGAATAGGGGACCATTGCAATGCGGGCTTGCCCATCAGCTCCCATGTCTTCTTTGGCAATATGTTCGCGTTTGATCCTAAATCCAGAATCACTTGATCCATTTCATATTCCTCGATTTGCGCAGTTAATCTCATCTCCCTTCCTATTTGCATTGTGTGCTTCCCGAGCTTTCAGACTATGTGCAGTTCTCCTGACCCAGCGCACCTAGTGATGAGTTCCTGCAGTCCCTTCACAGCCTTTCTATCACGCAACAGCTTCATGCATGTCTCTAGAAAGGTAGTAAGCATTAGCGGGTCCATATCCACTTCTATTTTGTTTTTACTACCTGAAGTGGAGGCCTCCGTGAAGCTCTTCTTAACTTCCATGAATGTCTCCTTTGCGTGCTCCAAATTGCACTCTGGTTCCTTTGTAGGAGCCTTGCAAACCCAAGAACTTTCTTCGGGTTGCTTGCCCTTGTCATCTCCTGTCGTAATACCACTTCAGAGCATGATGTTTACATTTGGGTCCTCTTCAGGCAGCTCAGACCTCATCATTTGCAGATTCTAAGTTAAGGGAGGTTGGAGTATTCCTTTATCGCAGAACCTCGCTATCAGTGTGGGGAAATCCCTTGTCTCATGATCAAACTAGGTACAATATAAACATGATGCCCTCGTCAGATTTATACAATCACGGGCATAATGCCCTGGCCCTCTGCAATTGTAACAAATCAACTGTCCACGACCCCTTCCTAGTCCCATTCCATCTTGTTTGCACCCTTGAAATCCAGTGTGCGCAATCCTTGTATTTTGATCGAGGGCTCATGTTTCAGTCTGAACTTCGTAGGTAGGTGTCTGATCCATCATCAGTTCATAACTTCTACAGGTGCGTTCATCATGGCCTTCTGACCTGCAGAAATTATAGAACAACTGTTGGGATGTCTTCGTATACTTTTGTAATAGGTGACAGTTATCTGTAGCGTGCTTCCCTTCTATCTGAAAAATCATACACCATAATATAGGCACCGTGCTCAGTCCTGCTTGTGCCTCTGGTCTCAATGGCATCGACCCTCCTCCCACTAGGTAGTTCACAAATATTGGACAATGGTCCTTGTCATGTCCTTGGCCTTTACATTTTATGCACCATACCTCCTCGTGCACCTCAGACCGAGTTGTCCTGTCCTATTTCAAACTCTGCATTTCCAGACACAAATTTTTTAGTTGCATCTGGATTTGTTGGACTCCTAGGTTAGGATCTTGTATTAGGGTCTCGTGCAGTCTCATTGCAATCTCTAAAGCTTCGGCCTGGGTGGATAACTTCTGTTGCAACAGTGTCATCCTTAGATGTGGCGTTAGTGACACTACAAACCATGCGTGGTGCTACCCATCTGTCAAGGTCATGTTGGCTTCGCGAATCATGCCCTTCAGTCTTTGATCCAATTCTCAGGGGGGTCTTGCCTGGAAGCATCACGATTTCCTTAAACTCGATAATCTACTGTGTCTTCGATTTTGGCCTGCTAAATTCCCTGTTTAGTGCATCTTGGATCTCCGCGACCCCTACATTTTGATTGTCATTGGAATGTTTAATGTACCATGTTAGTGCATGATCCTGCAACGCGCTTACTAGTTTTGACTTCTTTATATTGTCATCCACGACTCTTTATGCTTCCCATATAGCTTTTTACCACGAACCAAAATTGGTCAGAATCTTCATTCCCTACTCCTTTTAACACTGGCAATTTTATCGCGCTCGCCATATTGAACTATGGTGGTGGCAGAGGTGGTGTGTGAGGAGATGGGGGTGAAGATTGTGAGATTGGTGGTGGTGTAGGTGGAGGTGCTATGCGCGGAATTCACTGCCTTATCAGACTGATCGCACTCCTTGGTGAAACTCTTGTGAGCTCTTCCTCGCTTTCTCGCCGAGGCGAACTCAAGGGGCTATTCTCCATCTCTGTGCTACCTTCATTTCTATATATCCTCCCACTCCACGTAGCCCCAAACATCAATTTATTCACATAACCCACTTTTCATACAATAGCATTTTAATCCAAGTGTTAAAAGATTTAATGTACTTACCTCGCGGTCCTTTGAGGAAGCGTCATTTTGCCTCGTTGTAGTTGACTGAAGTATCTACCGTGAACTTAGTGATAAACCCTCCTATAATTTGATCGAGCCAATGGTCCACAGCAAATGCAATCTTATCTCCCGATGCTTCTAGTCTGTGCACCAACTCTGGAGTCCACACAATTGGTTTTTTGAGCCTACACCTTCCTTGATTGTTTGCTAGCTTTGTGATCCACTCATACAACTCAGAGGGGAAGGATATAAAGAAAATATCGTGGATTTCCGTATATATGTAGCACTCTAACCATTTTTCCTTCGATACTCATGGATTCCTATTTTCCTGCGCCGCGAACTCGTGAATTTTTCTATCCAACCACCCATCAATTTCTTTCTTTATCGAATTCCAGTGACATGACATCATAAATCCCTTATGCAGATCTCGGTCCCGGCAAAGGAACCATTTGTTGGCTTGTTGGGGCTTGACCCAGGTGTTGTGGTGAAAACACAACCCCCCCATTATTGATTTGCTCGACTCAAATAATGGGGACCCTTTCTATAAAACTTTTTGGCTAAACACCTTTTAAGATTTTTATTTAGTTGATTATCATACGCTTTTGTTAATTTTTCATTTTCTTTGGATTCTTGTTTTGATTACTTTGTTAGAATCGATTTTTTATAAGCTTCACATTGATGCTTGTTTCGCCTCATTTGGTCAACAGGTTTGAAAATGGCACTCCTTTGAAGTCTCATCATTTATCTAGCCTAGGTTAAAAATGCATAAAATGTACAATATTGCATTTTGTAAATAAATTAGTTCAATAACGCATTCATTTTAAATATTAACCCATAGCGATTTTTTACTAACATTTTTCCATTTTTAGTTATGCATCCAAATCATTAATTATCGGGATTTTAAGAAATTCACTCTAATTTCCAAATCAAATCCTAATCTCGAAAACCCAAACATTTAAGTGGTTGTAGTTTTATTTTTATTTTCATTAAAGTGGTTGTAGTTTAGAAACTTAAATTCATAAAAATAAAACCAAAATAAAAATTTATGTTTAAAATTAAATTTTAAATTAATTAATATATTAAATATAATTAATTTAATTAAATTAAAATTTAAAACAAAAAAAACATATAATAAAATTGTTCTGATCGCATCGGGGCTTTTAATCGGATCGGAAGATTTAAACACAACTTGTTTAACAAAAGCCCCGACACCACACCATACCCCGATGCCGATATCGGATCGGGGATTTTGCATTGTGCCAAAGTTTAAAAACCCCGATACCATATCCTCCCGATTTGCCGATGCAAAGGGGCATTAACTAAGTCTTATTATAAGGCTTATGTTATGTTTTGTTTTCAAAACTCATTCGAAATAGGTTAAAAGGAATGGAGTTAATAAAAGGTAATGGAGGTAGGTATATATTTATTATTTTTAAATATTAGTTTATATTAATATTTTATATGTAATATATTATATTAATTAAATTAATTAATATATGTAATATTTAATTAATTTAATTTAAATTTAAATATCATTTAGATTAATATTAATTAGTTTTTTTAATTAGATTAAATTTGTTTATAAATAGTTAATTAGATATCAGTTAATTAGATTAATCATATTAACTAACAATTAGTTTAGTTTATAATTAGAATTAATTAGAGACTAATTTAGGATTAGTTTTTAATTACAATATTTTTAGCCCAGCAACAGAATTTCCAGATTCATGCCAGATTTGACCCATCAACTTTGGAGGCTCATAGATTGAGTTATACTTAGCCAAATGAGGCCCAGGACGGCTTATTGGAAAGAGAAAATCAAGGAGAACATTTTGGAGGAGGTTTCACTAACAGATTTAATCATTTATTGAGTCAAAAATCAGGCAGAAGATCAGGCTCCGAATTTTGAAAACAAAATCAATTTTCTGAGTTATTTTCTTCACTTTCATTTGTCCAAAGCCTCTTCTAATTGCAGATCCATTGGTTAATAATATCTTTGGCCAATTAAAACCATCCCAGACATCAATAGAGAGCTTATATTTTATTTTCAATTATTTATTTAAATAGAATTTGATTGGACTTGATTTAATTTCCAGAATTATATTTTGATTTTATTAATTGCATTTTAATTTATTTTGATTTCTTTTTGCAGGAAAACAGTGGAAGAAATATGGAGAAAAGGATCTCAATCAATGAGAATGCTCCAGCAATTGAAGATTAGAATTTTGTAGCAAATAAAATTGGATTTCACAGATTTACCTTCAACAAACTTTTCTCTCAAGAATTCCTTTGCAAGCAGTATAAATAATAGATTGTAGAATGTAATAAGGGGTTGCTCTCCTCTGCAATTCTAGACTTCAAAAAGCACTATTGTAATTGGAATTTAGAGTTGTAGGAGGGAGGAGAGAAGATATCAGATCTGGGGATTATTGAGGATTTTCCTTTTGTATCTTGAATTATACATGAAGGACAAAGTTTGCACTATTGTGGCTTTAGCTTTGAAAGTAGAAGTTCAAGCAATGTAAAGAGCTGTTGGAGACCAAGGACAGAGAAATGGATGCAATAAATTGGTATTTCTAATACTATTGTTTCAAATATCAGTTTCATTTTTATGGTAACATTAATGTCTCATTTTATTCATGTTTGTGCACTATTGTCAACGTGGGGAATTTGTCTCAATATTGTTATTAGGTATTCTGTTCTTATGAATTAAAATCTGATTTCTGAGTAACTATTTACTCAGAAATCTGTCTTATAAAACTGATTTATTGAATGGTAATGTGTTGTGAACTATTTCCACATGTCATTATTCAATTATTGGATTTATTGATTTGATAATCAATATCATTTTTGTGAACTACTTTCTGAATGTTGTTGGTTTATTATTTCAGTTAAGAGGTCTCAATAGGATGTGTTTTGGTAACCATAATATCAGTTAATTGAACTACTTCATTAACTTGATATTCATTATAAACAAGACATATTTAAATCCCAATACTTTAATTATCTTGCTCTTAGTTAGGTTAGATCTATATCTGCCTAATTAAGATAGGATTTAGATTAGTTTCTTTTGCTTGCATCATAAAATAAGCTTGCATTTAGAGTAAATTCTACATTCTTTTAAGTCCTCTCCTCAAAGAGGCAAAACTTTAGTTGTGGCCTGGCTGAACCCAAATCAGCTTACGGGTCATTCTCTTGCCTAATCAGCAAGACGAAGTGATCTGATATCCCTAACTATTGGTAGTGAAAGATACATCATAAACCAATAGCTATAGGGAGAAGGTAATTGGACCTAGTTAAACCAGTCGGAGCCGCCACACCAAACGGAAAAGGAGCTGCTTTAAGGTCCGGACTGGGTGGTTATCCTCCATTGTTGCTGCATCAATTTTCGAGGCATCAACACCAGGTTCAAAGGTGATTTATCCAAACAAATATCGATACTATTGGCCCTTTCGACAATAGTCCGCAGAGCGTAGACTAAGGTCTCACCTGAAGTAGTATGGGAGGGTGCTAGAACTAGGTTTCCACACCTTGGAGATGTCTGATTAGCTCAAGTGGTCCATGGTTTGACCCTGCGTACGTCACTACATGCACTTACCCATTCTTCGCAGCCTGAGATGATGCCGTCGGACATCCCTACTCGGGGTCCGAACGTTGTTATTATCCAAGTCATTACTAACATTCCACCGTTAATTTATTAACTTAGCTTACTTTCATGTATAAAGTATACTTAGCAATATAAATCATCCATACAAGTGCGCGCAGTAAATAAACAAGATATTTGAAATTGATATCAAACATGTAATAACTCAAGAAGCGATACACAGAATTTGGATAAAACTTCTTTTATTATTCTCTTTTCCGGTTACAGACTCGAATCCGCCCTGTGCACTCAGCTACAGTGGTATGCACACTCAGCTGCGGACAATTAGGCCTCTGTGCACTTAGCTGCGAAGCCTTCTCCTACTCTACGACCCAAAGACAAACTTAGATACTTACTACTAAATCCCTTGGACTTGTTCTTATTCCATACTTCCTTTTCACTCACTCTCTCTTACACTTAGAGCCTCGCTCTGTTTATACAATCCCATGGTTCGCGGACCATGGGTAGGCCAACATTACATTACAAACTAGGGAGGACAACCCTATGACTCTAACATACTTCCGCGCCTGTAATTCGTGGGGCTTTACAACATTATTCGGTCAAAACATGGGCTTTGAGCCCCAAAACATGCTTCGGGTGGGGGGGGTGGTGGGGTTCCATGCCTAACAACAAC
This sequence comes from Pinus tabuliformis, assembly GCA_031772625.1. Classification (NCBI taxonomy): domain Eukaryota; kingdom Viridiplantae; phylum Streptophyta; class Pinopsida; order Pinales; family Pinaceae; genus Pinus; species Pinus tabuliformis. The sequence continues at coordinate 1,124,040,708 of CM062807.1, read as the reverse complement.
CATAACAACCTCCTCCCTCAATCAATATAGAGTCCTTAATGTGTCCCAGCCTTTAGTTGCTTAGTCCGTCCTCAAATCATTTCAATTCCCACTGGCCTAACACTACCACAATTATTAGGGATGCAATCAAACAAATGGTGGAATATTAGTAATAGTGTTGTCACCCCATCACCAACTGCTGAGTTTATCTTCACTTCAATTCTCTTATAAATAGTTGTGAGAAGCCACATAGAGCTACAAATCTCCTTTGCATTTTCACCTCCCTGTTGTGGAATGTGGCATTTTTTCCAAGAAAACCCCCAATCCCCATTTCATAAGTATTGAAGATGCGTATAGGATTGCACTATGGGGTCTCTCTGTTTTTCTTTTGCTATAATGTTTCTCCTCTTCATCTTTTCTTTCAACTCCTCTGCTCACTCTTTTCAAGATGATCGACACTCCCTGATGGCATTCACAAAGCTCATTTCAAACGATCCTTATCATTACATGGAAGATTGGAGTCCTATAGTTCCCTTTTGCAACTGGACTACTATTACATGCAGTTTTCATCATCCACTGGAAAACAGAGTAGTCTCCCTCAACCTCAGTTCCATCAATCTAGGTGGCTCCATTTCCCCTTACCTTGGTAATTTGTCATTTCTCCACACACTTGATCTTTCAAAAAACTATTTACACAGTCATAACCCACCATATTTGGGACACATCTTTCATCTGAAGAAGCTCATATTATCATACAATCAATTGGAAGGAAGTATTCCAAGTGAAATCGACAGTTGCAGAAATCTGGTTTACTTGGCGCTTTCCTTCAACAATCTGAGTGGGATTACCCCCAAGGAGTTGGGTTCCTTAACCTCTATGCAACAACTTTTCTTAGGAACCAACACCCTAATAGGTACCATTCCCTCTTCCTTGGGAAACCTTTTAGCCTTGATTGATTTGAGTATTGAATTTAACATGCTCACTGGTGTCATTCCACCAAAGTTGGGCTTACTACCTAATTTAAAAATGCTTTATCTTATCACAAATCTATTGTCCAGCAACATACCTATTTCTTTTCCAAATATCTCCACTTTGACTGAACTAGAAATAGATACAAATAAAATCACTGGTAGCATTCCACGAGAGTTGGGTATGCTCACTAGTTTACAAATACTTTATTTATTTGAAAATAAATTATCAAGTACCATTCCTACTTATTTGTCCAATATCTCCACTTTGACTGATGTGGAAATTGATAAGAACAATCTTACTGGAAGCATTCTAGTAGATTTGGGTCTGCTCAACAATTTACAAACACTTAAGCTATCTTATAATGAATTGTCTGGCACCATTCCCACTTCTCTATCCAATATCTCCACTTTGAGTCACTTGGAAATTCTGATGAACAAGCTCACTAGCTGTATACCACAAGAATTGGGCCAGCTCATGAGTCTGCAATTGCTTTCTCTGTTTGAAAATGAATTGTCAGGAACCATTCCCGTCTCTTTGTCCAATATTTCCACCTTGACTTATTTGGCAATTTCCTCAAACAAACTCACTGGCAACATTCCACAAGAATTATGTTTTCTCATTAGTTTGAAATTGATTTACATATTTGAAAATGAATTGTCAGAGACCATTCCCACTTATTTTTCAAATATCTCCACATTCACACTCTTGGAAATTAACAGAAACAAATTAAGAGGGCACATTCCATCAAAATTTGGTGCCATGCTCAATAGTTTGAGTTTCCTTTCTTTATGGGAAAATCAACTTAGTGGAAAGATACCAAATTCTATTGGGAATTGCTCCAATCTAAGAATACTCCTCCTTGACCACAACAAGTTGACTCAGCGTGTGCCAGTATAGTTGAGTAAGCTATCCCTCCTTGAAGAATTAAGCTTACATTTTAATCGGCTTGATAATGGTGGCACTACAACCATGCTTTTTCTTCTATCTCTTACTAATTGTTCTCATCTACAAGAACTAAGGTTGAGCAACAATATATTAAGTGGTGTTTTGGCCTTAAGAATTTAACTTTCTTGTCATTAGCAAGCAACATAATAGAAGGAAGCATCCCTCCATCTATCAACAATCTTAGAAGCCTAACTTACCTAAATTTAAGTGGAAACTTTTAAATGGCAGCATTCCATCATTAGGAAACCTTAAAAAACTAGAAAGACTGAATTTAGGAAACAATAGATTGGAAGGAAACATCCCTAATGATTTTGAACAATTAAAACATCTTGGTATTTTGGACATTAGCAAAAACAGACTTTTTGGAAATATTTTCAATTCCTTTCCACCCCTTAAACAACTAAGGAAACTCTTCCTTCATAACAACCACTTATCAGGAAGCATACCTACTAGCTTGGGAGGCTATATAAATTTGGAATTGCTTGACTTGTGTCACAATATGCTCACTGGTAGCATACTACTGGAAATTGCTGAACTTTATGATTTAGATTTCCACTTGAATTTGTCATGGAATTTATTAGAAGGCTCTTTGCCCATGGGGATTGGTAAAATTACAGTGGTTCAAGCTATAGACATTTATGCCAATAAGTTGACTAGGGTCATTCCACCTACACTTGGAAGCTGCAGCGAATTACAATCATTGAATTTATCTCAAAATACCTTCCAAGGATTTATTCCAGATTCACTTGGAAATTTGCAAAGTCTTGTGAAGCTAGATCTCTCTACCAACTCCTTATCGGGTACAATACCAGAATCACTTGAGAAGTTGAAAATTCTTCAATATTTGAATTTCTCTTTCAACAATCTAATAGGGGAAATTCCAAAGGTGGTATATTTGCAAATCAAAAAATTTCCATTTATTTCACTGGAAATCCTGGCCTTTGTGGGCCACAAGTATTCAGGCTACCCACATGTCCATCAACCAAAGGTAATTTTCCCTTTGTGAAAAAAGCATTATTACCAATGAGTGGAGCTATTGTTTTTATACTATGTTGTTTACTTTTGGGATTTTTTCGGAGAAGGAATATCCATATGCAAAACATGGATTTGTCACGAGCTCTAATTCAAAGGATCTCATATCAAGAACTTCACATATCAACTAATGGACTTTCTAAGGCCAACTTGATTGGAGCTGTTAGTTTTTGTTCAGTGTACAAGGGAATTTTGAGTGATGGCACACTTTTTGTTGTCAAAGTTCTAGATTTGCAAAATGACCAGGTTGAGAAAAGTTTTAAAGCATAATGTAGTGTCTTGCAGAAGGCCCAACATCAGAATTTGGTGAGGATCATAACCTCATGTTCCAACCTCCATTTCAAAGGTTTAGTGTTCCAATTTATGTTTAATGGAAGCTCAAAGAAGCATCTTTATCCTAACAGAGATGACAACAACAATGAGGATGTGTGTCACTTAGGGTTGAAAACGAGATTAAACATTGCCATAGATGTGGCTCATGTCATGGAATATCTTCATCATTATTCTTTTGTGCAAGTAGTGCATTGTGATATAAAACCAAATAATGTGCTTTTAGATGAAGACATGTCATGCCATGTAACATATTGTGGTATTGCAAGATTAATTGGTGCATCGTCTATTGATTCACTTGCCTCAACATTTTCTTTGAAAGGATCAGTGGGCTACATTGCCCCATGTATATCTTTTTAGAAAATTACTTTCTCTGTAATGATTTTGTATAGAATTTTTTTATTAAAAATTTGATTAACGTTGTCTTTAATACAGAGTATGGACTAGGTGAGAGAGTTTCAACCAAAGGAGATGTTTACAGCTATGGAATTTTGTTATTAGAAGTGCTTACTAGAAAGAAACCAGCAAGTGACATATTTGTTGGAGACCTAACATTACACAAGTGGGTTAACTTAGCATTTCCAAATAGAGTGAAGGAGTTAATTGATAAAATTCTTTTAACTAGGATGGATGGAGATGAATTTGAAGAAGATAATGTATATAAATGCATACTTTCTTTGATAGAAGTTGGTTTGAAGAAAGACCAACTATGAAAGATGTGGTAATAATATTGTGAATATTAAAAAGCATTTGATGACAAATACAGTGGATTCTAGGATATTCACAAGGAGCATATATGATTTGCTTAACAACACAAATGAAACCAGGAATGATGCCCCTGCATCAAATGACCAAAGTTCTACATTTTAGTTTTTGAAATCAAAATAACAAGATATTTCCATCTTACCATTATTCTGGCAATAGCCAGAACATTTTGTTAATATGTATTATTAGTATTTGATTAATTCCATTATAAAAAATAGATTTTTTGCAACACTATATCATGCGGATTGAAAATGTGTTACAGTTGGTCTTATTTATTATCCATCCATGATGAGTCTAATTATTTTGTTTATATTATTGGTAAAAATTTGGTTGTTGAACAATGAATTCCCATTTTACATGTGAATTTGTGTTTTATGGAAATGCTATTGATGAGAGACTAATGACAAAATCACTCGTTCAACTATACAATTTGATATCTGTGTTGGGTTTTGTTATATTCTTTCCACAACTAGGCGACGTAGTTAATTGGAGGGCTAGAAGGGGGATGGAGCCCCCCCTTCATTGCATTGATTGTGTAGCGAGGGGGGTCACAGGGGGTTTGAGGGGTGCAGGTAACCCCACTCTATGGGGTCCGGGGCAACGCCTCGGAATTTGTTTTTTTTTTGGACCCTATATTAGGTTGGGCCAACCTACCTATGGTTTTGTGCATGATTTTTCGCACTTGGTTTTGGACGCGATGATTTTCGGTCCATGGTTTTGGACACGATGGTTTTCAGTCAAAGGTATTGGATGCTTCGACATGTATAAATATGTATTGTAGCATTGAAAGGAACATAATGAAAAATCAAGCTGGTAGTCCCAGTTTTTGGATCCAGGGGAAAATATCTGTGTATATGTGTTTTATGTGTTATGCTCTCGCATTGTTTATTTTCTATGTCCTAGAATTCGTATGTAGGTAATTTCTATACGGGGTTAAAACCTACATTTGGTATCGGAGTTGTTTTGGCTTCAAGGGGACACCTTTGTTGTTGAGGAAGCTACGAAGAAGTCTTTGTGGGACAAGATAGGGACTTTGTACCAATCTAAGTCTCTAGTGAATAAACTGTTCCTACAGAAAAAGCTGTATAACCTGAGGATGAAAGATGGAGACTTGGTGACAGAGCATCTAAATGCGTTTAATATTGTGGTCAGTCAGTTATCGTCTGTTGATATTAAAATTTCAGATGAAGATAAGTGCATTAGTTTGTTGTGTTCTCTACCAGATTCGTGGGATAGTCTTCTTATTGCAATAGGTAGCAATGCAACTGCCTTGCAGTTTGATGAAATAGTATCATCCTTGCTGATGGAGGAAATGAGACGAAAAAATATGGAGAGCCATAATGGTGATGCCTTGTCTGTACGAGGATGGTCTCAGAATAGAAACAAAAATAAGTCATCGAGTGGGAGATCTAAATCTAGAGGGAGATTTAAATCTTTGTGAAAACCTGTAAAGGTGGTGTGTTGGAAATGCGGAAAGGAAGGGCACTACAAAAGGGACTGTAAATGTAAAGCTCTTGATAAAGGAAAGGGATCTGATGATGCTCCTTCTGAAGAGGTGAAAACCACCTCAAACGAAGGTGGGGATGTGTACTTGGCTTCTTCAAGTACACATGTAGATCATGAGGCATGGTTGATTGACTCAGGTGCATCCTTTCACTTCACTCCCCATAGAGAATGGTTCTGCAAGTATGAGAAATACGATGGTGGTGATGTCTTCTTAGGGGATGATAGGAAGGCTAGAATCATTAGTCGCGGAAAAGTAAAGTTGAAGTTGCAAGATGGAAGGGCTAGAACACTTCCAGGTGTTCTGCATATTCCTACATTGGCTAGAAATCTAATTTCTGTAAGCAAGCTAGATGATGCAGGTGTAAAAACAGTCTTCAATAAGGATACCTGAAAGATGGTTCGGGGAGCACTAGTATTGATGCGGGGAGTTCAGATTGGAACTCTGTACAAGATAAAAGGTAGCACTATTTTTTATGGGTGCAACAGTTCCATGGTTCCTGAAAGTGGAGCAGAAAATCTAGTGGTCTATGAATAGAAAACCATGTTGTGGCATCAAAGGCTTGGACATATTGGAGAGAAGGGCCTTCGTATACTTCATGGTAAAGGTACGGTAGAAGTTATGATTAATAGCACTCTGGATTTTGATTTCTGTGAAAATTGTGTATATGGGAAGAAGAATCGGGTGAGTTTCCCCTCTAGTGGTAAGAGGGCAAAACAGATATTAGAGCTTCTGCACAGTGATGTGTTTAGACCCGTGAAGGTTCCATCACTGGGTAAGTATATGTACTATGTATCATTTATAGATGACCTCTCAAGAAATACATGGATATATTTCCTTAAGAAGAAATCTGAAGCCTTTGACAGTTTTAAAGAATTTAAGGCTCTGGTGGAAAACCAGACAGAGAAGAAGATAAAGGTGCTGAGGATAGATAATGGTGGAGAGTCTTGCAGTAAGGAATTTGAAGAATTATGTAAGAAGTGTGGTATAGTATGGTATAAGACTACTCAATATACACCTCAGCAAAATGGAGTTGCAGAAAGAATGAACAAGACGTTGACAGAAAGGGCAAGAAGCATGCTCAGTTGTGCCAGGTTAGGACAAGAATTCTGGGCAGAGGCGGTGGAGACTGCATGTTACCTAGTCAACAGATCACCTTCATCAGTGTTGGAGGATAAGACTCCACAAGAGGTATGGACTGGTAAGAAACTCTCTCTTTCACATCTGAGGGTATTTGGATGTGATGCATATGTACATGTTCCAAAGGAGAAAAGAACAAAGTTGGATAGTAAATCTGAAAAGTGAATCTTTATTGGGTATAAGGATGGTTTAAATGGTTATAAGATTTGGAACCCAGTAACAAGGAAGGTTGTGTACAACCGAGGTGTGGCGTTCAGAGAGGTAAAAGATGTTATTAAACATGAAGTCCAACCAAAGGAACCTGAGAAGATAGAGTTTGAGGTTAAGGAGGAAGATTCATACTCTACAGCAGAGGAGGAATCAAAAGATGAAGAGCCACAAACTCCGGGTGTGAGAAGATTAGTTCGAGAAAGAAGGCAGCCAAAAAGGTATAGTCCATCTGCTTTCTGTTTAAATTTTTCTTTATCTATTACTAATGATGATCCCAGAACTGTGAAGGAAGCAGTAGATTCAGACGATGGAAAACTCTCGAAAGAGGCCATGGTTGATGAAATGGCATCTTTGCACAAAAATGAGGCATGGGATCTGGTGGAGTTACTGGCTGGAAGGAAACCCATTGGCAACAAATGGGTGTTCAAGAAGAAGAAAAATGCAGAAGGAAAGGTGGAGAATACAAAGGTTGATTGGGAGTATTGAGCAGGTTTATGTCAAAAACCAGGGAAGGAGCACTGGACAATAGTGAAGCGAGTTTTGAGGTATTTGCGTGGCACGAGTGATTATGGTTTGTGCTACCGAGGAAGACGAGGATTGGACAAAGTGTTGGATATTCATGGCTTTGTTGATGTAGACTCAACTAAAGATCTGGATTAGAGAAGATCTACAAGTTGGTATGTGTTTAACCTATTTGGAGGTGCAGTTAGTTGTATGAGTAAAAACCAACCAGAGGCAGAATACATGTCAGCCACTCATGCAAGCAAGGAAGCAGTAAGGTTGCAGAGATTGTGTTCAAGTATGGGGTTAGTACAGGGAGCTATAAGGATAGACTGTGACAGCCAAAGTGCAATTTTCTTGGCAAAGAACCCTACATTTCATTCAAAGACAAAGAACATTGATGTTCAGTATCACTTTGTGAGGGATATGATAGAAGACAAAAAGGTGTTGTTGGTAAAGGTGGACACTTTGAAGAATACTGCAGATGTAATTACAAAATCTGTGAACTCTAAGAAGTTCTCTTGGTGTAGAGAAACAATGGGTGTTGACAGGGCTAGATAAATGACTAAGCTCTCTTGTGGCCACTTGTGGAAAGAAAACAACAAGTGGGAGAATGTCGGGTTGTGTTATATTCTTTCCAAGACTAGCCGACGTAGTTAACCAGGGGGTTAGAAGGGGGGCGGAGCCCCCCCTTCATTGTGTTGATTGCATAACTGAGCGGGGTCACAAGGGGTTTGAGGGGTATAGGTAACCCCACTCTATGCAGTTCAGGGCAGCGCCCTGGAAAATTTTGTTTTTGGACACAATATTAGATTGGGTGGACCTACCTATGGTTTTGTGGATGATTTTTCGCACATGGTTTTTGACGCGATGGTTTTTGGTCCATTGTTTTGGACGCGATGGTTTTCGGTCCAAGGTATTGGATGATTCAGCATGTATAAATATGTATTGTAACATTGAAAGGAACATAATGAAAAATCAAGCTGGTAGTCCCGGTTTTGGGATCCAGGAGAAAATATATGTGTTTTATGTGTTATTCTCTCACATTGTTTATTTTCTGTGTCTTAGAATTCGTATGAAGGTAATTTCTGTATGGGTTTAAGACCTACACTCTGGCTAATGGTGAAAGACTAATTTACTGAAATTATGCTTACTATAAACTTTTTAATGATTGTTTACCTTCTCTGGTTTTTCCTATAGTTTGTCCATGTCTTTTCAATCCTTTTGTGTCTTTATCCTCGTATGCCATCTAACTACTTTCTTATTCTCCAAAAAGATTTTATGTCACCAACAATAGTTTTTTAGATCGCATTGAAAACTTGGATTTGTTACTTGTTCTTATTAACAGAATAGAAGTTGTATTCTTAGTGGGTCTGACAAGTTTCAAATAGATAGATACTTTGCTCATATTGCATAGAACTGCTATTGTTTAAATATCCTCCCAAGTCACAAAGTTCTCTATTCCTTAGATTTCACAGTGGCATGTTAATTTCCTAAGTTAACGAAGCTGGCATGGATACTTTGGACCTCAAATTTAATATGTCAAGGCTATTTTATATAGAAATATGAATTTGTTCTTGATATGAATCTGGTTGTCTTCCTTCCCACTGCTACTTCAGTGGTTTCTCTCTTTAGCAGACATTATTCATTGATGGAATGGGTTGTGGTGATAATTGATCCTTAACAATTACTCACTTCTTCAAGATTTGGCACTCTTGAAGCTCATGTATCCAAATTCGTGTTTCTTATGCCTGTACAATATCAAAAAGCCAATATCAGTTACTATTCCCTACTTTTGATAGTGACAGAGTAAACACAATATATAACGGGTAGCATACAGAGAACTCCTAAAAATCAAGATATTAAATGAAGGAGTGAATGCAAATTTTCAGAGACAATTTAGTAAAAGCTAAAAATGATATGGGAAAGTGCAGTCTTTTCAAAGGAAAATGGACCAAAAGTGCCTCTGTACATTAACAACACCTATCACATATGTCCAATAAATGCCTGCAACATGGAATATTTGCACTAGAGATACAAAACAAATGGTTGCTCACTGGCTCTTTTAAGTACTACATCAATTTTATAATTGGTCAGAAGTAAGGTGCAGGATTTTGTGAGTGATTTCTCGGGTATAGCATCTCAACTGTATATCTAAAAATGAGGACAACGTAAATGTATGTTGGCATTTTGCATCATACAACCATACACTACATTGATGGTTCTCTGGTAAAAACACAGTGAAAGAGTTTGAGGGTTTTTCTAAGAGAGAAATGACGTTTGATTTGGATGTTTTAGGATAAAGGTGGGTGAATTTGCTGCGAAATATGGATGCAATCAATCTGTCCTATGGCTTATAAATTTAGGTAACTATCATACATTAGATACCATTATGAAAAGTAATATAATGGGTGGTTACCATACATACAACCGGCCCAAGAGTCAAGGCTAGCTATGGCTAAAACTAAGGTAGTTGCGCATATATTTGGTTGGGGCCTGAGAATTAGGGTTTGTTGTGGCTAGAGATAAGAAGTTGGACATCAATTTTAATCCCTTAAAAGCTTTGAATAAAGAAATGGGTGTGGAAAAACATCCTACATTGTGTAAAAAAGGAAGATATAGAGAGGGGATAAAAATTGGTAAACACAGTCTTATTTTTAAAGGTGGTTTAGGTTAGCGTTAGTGTATAGGTGGATGGAAAAACAATTCATCTCAGGTGGGATGTTTCAAGAAATTATCAAGTTGTTTGAGATTATATTGCGTTTGGATGTTTTTTGGGAGATTATCATGTTGGGTCCCTATAATACTAGTGATTACCCCATTACTATTGTAGTTATACCCCTTATTTATATTGTTGTGCCCCTATTACCCACATATTGTTATTTATGTGCCCCTCTATTATTATTTTTGTGGCTTTATATTATTATTGTTAGGTCGGCTGGATTATATTGTGACTCCTTAGACTCCTATATATAGAAAGGAGGTTTTGTCATTTGTATAATCCAAGAATTGTTCATTTATGTAATGTAAAGGAGGTTGCCCCCTCGAAGAGGCTGAATTCTAAGGCGTTGATCTTTCTTTTCTATCTTTTCTTGAGCTGGTTTCATAACATTTGGTATCAGAGCTTTGAATTCTAGGGTTTCGCTGCTCCAAACAGGTCATCGTGGAATTTTCGCTATAACTGTTTTTCTGTGACGTTTCAGAAGTCGTAAACAAAACCCATTTGAGAAGAAATCTAGCTGAACCTTGGGTCCAAATTTCAGAGTTTTTCGCGTAATAGTTTCGGAGATATGATCTGAGGAAGTTGGTCTTTTTGCAGACTCCTCAATTACACTCAAAACAGGTGACCTGGGGAAAATCGTCATAATTTTCTTTCTGAGCATTGGATTGAAATTTCGTAAGAAGGTACAGAAAGAGGACGGACTGTATTTTTCTTTTATATATTCTTTAGATTCAAAGGTTGAAACAATGACATGTGGCACGTCGTACAAGTTCACTCTACTGAACTAGTCTATAATCAAGTCACTGTGGGAGAGTTCACATAACTCTTCCTTGGAGAATCCAATTTGGGTCAGACTTGTGGCATTGGAAAGAGGACACAGAGGGCTACTACAGGTCACAAATTTAGAACTAGATAGTCAGAAAGTACAGAGATACATCGGAGGCAATATCGAGCTCCTACAAAGTGAAAAAAGGTGTTTAGATTTTCTTTAATTTTTGCTTAAGCTTGGTTTGAAAATTTATTTTGAAGGAATTCAAAGGGCATATTAGAGAATTATTATCGGTAACTGATGCCCCGAGGAAATAAAATGCAAACACCTAGTAAGGAGCCTGAAAGCTCTAGCATGACTCATGAAGAAGAAGAAGAAATGCTATATGATATATCAAAATTACAAGAACAAGTGCAACGAGTGTCACTTGCACAAAAAGAAACAGAATATAAAATGGATGGTTTAAGGAAAGATGTAGAAGCTAAGATGGATGGTTTAAAGAAAGGTGTAGAAGCTAAGAGGGATGGCATGGAAGCTAAGGTGAATGGCATGGACGCTAAAATTGATGGCATGGATGATAAGATGGATAAGTTGCTACAAGAAATAGTCACTAAGGGTGAAAGAGTACTAAAGGAAACTCATGATGAGAACAAAAGAAATGTTAATCATGAATCCATAGACTCTAATGTTGGATCGAAGACTCACCATGTTCCAAAAATCGATATGAGGAAGTTTGATGGCAAGGATCCCGCCACATGGATATTACAGATGGAGCAATTCTTCGATCTCAATAATGTGAAAAACACACAAAAGGTACGTATGGAAACTTTATATTTGGAACCAAATCAGTTTGTATGGTATCAATGGCTTTGTTCTCGTAAACAATTTATCACTTGGGCAATTTTTACGGAAGAATTGATAGCACATTATGAGGATACAAAAAGCAACACTTTTTTTAGCCAATTGATAAGTCTCAAACAAAAGGGTTCAATAATGGCACATTGAGGAGTTCCAAAAATTGAACATAAGGGTAAAAGATATTCCAGAGGAGCATAGGATTGATGTGTTCATAGGGTCTTTAAAGGATAATATCCAACATGATGTGCGCCTTTGGGAACCTGATTCATTAGAAAAGGCATTCAGGTTAGCAAGAAAAATGGAAAGCAAAATTATGGCAACTAGGAAGCATACCATTCACAACTATAAAGACGGAAGTGTTGTTGCCCATAGTCTTCCACAACCTACAAGGTTGACACCACAACAATTGGAAGAAAAAAGAGCAAAAGGGCTTTGTTACAATTGTGATAGCAAATACACAAAAGGTCATAAGTGTGCTGAGAAGAAATTATTCTACATAGATTGTGAAGAGGAAGAAGAAAAGGAGCAAGAAAGGTCAAAAGAAGAGGATATATTCCAGGAACAAAGCCTAGATGAAGAACAAATAAATCCGACCATATCTTGTAATGCATTGGCGGGAATTACCACTCCTCAAACCATCAAGATAGAAGGACAAATCAAGAAGAAAAAGGTAATAGTGTTGATTGATTCAGGAAGCACCCACAATTTTATTCATTGTAGGGTAGCAAAAGAATTGAATTGCTTCCTATATCCAGCACCAGAGTGTCAAGTGATGATTGCAAATGGAGGAACAATAAATTGTTCTGGAAAGTGCCATAATATCAAGCTATCCATGGGAGAATATGTATTGACTAGCCCAATGCTTTCCATTCCAATGGGAGGTGCTGATGTTGTACTAGGAGTCCAATGGCTACAATCCTTGGGTACAATAGCTTTTAATTTTCAAGAACTTTTCATGAAATTTTCTGTGGAAGGAAAGGAAGTTGAATTAAGGGGTATTGCAGGGAAACCAGGAAAGATAATCAGCTCTAATGGCATGACAAAGCTTCTAAAAAAGGAGCAAAGAGGTGTAATTGCACAATTATGTTCGCTAGATGTTTCCACATTGGAATCATCTATTTCTCCAGATCTCCAAAAAGTCCTGGACAATCATTCCAAGGTATTTGAGACTCCCAAAGGTCTCCCACCTATGCGTGATCATGATCATGCTATTCATCTGATTCCAGGAAGTGTTTCTCCAAACATCAGGCCGTACAGATATCCATATGTCCAAAAAAGTGAAATTGAACGTATGGTTGCAGAAATGCTAGAGGCTGGTATAATTCAACCGAGTCAAAGTTCTTTCTCAGCTCCAGTAGTATTGGTGCACAAGAAGGATGGATCATGGCGCATGTGTCCAGATTATAGGGAGCTCAACAAGCTCACTATTAAAGATAAGTTCCCCATTCCTGTCATTGATGAATTACTGGATGAATTGCATGGATCAATTTACTTCACCAAGTTGGATCTTCGTTCGGGATATCATCAAATCAGAATGAAGATTGAAGACATTCCAAAAACGGCATTTAGAACTCATGAGGGTCATTATGAATTTTTGGTCATGCCTTTTGGCCTTACCAATGCACCTTCAACATTTCAAGGTTTGATGAATTCAATTTTCAAACCATTCCTTAGAAAATTTGTGTTAGTATTTTTTGATGATATACTAATCTACAGCAAGTCTTGGAAGGATCATGTTGAACATGTTGACAAGGTGCTACAACTATTGGAGGAGAAACAATTATATGCAAAAAGATCCAAATGTTTCTTTGGAGTCCAGGAGGTGGAATATTTGGGTCATATTGTATCTCATGAAGGAGTTAAGGTAGACCCTAGCAAAATTAAAGCCATTAAGGAATGGAAAATCCCCACATCCATAAAGCATCTGCGAGGATTTCTTGGGTTGACAGGGTATTATCAAAAGTTTGTTAAGAATTATGGGAGAATAGCAGCACCTCTAACAACATTATTGAAGAAAGATTCATTTTCATGGACTCTGGAAGCAACAAAGGCCTTTAAACATCTTAAAGAGGCAATGTGCCAAGCACCAGTCTTAGCTACACCGGACTTCACAAAAACCTTTATTGTGGAATGTGATGCTTCAGGAAATGGAATTGGTGCTGTTCTAATGCAAGATGAAAGACCCATTGCTTTTGAAAGTCGTCCAATCAAGGGAAAGTTTTTAAGCAAAGCTATTTATGAGAAGGAAATGTTGGCAATACTCCATGCACTTAAGAAATGGCGACCCTACCTAATGGGAAGACACTTCAAGGTAAAAACGGATCATGATAGCCTTAAATACTTTTTAGAACAAAGATTATCCTCTGAAGAGCAACAAAAGTGGGTCACAAAGATGTTGGGTTATGACTTTGAAATCATCTACAAAAAAGGGAAGCAAAATGTGGTGGCAGATGCACTCTCAAGAAAGGATGAGGATATGGAAGCATTGTTGTGTGCCATTTCTATTATCCAACCAGATTGGATAAATAAAGCAAAGGAGGAATGGAAGAATGACGAAGAAGTGTGGGCACTTATTCGAAAGCTACAACAAGATTCCAGTACTTCTGATACATTTAGCTGGCAAAATGATTCGTTATGGTACAAAGATCGCTTATACCTCTGTAAGAATTCCCAGCTAAAACAAAAGATTCTTATGGAATTGCACACTTCTCCCTTAGGAGGGCACTCAGGATTTTTAAAAACTTACCACAGGGTTAAGAAGAAATTTTTTTGGGATGGCCTTAAATCAGATATTCAAAAGTTTGTGGCGGAATGTTTGGTTTGCCAACAAAATAAAGTTGAAACAATTAAGACACCGGGTCTATTACAACCTTTATCCATTCCAAGCCAACATTGGGAGGAGGTTTCAATGGATTTTATCACAGGTTTACCCAAGTCTGAGGGAAAGAGTGTCATCATGGTGGTAGTTGACAGACTTACCAAGTATGCACACTTTTGTGCATTATCACATCCATTTAAAGCCAGTACAGTTTCTACTGCATTTATGGAAACAGTTCAAAAGCTACATGGAAACCCAAAGATTATTGTAAGTGACAGAGATCCCATTTTCACTGGAAATTTTTGGACAGAATTATTTTCTTGTCTTGGTACTCAGTTAGCTCATAGCTCATCTTATCATCCTCAATCTGATGGGCAAACTGAGATAGTAAACAAATGTTTGGAAGGATATCTTCATTGCTTTGTATCTGATAAACAGACACAATGGGTCAAATGGTTGCCTCTGGCTGAATGGTGGTATAACACTTCCTTCCATACAGCAACAAAAATGACCCCATTTATGGCACTTTATGGGTACCAACCACCATCAATCACATCATATTTAAGAGAAAATTCTAAGGTTCAGGCAGTGGAACATCACATCGAACATCAACAACAAGTCCTCCAACTCTTAAAGGATAACCTCGTGTCGGCACAAAATAGAATGAAACAACAGGCAGATCAACATCGCAGTGAAAGAAGTTTTGATGTAGGTGATTGGGTATTCCTACGGCTACAACCATATAAGCAAATGTCCCTAAAGCAAGCTAAGAAGGATAATAAATTATCACCAAAGTATTATGGTCCGTACAAGGTGTTGGAAAAGATTGGTACTATGGCATACAAATTGGAGCTTCCTGCAGCTTCTCGATTGCACCCAGTTTTCCATGTTTCATGTTTAAAGAAGTTTATAGGCGACAAGCTCCCAGTTCAAACAATATTGCCAGAACTTGACGAGGAAGGAAAAATTATATTGGAACCGAAAGCAGTCACAGAAACAAGAACTCGACAGCTACGAAATCGATCAATTTCAAAGTATCTTATCAAGTGGAAGAACTTATCCGCTGAAGATTCCACATGGGAGGATGAGAATTTTATGCAGAAGTATCCAGAACTGCTCAAGCGTTGAGGACAACACTTTTTTGAAGGAGAGGGGCATGTTGGGTCCCTATAATACTCGTGATTACCCCATTACTATTGTAGTTATACCCCTTATTTATATTGTTGTGCCCCTATTACCCACATATTGTTATTTCTGTGCCCCTCTATTATTATTTTTGTGGCTTTATATTATTATTGTTAGGTCAGCTGGATTATATTGTGACTCCTTAGACTCCTATATATAGAAAGGAGGTTTTGTCATTTGTATAATCCAAGAATTGTTCATTTATGTAATGTAAAGGAGGTTGCCCCCTCGAAGAGGCTGAATTCTAAGGCGTTGATCTTTCTTTTCTATCTTTTCTTGAGCTGGTTTCATAACAGGTTACCATACATACAACCGGCCCAAGAGTCAAGGCTAGCTATGGCTAAAACTAAGGTAGTTGCGCATATATTTGGTTGGGGCCTGAGAATTAGGGTTTGTTGTGGCTAGAGATAAGAAGTTGGACATCAATTTTAATCCCTTAAAAGCTTTGAATAAAGAAATGGGTGTGGAAAAACATCCTACATTGTGTAAAAAAGGAAGATATAGAGAGGGGATAAAAATTGGTAAACACAGTTTTATTTTTAAAGGTGGTTTTGGTTAGCGTTAGTGTATAGGTGGATGGAAAAACAATTCATCTCAGGTGGGATGTTTCAAGAAATTATCAAGTTGTTTGAGATTATATTGCGTTTGGATGTTTTTTGGGATAATTTTTATCTTTTACAATGACTTCTTACTCTTCAACTCCTCCCATGAGGTTTTGCAACTAAATCTTGTACAAACTTATTATCAAAAGATAGATAAATAAAAACATAATAGCAACACATAAAAACCACAACACATGAACACCATAAATTATCCTACAAAATTATGATGAAAAATAATAGGTTCATTATTTCTTGGGCCAAAAATTCATCATGCACTTATATACCCTACATTACATGAAAATACCACCGGTTATATAAGCCTCAAACTCCTAAACCTCCAAGGATAGACTAGTTAATGACAGTGCCAAATTAATCCTATCACTTTGTCAAATTTATCCTCACTATCCTAGTAAAACCAACTAGCTGACATCTCATCAACTCCATTTCACTTGCAAGGAGGGTAGCAATAGCTAGTATAAAGATAGATTATACTCATACAACTTGCTTAGCAATATTTCATGCAATAATGTTTGTTATAATGCTCCACGCTTTCCATCAACCCTATATTACAATCATACAACTAGCTCAATAGTGATACATGATGCTTTTGATCAACCTCCTTAGATATCGAATAAGGGTTTTTTTTAATGTAATTATTAATTAATTTTAAATAGATTTGGTTCTTTAAATAATGATAATGTGTAAATAATAGTGAATATCTAGCATATTTTGAATGGGTGAATAGAAATTCTTAAATAAGTAAAGGGGATTTCATATAAGTATTATTAATAATAATATTAAAGATTTAGTAGTTAAAATTATTTTATTTGAAAATTGGTGATGACCCCTACCATATTTTCTTAATACATTTTGAAAAGAGAAGTTGTAAATCCTAGTAATTTTAAGGACTCTAAATATCTTAAAAAGTGATTGTTATATTTACATATATATTTTTTAGAAATTGCAAATGGTGTAGACATAATGTTAAAAAGGAAAAAAAAGAAACAAATATTTGTAGTAAAGAAAGAAGGGGAAAATATATGTTTTATGTAGTTAATTCTTGTTTTTTTTGGGGCAACCACTCATAATATCACATGGAAATGGGACAAACACTTGGGATAGTGAATATTTTTGCATTAGTAACATATATCATATTAATGTGCTTTGAATATGTTATGAAATAGATTGTAAAAAGACATTCTCAAAAGTATTTTAAAACACAAGAGTTAAGATGTGTTTATTCATATATGGTATACATGGTCATGGAGAATATATATGGAATAAGTTTATTTATCTTAGAGGAATTACAATGTGTCACATTGACAAAATATGTAACTATGTTTCTTCTGGCTTTCTCATTATGCCATATGCATCGTCCTCCTTTTTTTTGCACTGAGCTCAGATGATAAGGAGAACAACAAAAGCAATCTTGGTAATAGTGTGATGTGTGATATTGTTGTGAAGGTTAAGCCTTGCCATTCAACATTTCCATTATGGATGGTGGACTAAGGTTTATTTGGAGGTGAAGTTTATAATAAAGTATAATCATATTTATATTATCAAATTCTTGAGGTTTTATTTCAAAGTACTTTCTTATGTTGTTTTCCTTCTAATCCCTCACAATGTTTTTGTCGTTTTTGGGCTAACAATTGTATTTCACAAATGACATTAGGTTAAAGTGTTTTTTTCTGTCACCTCGTTCAACATTTTAAAATGTTGATATCATTTAACTTTTCCATGGGTATAATAAAATATGTTTATAGCAAAACAAATCTAACATCACAAATATGTCCATAATGAAAATTATCTTGAATAAAATAAAGTTAATTTCAATGGTTAAGGAAAGAATACAAATAACGTTGAGTGAAAATGTTGGATAAGCTGCGTCATGCATAATAGAGCTTTGCAAACATTTTCGTGCTCTTTTAGTTATTCCTCACATGATCACATCCATTCATGATGAATATGTATAATAATTATAATTGAAAATCTATTTCGATAATTATAACATTGTTTCACTCATCAACCATGACACATTCTTTTATTATTTTTAATTAGTACTTATACTAGTGATAAAGATAGCAAAGTAGAAAAGTAGTTATGTCTTTTTTTCCCTTTTAATTAAATTCATTAAATAAAAAAAGGTCATATGAACAAGTTTCATATGAAATGAGTTTGTGGTTTTTTGGGCACGTGGTATTGATAAACCATGATATTATAATAAAGACTATTTAAAATTAAGAATATCCATGATAAAGTGGGGGTAAATCTCTATGGTTAAGAATCTTATAATAATTTTTTGTTTTACACCTATCAAGTCTACCTTCTATAAGAAAAAGAATCTATATAAGCATTTTTCCTATAATGCCCTACAACATATTATTCATAATCTAAGGAATGAAGGTAATATCCTTTTGTTGGGAGACTTCAATGCTAGAACTGTTGTGAAGACAAATCCCTTATGCAGACATAAGTGATCTCTCTAGTCCTATGAGAGTGTCTAGCAACAAACCGAACAAACTAGTGCAAGCTTTCCTAGTCTATGTTTGAAAATGAAATGTGCTAGAGAAACATACCTCACTCTGATGTTAAGCACTCAACCTTTGATGATGATCTCGATCCCTTAGCTTCCAGGCTTGCTCCTTGTTATTCCTTACGTTCGAGTAGCCACAAGAGAGATCAAAATAAAACAAGAGATACAAGAGAATACATAGTATAATTCAAACAAAACGTACATGAAAGATCAAGGAGAATCATGCTAAATGTATAAATATTAATACACTTATGGAAAGTAAACACTAGATGTATATATTAATGAATCAAAAAGGGAAGCATACAACAATTGCCTTGATGTTGGCGACCTCCTTTGTAGTGGATTTCCAAGTCCAAGCCAAGATTGTTCAAGCACTCCTTCTCCTTAGATATATGGGCAACATTTGGGCACAATTTCAACATAGAAATGCAGGCAAGCAATGACCAACCCATTGATGAAAGTGAAGATCGGATTTATAGTGAGGGAGAGGGAGTTACAGATCCACCAAAGAGGTAAGAAGGTCCTTATCCCAAAGGTAAGATCCCTAAAGGTATTATAAAGTGATCTAAATGGGAGTACTCGACCATTTCTTCATCCAAAAACTACTAGCTCGTTGTTCTCGAGGCTTCTAGTAAGAGAAGATTTTTCTTTATTTTTGGAGAAACTGCTTGAAGAGGACCATTGCGGATTTTGCTATCAAAAGTCACACTACCAGCGCTAGTCACTAGTTAGACAAAATGTTACAAGCATATATTTTCCTACTAAAAGTAGCGCTGGGCTTGCAAATAGGGTTTTTTGACAAGATCTTCTAGAATTATTTCAAGGAATTTCTTCATCTTTCCTCGAGGGATGCTCTGATCAATGTTTTTCATCGTGAATTCATTGACAGCTTTTGTCGTTGTGCGTCATCTTGGGAAAAGTTTGACAGCTCAGGGTATGAGACATGGAGTGCAACAAATTATTGTATAACAAGAACTACAACTAACCAAGTTATTCTTCTAAGTAATGACTCCAGCCCAAATCCTCTTTGGCTAGATGAGGACCTTGTTTTAGCTAGTAGATTCAAAAGAAAATCAGAAGACCAAACCAAGAATTTATTTGGTACAAAGTTAATCAAGTTGTGTAGTTCCCAATATTTAAACACAAGAGCTCTACCAAGGTTAGGGTTTTGTCTTCTTTAGAATCCTCTATAAACCCTAATTTTCAACCATATTAAGTGTTTAGTCACTTTCTATGTTAGTTTTGATAGTATTTTTTTGTTTCTACTGATTTTGCCTATGAACCCTCATGAGTGAACCCCTTCTATAAGAAGGCTATGACTAGGGAGAATCAAGAAATTTCTAGCGTTTTAGGAGTAGCTCGTAATAAGGACACAATGGGGAGAATGTAGTCCTAGGAGCCCAATGGCAATCCCGATTCAAAAGTAGATTCCTGACATGAGCTACAACCAACCCTAAATTAGAGATTTTATCTGACACAATAGAAAGCCATATGTAGTTTATGAAATATCATGCTCTCATTTGTAAATTTGTTAGGATTTTGCCCACAAAGAAGGACTTGATGAAATGGAAACAAATCAAAAGACATCTCAAAGGGATAATCAATCTAAAGTTGGGATTCAAAGGCTTTTTTATGGTTATGTTATATAGCCCAGAGGATAGATATTGGGTGTCAAAAAATAACCCTTATTTCTTTAATAATGTTGGTTTTTTATGTGATTTTAGGCAGAGTGCTACAACCTAGAGAATGAGCAATTCTTCGTAGCTGTGGTTTATGGAAGATTGTTCTCACTCCCTAAAATTTTTTGGGAATTTGATATTTTTAAAAGTATTGGGAATTCAACTTTCTAAGTTTACGAGACGTGACCAATATATTTCATATGCCAGAATTTTTTTGTATATGAATATATCCCAACCCCTCCTAGAAACTATTTCAAATAGTAGTAACCAAATGGAGAAACTCTGGAAATTCATATGTATCTACAAAGGTTAACCCACCCCTAGAGGAAAATAAGTTCATAGTGTTGCAGAACACCAATGGGGATATCATGTTAATTAATGATATTATGAACCCTGATTAGACTAGAGCAAAAGGCCAACCTAGGACCATTCCTAAACGAAAAGAAACCGAAGAGCCTATGAATGCCACATTCATGGAGGAAACCCTATTGCAAGAACTAGTGGATATGGACTTCAACGAGGAAAAAAATACCATTGACCATAGAAAAGCTACTAGTAAGTTTTTTACGAGAATGAAGACACAAATATTTCACTGAGATTCTCGAAATCCAACTTCATCAATTTGAACATACATATATCAGTTTGATGAATAAGAAAGAGATGGATAGTAAATAGGTTGCATCATTAACAAAGGGTTTTGGAGTTCTAGCAAAAAGTGGCCATGATAAAGGGAAGCCACCAAAACAAGCAAAAAAAAGGGGCGGAGGTCAACCCAAGTGTATGGTTAATTTTGGGTAGGTTATGGTTGTACCATAGATGTTTTCCTCAATTAAGCATCTTATCCAACAAAGATCCTATCTTAGAACATTTATGGCCTCAAAAACCAAGGTAAACAAAGATATCTTAGAGAAATAATAAACAAGGAGAAACTTTCAATCTTCTTGATACAAGAAATAAAAGTTTCTTGTGAAAAAATTCAAGCCATTATAGTATGCTACCGGAAAGGATGTGAAGTAATGGCGATAGATGCTAAAGGTAGCACTAGTGGATTGGATATACTTTGGAACCCCTTATAAGCGGCCTTCCAAGGTGACAAGACTCTTCCTCACATTCTTTCTGGCCATTTTTAATATATAGGTTTGAAGGAAATGGGTTCCTTCATAGTTGTTTATGGAGCACACATTTTGGTGGAGACATCAACCTTTTTAGCAAACATATAAACTATTTGATCCATTAATCAGGATAAGCTTTAGGTAGTTTGGGGGAACTTCAACATAATCAAATCCATTTAGGGGAAAAAGGAGGGGATAAGGAGGCTAGGTTCATAGGCACAACCGTTTATTGACCTTATGAATGACCTCCAAGTGGCATATGTATGTACTAACAACGTGATCTATACCTGGAGCAAATAGAGAGGGGGGAAACATCAAGTTTCTAGTTGGTTAAATAGTGTTTGGTGTCTAAAGCCCTATTGGGTAAGGGCCTCTTAGTGGAAGCAACTATTCTCCCAACTTTTGAATATGAACATTGACGAATCCATTTGGAGTTGTACCTAAAGGAAATCCCTCATAATCATACCCTTAGTTTTGAGAATTTATGGTTATAGGATCCTAAATTCTTGGAGAATGTTAAAGGATGGTGGAATGAGATAAAATTCATGGGATCAATCAAATGCGCACTTTCCATTTGAAATTAAAAGAACTCAAGTTGAAAATGGAAGATTGGAATTGGAAATAGTTTGGGAATATATTAATTGCGAAATAGGTTTTGTAAAGTAGGATGCACTAGATACAACAAAAAATCATCCTTAATCGCCAATTTGAAAACATGATTTAGGAAGAGGGACTTACCCTAAGAAGAGAAGAAAACAAGAGTAAATCTTATGGAAACAGAAGTCCTGGGTGTAATGCTTGACAAAAAGAGAACATAATACTAATTTATTTCATAAGTTCATGATCAATCATTGACATAATAACAAGATTTTCTCTCTTTCTTCATAGGATGAGAATCACCTGGTCGAGCACAATGATATCAAGTAGGAATTGGTATTGTGTTACTAATCCCTCCTCTTAGATCCCATGCCAAATAGGGAAGTCTCTATCCACCGTATACTATATCATATTCCCAAATTTATCATCCCAAAAGATAAAGATGCCCAAATGAGGGAGGTTACTTTTGAGGAACTGGAAGAGGTGGTTATGGCAATGCCTAGGAACAAAGCTCTTGGCCTTGATGGATTTACCATGGAATTTTTCTAAGCTTGTTGGCCTTTCCTTGGCTATTAATTTCAAGTTCTAGTGGAGGAATCTCATCAAAATGAACAGATATGGTTCGGTCTCAATGTCACCTTTATTACTTTTTTTTCCATGGAGGGTGGATCCAATGATCCAAATGGTTTCTCCCAATTTCCCTTTGTAATGTGATATATAATTTTTTTTCCTCGGTGGTATTGATAGTTAACAACCTCAAGTTGGTCCTAAAGAATATCATTTCCCAAGAACAGACTAGTTTTGTGGAAGGTAGTCAAACCTTGGATGGGATGATCATTGCCCATGATATCATCCATTCCTTGAAGAAAACAAAGAGGGCAGGAATGTTGACCAAACCTGAATTCTCTAAGGCCTATGATAGGCTTAATTGGAAATATCTTTTTTCCACCCTTAAGGCCTTTTACTTCTCTTTATCCCAGTAGCTAAAGGCCTAAGTATATTTCTGAAAAATGCAGGGCATCGGGCTACTCTTCAAGGTCTCAAGATTTATGGTAATGGATTAACATTACACACCAACATTTTGTCGATAATATCTTAATTTTTGCCTTGCCAATAGTGAAGGGAGATTTGAATCTGAAATCTATTCTAAGTACCTTCATAGAGGCCTTTGGGACCTTGATTATTGTGGAAAAATATAATATTTTCTTATTTAATACATGTGGAGTGGTTCAATGTCATTTGGCTCACCTCTTGGAATTCAGAATAAATTATCTCCCATCCATATATTTGGGTGAAACCCCAGTGGAAAATTCTCTGAGGTTAGTCTATTGGAAAATCATTTTACAAAGGATTACAAATAAATTGGACAATTGGGCATTCTGATCCTTGAACATGAAGGGTTGACTAGTTCTTCTCAAATTAGTGTTTCTAGCTCTTCTAGTTTATCAAGTGTCTAATATGATTTCCCCCAAGGTGATTCTCAAGTCCGTTTCTTCTATATTCAAAGACTTTCTTTGTAGTGGCTGAACAAGGAAAAGAAGTGGTCTTTGGTGGCATGGGATAATATTTGTATTCCAAAATTGGTGGGGGGTCTAGGATTAAGGGATATAGAAACATTAAATAATGTATTGAGAGCCAAAGTGTTGTGGCAATGGCCATAGGTGAGAACTAAATTGTGGAAAAAAATATAAAATATGGCCACTCCTTTTCCCAAGTTGATAAATTGCATAAAAATGACTCCACCCTTGGGTATCCCATTTGGAATTTAGCCTAGAACAATCAAAATATAATCAATTCCATGCTTTTAGGGAAATTTAGGATGGAAATATGTATTTATTTGGAAGGATTCCTAGCAACAACTGCCACATTTTGGAGACAATCCTCAGTGAGATTTGATCCCAAGATAACTAGAGGGTGAGCCCCTAGAAGGCCAATAATTTATCTATGCTAGATCTTTCTCCTTCCATGATTTTGTCCTAACCCTCCAAGCCCCCTTGCTTTGGAGGATCCTCTCCTTAAGTTTCCATCCCACCCCTAGTGGGCTTTATTAAACTAAATTTTTATGGGGACTTGAAAGGAAATCCTAGCCAAGGGGGCTTTGGTGGAATTTTTTGTGATTGGGATTTTAGAGTCTTAATGGTCTATTCAGTGCATCATTGTTTTACAAGCAATAAAT
This sequence comes from Pinus tabuliformis, assembly GCA_031772625.1. Lineage (NCBI taxonomy): Eukaryota > Viridiplantae > Streptophyta > Pinopsida > Pinales > Pinaceae > Pinus > Pinus tabuliformis. The sequence continues at coordinate 1,124,016,279 of CM062807.1, read as the reverse complement.
GGAAAAATTCCTAGCACTAGAGAGATAGTTAATGGTGGATACTAAGGTGGGTGTCTTAAAGCTCCAAATTGTTGGAGACTCTCAGTTGGAAATTGATACAGTTAAGAAGCTTTTGAATGGATCCTTAGTGGAGAAAATCTGCAAAAGTTGGAGATTGGATCTTGTTATTTCCCGTGTTTAGTCACTTCCTATACATTTTCCTCTCATTCAAGACATTATGGTAATAAAGCGACAAACCTTTTAGCTAATTTGGGTTTCCAAAATAGTAATATTTATTTGAATGAATCTTGGACATATGGAGAACAGACCAACCATAAAGATTCTTTACAATCCATTGTGGATTTGGATAGCCATCCCCGATTTGGGTGATAGTCCACTTGGGAAAAGGGATTTGGAGGAGCACCTGCCACCTCACCTTCTCCCACTACAATTAATGGGGGGGAGGTGTGGTTTGCCCATCCATGGTAGTGTGCTTGTAAAGAATTAATTCACATGTATAACCAGTTTGGAAGAATTATTTTCACTGGAGTGTGATGGTTTTTTGTAGAGGAATTTATTTAAGATTCAAAGGGAGCACACCCCTGCCATAGGTGGGAGGAAGCTTTCCCTTGGTCTACTCATAAATTTTAGAAGTTGGGCTCAGATTGATAACTATATGGGATCATATTATATTTTTTTCCTGTGGGGGGCTCATTGGCATGGAAACTTTTAGGGGCTAATGTTCGCCCAGTGGGCTAATTTTCCTTGATTTTTCCAAAAAAAGATTCGCCAATTACCAATTTTTATAAAAGACGATTCGCCCAAATTTTAGAATATAAAATTATTTTACCTCAAAAATCGCCAACATTATATAGAGACAATATATAAAATCATTATAGATTTGAATAATTTTACAAATATATCAATACACATTTTATAGTTTGCATATTAGGGATTAGTGAGATTCGCCAATGTTTTAAACTTCAAAAAATATTTCCATCCTTAAAATTTTCCTTGCTCATTGGCTTGTAGTGGGCTTGAAGAAAGACTTCACGATTGCTCCTAGAAAAATTCTCTATGGGAGATGGAGGGTAATGGTTAGGAGATTTTGGTTACTGTTGAGTTTTGTGTTAGCATGTTTGGATCATTAAGGGATCAATAGAGGGAGTTATCATCACACTTCCAGTATGTTTCAATGACTTTATAGACGATCTTCCTAAGCAATTGTAGTCTTGGATTGTGGAAATCTTGGTGCGTCGATGTAATTACTTCGAAGTATTAGTTTTGGTCACGCTTCTTTCTCTTTTAAGGTTTCATTTCACAGAGGTATTGATTTTGTATGGAACTCCTTTATAGTTAATTGTGCTCTATTTTAATTTGGGTTTTCCTATTTAATCTTGTTGTTTGTCTGTTTTTTGAGTTATAAAGTAGGGTACATCTTCTCTTGAAAGATTGGGATTTGTTTTAATACATTGATTTCCAATCCCCTCAACTTGGGACTTTTAACTGGTTGTTTTGTTGTCAAATGTGCAATTGGATTTCAGTTAAAGTCACTTATTGTTGTGTTTGTTATCGTTGAGACCCTGTGGAAGGAGGGGTGCCTGATCTGTGGTTTGTCTTGTCCCCTAGCTGATGACAGGGCTATGGATTGTTGGGTCTTTTAGGATCATATTCGGAGTGGGTATTAGAGTTTTTCCTAGGTACACCTGGTTTTATTTAGTATGCCTAGACAATGTATGAGTTGTAGGAGAGGACCTACTGGGAGGGGTGGGGACAACCAACATGGTCGCTTGCATGCTCAATCCCAAGCCTAAGAGGCGACAAAAAGGTACCACTACACAAATTCTACTAGTACCCGGGATGAAATTCATTAGTTGAAGACACATTTGGCTTAGGACCGACAAACATTTTTAGATAGAGATCTCATAACAGAGGTCCCTCATTGGTTACCTTCTCCTAGTCACACTAGGGGATGAAGGAATCATTACATGCACTTTGTTACCTTGTATTGGAAGTTGAAGACCATGCTCAGTTGATTCTTAAAGGAGAATCATGAAGACAAGAATGGTATCATCTCATTCCTGAATGACGTTTCAAGGATTCAACGTCGTCAATGGTGTTGCATGGAGAGATTGGATGTGAGCTTAGCACACTTGGAGAGTCATCTCCAATGTGACTGCAAGACTTCTACACCGGCTAGAACTAGTGCTCGGGCCTAGCTCCCATGACCTCATCTGACTATTAAGTTGATATTTTTTATACTATTCTCCTTCTAGTATGTGGTTTTCTGTACCTAGATGTTATGGTTAGCAGTGTTTAATTTTGTTGATAATCTGTATATTTTGGTATTGCCCAACATATTCAATTGTTAAGGTGGTGGATTAAGGCCAATTTTTCTATATATTTGGCATCATGCTTATCATGACATATTAGTGATGTAGTTGGCTTTTCAAAGGTAATACAAAATCAACTTACAAAAAGGTTTTTGTAGTTCCCAAGACCTTATAATTTGTAATGGCATAACCAAGTGGCCAAATTCCAACAAGATGACTTGTATTCATGTGATTTATGGTATTATCATGGATTATGTGATATATGATATCCTTGTCTCTAACCAAATTGTAAATTTTGACCTCTTAAATGACCATGAGTTTGATTATGATCAAATACCTTCATATTTAACTCTAAAATTTGGCATGCACACTAGCCACATGCAAGATAATTATGATAGCCAAAGGAACCTACTATTTGAAAAAAGTAAAATGAATCTCTTCTTAAAGGATTAAAAGGGGTTTTATACTTTTTAACTTATAAGGATAACAATGAACACCTCTATAATAATTTTACTACAACATTGTCCACTACCATCAGTAAGTTCTATACTAAGGTGACATATAAAAAGAATAATAGAACTACCAACCCTTGGCATAACTAGCATAGATCCATATTAACTCTGAATCTACCAAGCATCAAGAGGAATCAAATATTGTAATCTCTTATCAAGTTTTTCATTTTTTTACATCTTTAATTTATTTGATCCCTCTGAGCAATTGGTAGATCAAGAGTTAAGATGAATCTATGTTGGTTTATATATTAGAAATACTTATTGCTTTTTAATTTGAGAAAATTTAACTCATACATTTTTTTTTAAGTATGATATCAATTTACTTAATTTATATATGAAATATTAATTATTTTTTACTTTGATAAAATTGATCTCACACTAAATTAATTATTTAAAAAACATTTTAGTTTTGTTTTGTACATCATGCATCATTTTACACATGATAAGAGTTGGAATTTTAGTTTTGTGAGTATTCCAATCTCACACAACATTTTACACGTAATAAGAGTTGACCTATGTTTAGTCAGTTTCAACTTTGACAAAATATCATATAATAGTTTTTACTTTATAAAAAAACCCTAATCTAATATTTCCTTTGTAATTCCCTCTAAGGGATCAAAGTAAAGGAGAATGAGGAATGGGGTGTTGGGAATTTTTATAGTTGAGCAAGTTTGTTGCCCCAATGTGAAATGGGGAAAAATTTACAGACCAATAATCTTATTACATTACTATATGATACATATTATATAGTTTAAGAATTTTTGAAGAACACACATACCTTATTTGTAGTTTTTCCATGGATACTCCTTGGCTAAATCAACATTACACTCTTTTTGTTTTCTTGAAGTTAGTTCACACTTAACTTCCTTTTGTTATCGATAATACTATTGTATACATGCACTTCTTGTTAAAAAGTTTAATTGAGTTGACATATTCCATATTATTATTTATTTTTCAATAATTAGCCAACATATATTTAAATAAAAATTGATGTAACATTACGCAACAACACCTACCTCATATATTTGGCATGTAGAGCACCTCTCAGTGCAATGGTTGTAAAATTACTAGAAAGTCAATTTGGGATGCTCCTAGTGAAACCTTAAAACTTGATAAGATAAATTTGTACAAAGCTCTTATTAAAAGTGTTGATGGTGCTAGACCTGCCAACATGTCAAGGGGATCTCCCCGGAAAGAAGTCCCAATTAGACCTCAAACCATTTGGTGTAGGAGTCCCAGCAGTGGGTCGTATGGTAATGCCTTGACTGCGATTTCGCATAGAGACAAGTAATGTAGATTTTTCAGTAGCAAGGGTGTGACCATTGCAGTGAGTCAAGGAAGGTGCATGAGAGGTTCTAACACAGGTGGGTTGAGATGAGTGCGCCCCTTGGCAACCTGTAATAGTACTCAGTTGGGAAGGGAACACACGAGTGAAGATGCATCACAAGCTGGAAAGTAGGTCAGCCGACAATCCAAAGTGATGGTTAAACCAATATCACATCTACAACAAGATCCATATAATTTCATACAAAGTAGTTCATACATAACTACGTAAGTTAAACAACATACATTGCTAAGCAACCGGAACAATCCAACTACAATAACAACATATGCATGAAAATGTGTTGGCTCTTATTATATAAATAAGTGTAAGTTCCAATCATATGTTACATCCATGTAAACCTGCTAGCCCCAACAGTGGAATGTTACAGCGACATTTGCTTTCTCCTCCAAAGAGATGAACTAGCTCCATGCAGTAGAGAAGCTAAGGCGCATTACAATATTGTCCAAGCTCTCTCCAAGATAGTCTTATCGGAAGCTTGGTTGACCAAAAGCCTATACAATGAGTTATGAGGGACTATTTATAGCAAAGGGTGGGGTGATCCTTGACATTCCCCTTTGTGACAGTTCAACTACCCTCATGACTCTTCACCTACTCGATGAATGTTACATCCGACTATTTTCACTTGACTTACACTTGACATCACATTACATTACAATGCACATGCACTCATGTGAGACAATATGGCTTGAGTAAGCTATGTAAGACATCGCTGACACTCAGTTTGTTGTGATGAGATCAACTCTTTGGCATGATTGTGATGGTGAAGGTGGTGATCTGACGCCAAGCTTGGTCGTCTGTGATGGTGTGCATGCACCTCATGGTGACATCTTGCTGAAGCGAAATCTTACCTCTGTTGCAACCTCTACATTGGTTTGGCTCCTTCATCCAAATCCTTTGCTAACATGCGCATGGTCTTCTTGGGTGTGGCTGAACCAGAAACACACTGATGCATAGTGTCCATGCTGATCTTCAAGTGTGTGTTGGTGGCCACGCGCATCAACTTGCCGAAGTACATGTTCAGCTCCAGTTGGACTTGCTTCTTGTCTTCACATTGGTGAGTGTGTTGAATGGGTTGTATTGCATGCATTCACATAATCACATGCATGCTGCTAAATCCCTTGCATGCAATCAGCAACACTACTCACCATGTCTGCTCTGTGCCAGCTGCTGCGATGGATCTTTAGCTTTTACAAGTGCAGTTTCGTCCATGAGTGCATGTTGCACCCACTGTTGTTCATGTTCCTACTACAACTCATTCGTCTGTATGTGCAGCTGCATGTTATTCCTTTAGTTACTGCTTCAGCACATGCAACTCCTTTTTTGTTCCATTCTCTATCTTCACGCAATCTTCATGTTGCGCTGTCACTTCATAGCCTAAGTCTCCAAAATTTCTTTCATCATCAGTGGATCTGCTTGATCTTGCAAATTTGTTCCACCTCTGTGTTGTCAGCAAACTTCCTCTTTCATTCATGCATTCACTGCATTCATTGTATTCATTGTGTTTGCTGGAATTACTACATTCGTCGTGTTTGCTAGATTCATTGTGTTTGCTACATTCATTGTGTTCGCTGCATTCGTTGCATTCGATGCATTCATTATGTTCAGTATGCTACCTTCAGCTGATGTTCATGATGCTGCTTGCTATGATATCTTGATGTTCTTGTCTACGAGCAACTTGATATATTCATGAGTAGGCAAGCTAATAGAAATTTGATTGACTGCATCTCTAGGTGTGCCTTGAATGGTGTCTCCGACTCTTCCCTCTTGGAACCCATTGTACCTACACTGCTAAGAGGCAAAGGAACACCTGCAATACCTGGAGACATGGCAACACTCATGGCAAGCAATCTGTCAGTTGAAAACCAAACTGAACCTGAGAACTGACTTGCAACATATTGAAGCTTCATATTGATCAATGCCAAACCCTAAGCCCTTGACAAGAAAATCCTCCAAGCACAAGTCAAGTCCTTCCTCCTCTCTACACTTTTTTTCTCTATCACTTTGTTCCCTGGCACTTCATCCTTCTTTCAACTTTTGATAGTCTATGGTAGACTGCCTATGTGACTGATCATGAAGGTTGCACAATTTCGGCCAGGAGGTCAGGGGATTGACTACCAAGACTACACAAGGCACAGTCTGGGCTACTGGGAGATTGACTGACTATTGGAACTACACAATGCAAAGTCCAGTCTGACTACTGACTTCTGGAATTATGCAATGAGCAATCTCAGTTGGCAATGGTTGTAGGCTCAGTGATTGCATTGCGCAATTTTCTTGGCCAGCAGTCACTATCCCTTAGTATTGCACAAAGCAGGCTTGGGGAATAGCTTCTGGGTAGAAATGTGCATTCCTTGAGCAGAAGGCAGATCTTTCCCTCTCAGGATTGTGCAATGTTGTCTGGTGAGGCAGATTCTGGGCCAAGGTTGACTAGACTCGCCAACAGTAAACTGAACGTCATTGTGAATGTGAATGCATGGTGATACTGAGTGTAAGAATAAGTGAATGATCATGCATGCAAATGGTGAATGACAGATTCAGAAAATAGGACAACATGCATGTGGGTGAGCCAAGTTTTCGAATCGGCGACCGTTCATGAAAAACAGTTTCATGCATGCGACAATAGTGAGGTAGCCACGAAAACTGAAACAATGCTAGGGCAAGCTAGTATACGTGTAAATGACAGCAAGCACTAAAGGAAATCAATAAAACAGTACTCACACAAGAGAAAATACAAAAAGTGATAGAAATGCAACACAAGGCATGGAAAGCAGGCTCACCCCAAAACAGCTGAGTTGAATGTGCCAATTGCTCCTAGATGTGATGTGGGATGTCAGATTTGTAAGGTTGATGTGAGGAATGAGCTATGCAGCATCTAGTTGATTATTTTTTATAACATCAACGTTGTGATGACATGCCACAAATCTAGGGGAAGCGACACTTGGTGGGAGGTTTCTGAAATGATCCTTGCATGTAACTTCCAACTACCAAAAATAGATCCCTGAGTCAAGGGATGCCTTTTCATGCTACCTTGGGAGAAGCGGCTCATGCATGCAAGTCAGTTTTTCTCGGTCCCAGAGGGAACTGGCCAACTCAATTGCACATGCAAGAGGTTTCTCAGCTGTTGGGAGGAAATGCACATTTCTTGTTGGGAGTTGGGTTGGCTGCCTAGGAGATTTGTGTAATTTCTTGGAAAAGCAGCCGTCTGCCACCTATATTTCCGCAAATTCTAGGATGAGCAGTCCCGCTGGGGGAAATTACGCAATTTTCACTGTGGGTGTTAACTGCCAGAATTGTGCAATTCTAGAGCCAAACAGGATGCCAGTCAGGATTGCGCAATTTTTAGAGGGAAGGTTGGTTTCCCTCTAGAATTGTGCAATTTCTTGGGGGAGCTGCTCAGCCTGCAGCTGGACCAAGTCCGGGTGATCAGCCTATGAGGGGGATGCATCGAGTTGTGATCGACAGGCTACCTTTGTGCAAGCAAAACACTGAAGCTTGTGAACTTGACAAAGCAAGACAAGCTGCTGGGAAAAGTTGGTAGGGATGCTACAAAACAAAGCTAAGGCAAAATTTTGGAGGGTGGTTTTAGCCAATACAACAAAAATAAAGAAAATATGTTATATAAATAAGAAGCAAAATATCACCTTTCTAAAGTTGATCCCAAAATTTTTTGGAGAAAAATTATAATTCGTAAAACTAGAGAAAATCATGTGATTCTCTTAAATAATTGGAATATATAACTATTCTTGGCAGGGGAAGTAGCTCAATTGGTAATCTGAGATATGTTAAATCGTTGAAACTCGAGAGACCCAAGTTCAACCCCCCCCCCCATTGTGACTTGGGCTACAGGGAGGAGGAAATATTGCAGTCCACCAGAAGTTTACTGATAGTTACTTGTCAGGTGGTCTTCTGGATCGCTTTGGGTCACCAAAAAAAATAATAATAATTAAAATTGGAATATATACCTAGAAAACCTTTAGATTCCCCTAATTCCAGGGGCACCATTTTGAACGCTCCTATAGAGGATGGTATATTTTCTTTGGAAGACATTAAATTTTTGGTTAAGTACCTTGCTAATGGGACAACTAAGGATATTGAAGGCTATAATGTCACAAAAATTTAAATGGGAGGGATTTTTTCTCATCCCTAACGTACACAAGCTCTTCAATTTGGTAGTGAAGCAAGGATTTCCTAAGCCTTGGATGCAAAGCCTTATTGTGCTTATAAAAGTGTAGATAAAATCTTTCCCTCTAATTATAGAACTATTATGATCAACCACATTTTAGCCAAGTTGTACAAACTTATTTTGGAAAATAAGATTAGCATATGGCTTGAAAGCCATGGTAAAGGAGCTAAAGGAAAAGTTGGATTTAAGAGACATTGTTCAACCTTTGATCGTCTTGTTACCCTTAGGATCATTGTAAAGAAATGCACCAATAGTAAGATTGGCCTTTTCTATTGTCTTGTGGAATTTAGAAAATATTTTGACATTGTTCCTACGACTAAGTTATGGAAGAGGCTAGTCCCTCTCAGGTTGAGGGTTGTTGTGACTAGGTTGTATGAGAATGTTATTGCTAATATTAATACCACTAAGATTTGGTTAAAATTAATTAATTGAAATATCAAAGTCAAGAAAGGGTGTCCCTTATCTCCTACCCCTTTTTGCATTTACATTGATAAGCTTGAAGAGTATTTAGAAGATGCACAATGTGTTGGCCCAACTCTCATTGGTATCGTCATAACTCTTCTCCTTTACATTGGTGATATTGTTCTTTTGGAAAGGATCCATGATGATCTTTGCAATCAATAGAAAATCAGCTAAGATTTTTGCTCCAAGATGGATATGATTGTTAATACTGACAAGACTAAAGCCATGATAATTAAATCCAAAAAGTTTACCTACAACAGTTTCATTTACGGTAATAGCTACTTGGAGGAAGTTCCATCATAAACATATTTTGGAATCAACATCAATCATCAACTCAATATGAATTATGGCATTGAGAAAAGGATAAGTGGAGAGTGGAAAACTTGATATGGGATTGAAAGTAATTATAAGGTCACAAATCTTTGGATTTGGGATAAAAAACAATCACTCTTTAAGACTCTTGTCACCCATGTTATTTTATATGGATGTGAGGTTTGGGGTTGCATTATATCTAGAGAATCATGGGGGAAGACTGAGTAGATACAAAATAATTTTATGACCTACAACCTCAAGATTAGATTATATGCTTCCTATCCTATCCTCTTGATTGATGCTAGCATTTCCCATATTCAAAGCATTAAATCTAATAAATTTCCTAAAATTTCTTCTTACTCTATCCAAAACCCTCATCTTCAGCTTAAGCGAGGATGGCATATGATGCTCAATCTTGGTTAGACCATTCAGGAATAAAGGAGGAGATCATCTGGCAGAAAGGATAATATTAAAAATACTATTACTTCCAAATTTAAGGACAAGTTATGGAAAGATAAAGAGTTAGAAGGAAAAGGGAAACTAAGATGTTATAAGGAGGTGACCAACCCCAATATTGAAAACCAAAATGATTTATCTGTCTTGACTAGTGTTAAGAAGAAAATGAACGTTGATAAGATAAGAACTAATTCTCATGAGCTTCATAGTGAAACTGGGCATTGGTATACTCCCAAAATGACACAGGAAGAAAGATTCTATCACCTATGTGATACTAAAGAAGGTTGATGATGAAACCAATTTCTCTTGGATTTCCCAACTTATAGTCAAATCTGTTCTAATTTTCAAATATCCATCACACTACCAACATTCTTGACCTATTAAGGAACCACACATGATCTGGGAATGTTTCTCTCACTTCTCTTCAAATATAGAAATAATATGTTAAATAATTTCAATTGATTTCTTACCTTCTTAAGGTTCGATAGACCATATTGTTCTTAGTGGATGTTAATCATCGTCATAGTCGTCATCATATCAAATTTTGTTATCATTAATAACAATTATTATTATTTTAAATAAAGTTATAATATAGTTAATTCTTATGATTTTTTTAAATTTTATTAACTTCAAATATATAATGACGTAAGTTTTTTATGCTTATTATGGATTGATGTCTATCGATGTTTACCAACCATTTAATTTATATGGTTGCACTAGTTATAAATTTATTTCTTAACATAAGTTAAAGAAGTATACTTAATGAATACTATTATAAGATTTACTTTCTACAACATCAATTACCCATCCAAAGAAATAAAACATGACAAGTTCTACTCTACCTTGTACGAATTTCATTATTCACATGGTAATGACATTCTATCCATGCTAAGGCTCATGAAACCTCCAAGAAAGCCCTTAAGTTGAAGCAAGCCAAAACTAGGGTTTTTCTTTTATGAAAACACCTACGGAAAGAAATTTTATGGATGAAATTGAAGTGTATACCCATTAAAAGGATATATATTGTGGAAAATGAAATCTCCTTGATGTTTATTCTCTTCAACCACTAAAATTCTATTTTCCTAGGTATTCACACAAAGCCCTACTTTCCTACTTGGACCTTGAAAGGGCCGAGTTAGGAGAGAGAAATTATGGATAAAAATAGATTATGATCACCAACTAATTGGCCCAATCCCTTGTCCCATGGGAGAATGAAATACGGGATGAAATAAATTAGCCAATAATGTTTCCAAGGAGTCAGAAATTTGATGACCTATCAATAATATTTCAATCATTTACCTATGTAATGGAAAAATGGTTATTCATGGGAGAGCTTCTAGGAGTTCACCACTAGGATAACTCATTACATGTTATGTTTGAGTAATGCACGTAATATTCATCTAGATATAAATTCAATTAATCTTCAACAAATTAGGTCACAATTTAACATGACCTAGAATCAATTATTCCATATATTAGAGATAGAGAAACAAATTTTCAACAATTAAGAGCACTTACAAGATAAGATGCAAGATTTCCATCCATTATATCAAAGAATAGCTCCAAAGAATATTGAGTATCGGCTCCAAATATCAAAATGCTTCAAAGATATCCAATTCATCCATAAGAGAACAAGTATGAATTCCTCTAATGAGGTCGAAAATCCAAAAGTTGTGATTATGAATTACAACAATGATCTCTCCTCTATTTATATGAGGAGTCATAAAATCAATTTTAGCCTAAAAGCCCATAGAAATTATAAAATAGTGTGCAAGAAACATCCTAGGTCACAGACTGATCTAGTGGCCTATGAAAACATAAAAATATCCACATGTGAGGGACAAAATGATGATGTCATGCTAACATAGGACATTTTAGGGCCAACATTGAGGGAAAATGGTGTCAAAACAAGGGTAGAAACCCTTTAAAATAACTATCTAGGGGTTGGCACCTCAAACTCTGTCATAGTCATCCAATGGATCCTAGATTTTGGTTTGGGGCACAAAACAAGTCTCATGGGTCTCTTGGTGGTGTGAATGCCTATTGTTTCTCCAATGTTGAAGGAATTAAAGATGGTTCTAGACCTCCCATGTCTCAAGGCATGATACAAACCTCATTAAGGATCTCAATCAAATGGATGACCCTATAGTACTACTGAGTTGGCTAGGGGCATGTTGTTTCAAGTACATTATAACATAAATAATATAGGAAAAAATGTAGGAGCTTTGTGGGTGTTGAAGGTACCCATGGATACAAACGATGCACTACAACTTTGTGTAGTTAAATGGTTATTAATGCATCACTAGCGGGTGTCAATGCTCTCCTCCGATGGAATTGGCTCCCAGTTAAGTTATCTATCCCATCATGAAACCACCTTTCAATTACCCTTAATATCAAGTGTTGCAAATTTCACCATTAGGTACATTTAATCATTATTGCATCTAAGTGAACTAGGACTGAGAGAAATGGGAAAATTAACACTTCGTTTGAGGATTCTCTTCCCAAATTGTGGCCTTAGTCACATAATAATGTTAAGTCCTTAGCTAGGAGTGGTTAATATATGATCCTATTAGGTGTTATCAACCCCCAAGGGAAACTGACATGTCCTTGGTCCACCCCTCAATAGATAGGTTCCATATGAATAATGATGGAATGAAGGGGAAACGACTTCATGGCCAAGCGTCATGGTAAATAGGGAATGAATATGATGGAGTACCTCATCTTAGGTGTATTGATGTGAGGAAGGAGAAGTTTTGGATGCATACATTACCTCAACCTTTATTTTTCCACCCCTATAAATGCCTTTTGATTTTTATTGATTCTTCTTTGTATTACTACTCATAGCTCAAGGAATGAGAGCTTGGTTTGTATGATGCATAGTATATTTCGTCACCTGTATCCCTCACTAAGTAGGGGGGCATTGGTATATTATCCTTGAAATTGATTACTCTACGAAATGGGCCGAAGTGATTCCTACATATAAAGATGATGACGAAACTGCAACAATTTTCATTTTCACTCATGTGATTGCTCCTTTCGGTGTCTCGTTTCATCTAAACGTGCTAAATTAAAAAATACTCTTTCTCTACAGAGGTAGTTGATAACAATTCGATGGCTAGTTTCAAAGATGGAATTTAACATTCAATAAACAATATTGCATCCAAACTATAAACAATTTGGAAATGAGTAAAAACCATAGATGTTTTTGCATTAGTATGGTATGCCCACATTGCTGGAAAAAGCATGGTATGCAAGTTTCCTTTATGAATACCAACTATCCATTTAATCATGTTCGTTAAAAATTTATTGGCCACTTCTACTTAACCATTTTCTTGTGGATAATAAGGAGTAGAGATATCATGTTGTAGGTCGAGTTGTGTTGATAGTTCAGTCATCATAAAGTTACGAAAATGGCTACCATGGTCAATAACAATAGCTTGTGGGACACCGAAAGGAGCAATCACATGAGTGAAAATGAAAATTGTTGCAGTTTCGTCATCATCTTTATATGTAGGAATCACTTCGGCCTTGAGACATGGGAGGTCTAGAACCATGAGTCAAAGCTCAATTTGATAAAAATTGAATCTGCATTCATACGTAGAAGGTGACCTAGTCTTAGTTTATGATCAAGGTCATGACAAGTTAGGTGCAGGAACATTCAAGCCCATGTGGCATGGCCCTTACATTATGAAATGTGTATTAGCTAAAGGAGCCTACGAGCTGGTGGATTATGATGGTATTCCTTTTGGAAATACCAAAAATGGTATTTACCTGAAGAAATATAATGCATAAAATATTTCGTGGAGATTTTCACATATTTGTAGTTTTTAGGTGTGTATTGTTAGAGTCTTATAGTCACAATGATCAAAATTACTCTTTTCACTATTGGTTATAGTCTTAGGTCAAATTATAATGTTTTCAAATTAAATTTGACATCTCTCTTGGTTGGACAATGGTTTTGAGTAAATTTCTAAATGTATAATGTATATGCTACTCTCATTGGAAGCCTAAGGTCATGGTCATCATCACAAGTATCATCAAAAAATCTCATGGGTCTTTTGAGGTCATTTGTTGCACACAGGGACAATTTTACTTCAAAATCTATTTCTGAAGTAATGGACATGAATTTGACAAAAGTGAAAGAGGTTTTTGTCGATCAAAGAAGAAATAACAAGAACCTCCTTCATTTTATGCACAGGTTTTATTATTTGTTAGATATACAGTGATATTTGAGGCTTATGTTCAAAAAATCAAATTTTGAATTTGTTTTATAGTTTTAGTAAAAAAAATTGGTCCGCTTTTCTAACATATGGAAAGGAATTTTGAGAAATCCAAGGAAAGTATTTCAAGAATGAGAAAATATCAAAAACCTCTTTCAGTTTCTTCACTTGTGTCGTGGATTGGAATATTTTACTAGATCTTTACAACCTAGTTTTACAGATTTAAACATTTAATGATTTCATGTTTTAGTCATGATTTTGTAGAACCCATTCCTAGGAGATGGAGATGAATATGCGAAAACTGAGAGAGGGTTCTCTAAAAAACAAGCTAATATAAAAAATTATCCTTCAGGTTTGTAATATATGTCATTATTTAAAAGCAACGAGTTAATATTTGACCCCTATTTTTAGAAATTCGGTCCCTATTCCTAGTAGGGAGTGCTAAATTTAATGCAACTATTTCTATCTTTAGGGAGATGATTGAGATCCACTCCTTTAGTCTAGGGATGAGCTTATTGTATATATTTCATAAATTTTAGAGTGCAAAAGGTTAGACATTAGTGATTTGAACTCTTGGAGCTTGTACTTCATGAGTTTTTGTATAAATTCAAAGGATAGTTGCAACTATTATTCAGGAATTCTTGTGCTGTGAGTTTGTGATAATGTTTTCTCTCTATTATAGTTTTTTTTCCCATAAGAAAAAATCGTAATTTTAATTAATATATAACAAAATTACATGCTGTATATGCCTTAAAAGTATACGTTGTAAGTTGGGGTGAATCGGCCTTCAAAATAAACAATGTACAAAAAAAATCCAAGTGGGAATGTTGATAGTGTATCTGTCAATATATACATCATAATGTTATATGAATATGTATTGTGAGAAAATAAAAATAAACACAAAAAGCAGGCCCATCAGGCCCCTATTCTCTGATGTCCATGTAAGGTCTATGGTAGTACAAGTAGTGGTCCCCATATCTCTACTCCTGAATCATCAATGTACCCCTAGGCCGAACCGCAACCTCCTTGGAAAGCTAGTTGGAAATTTGATTACATTCCCTGTATATATGAAGGAAAACAATGGAGTCATAATGTGCCTTTAAAAAAAAGTGCCTCATCCAAAATATGCCTCAGAGAATATGCATGACAAATAGAAATGTTGTTGAACTAATTGATTATGATCTTGGAATCCCCAAAAGTTTGTAATTTTCTACACTGTTTTTCTAATGCAAATTGAAGAATGTGTCTAAGGGTGATGAGTTCAACAAAGTTGTTGGTTCCATTTCCCAACCCCATATAGGTTTTGTAGAAATGAGTGTCAGATAGGTGAAGAACAACTCCCCCCCACATCCCTCCTCTTGTGCAGAACTATCGAAGTATGCCCATGGAATGTTTTTATCAATAGATTTGGGCATGTGAGTGTGATTGGTGTTGGGAGAATCGTCATCAGGAATAAGGTTATATATGGACTGTACGCGAGCAAAGATAAGGTTCTAGTTAGGTGTAAGGTTACAAAATATAATTTGGTTCCTAGCTAGCCAAATGGTCCATCATATAAGGATGGGTATGTTCCTAGCATTTTGTGGCTTGACCATCGCCCACCAATTGTCCTAGGCCTCTAGTATAGAGTTGCCATGCCATCGAAAATGATTGGGGATTGTCATGAGTAGCATATTCCACAGTTCCAAAGTGATAAGGCAAAGCAAAAAGAGATTTTCTATAGTTTCAAATCTTTGTCTACATAAACAACACCAAGATGGACCATTGAAAGAGTGTTTCATAAGATTATCCACAGTGGGGGATTTGTTTCGGAGCACTGTCCACATGAACAGCTGAGAGCGAGGAGGTGCTTTCAATTTCTAGAGAAGGCTCCACCACCTCTCAAGGACAGGTGGTCGATGCACCGAGTAGATGATAGGGTATCCATCCTTGGGTGTATACTTCCCATGTTTTGCCAAATCCCAGATCATTTCATCATCACCTGTTGTGATCCTGATATGAGATTCAGTGAGTGCATTAATGTATGATTCCCAATATTGATGTTGGTTATCAAGGAGGTTTAGTTGTATATCAGGTTTCCTAGCTTGTGAAAATAGATTATTGTTCTCAAGATCATCGATATGTTCAAGATGAGAGATGCCTGAATTGGTGAGATGTGTGATCAATTCCTGTGGGAGCCTGTATGCGTTGCCACTTCTTGTCCATGAGTCCAAATAAACTCTAACCAAGGAACCTGATTTTATTCACCATGTTAGCTCTTCTCGAATATAGGAAATAGAGTTGAGGACAACTTTCCATATAATTGATATGCATGTTCTACTCCAAGAGGGAAGTCTGATCCAGTCCATAATGCCATGAGGATGGATATTTTTTTTTGAGACTACCATAGTCCATAATATTCGAGATGTGAGAAGATTCCACCCCAATTTAGCAGCAAGGGCAAAGGAGAAATGTGACAAGATTTTTAATGCCCCACCCTCCCCATTTCTTGGGTAGGGCAGTCAGCTCCTAGGGAACCAAAGAAAATAGTCTTCCTTCATGTCTACCTTTCCAAAGGAATCTGCAACATATATTTTGTATTCACGAGAGTATGCCCCTTGGGATCCATGCCAAGGAAATCCAGTATACAAGGGTAGCCTCCAGGACAAATTTTATGAGAACAAGTCAGCCAACTCTTGAGATATATTTGTGATGCTAGATGTTGAGCCTTCACTCGATCTTAGCAACCAACCATATCCAATTTGCAATTTTGTAGTGTTGAGGCTTTAGCTAATACCCAAGATATTTTAGGCCTTCATCCATAGAGTGTAATGTGAAGGAGAACCTATGAAGGGCATAATGAATTTCGTGAGGGGAACATCCAGATGTAGTGATGGTAGATTACTATTATTGATCTCCATTCCTGTGGCTATACTGAATAGTGTCATGACTAAATGTAAATTTGTCAAATCCCCAATACCACCATTAAGAAGAAGAAGGACATCATCTACAAATAATAAATGAGTCAAAGTGCAATTGTTGGTGATCTTGATACCCTGTAGGTGGCCCAATTTGCATTCTTCCAGTATAAGTTTGCTAAGTCCTTCCATGATAAGCAAAAATAGTAGAGGGGAGAGGGGACATCCTTGTCTGAGTCCCCTTTCCAAATGAAAGAATGGAGAAGCCAAGCCATTAATAAGAACACTGAAAGATACTTTAGTTATACAACACATTATCCAATTGATGAATTCCGGAGGGAAGCCTAAATGAGTTAAAATCATTCTAAGATATAACTAGCTTGCACGAGCAAAGACTTTTGAAAGGTCTACCTTAAGAATCATACCTTTCAGTTTTTTTGTCTTGATGGAGTGCATGACCTCCTAGGCTATTCCAATAGCTTCATGAATCTGGCGATCCTTAAGGAAGGCAAATTGATTGGATGAGATGTGTGCAGAGAGGATGGGACGAAGGCGATTTGCAATGATTTTAGCTATGATTTTGTAAATACAGTTGCAGAGCGAGATTGGTCGAAAATCATTGAAGGATTCTAGACAATCAATTTTTGGAATGAGCACTATAAATGTGGAATTGAAAGCCTCATACATGTGACCCGAGGTGTGACCATCTTCAATGATTTTTGGTAGATTCTCTCCGAAAATATCAAAAGAAGTTGTATAAAACTCCACAGGCCATTCATCTGGTCCGGGGCTCTTGTCCTTCTTGAACCATTTAAGTGTAGACTCAAGCTCCCCCATCAAGATAGGCTTGATCAGGTCCTCAACATCCTCCTGATCTACAAAGCGGGGGAATAAACGGGCCACTCTTATGATTTCTGCCAATGAAGCATTGCGGGGTGCCCTGTAGAGATTCCTAAAATGTGAAGTTCCAAGGGAGGCCAGATTTTGAAAAGAATGTACCTGAATTCCCTACTCATTTGTCATTTACCAGATAGTGTTAATAACTCTACATCCATTAGAAAATTTATGATAGAAATTTGTATTGTCATCCCCTTCTTTCAGCCAAATTTCTCTGCTTCAGAGTCTCCACGATTCTTCCATGTCCTTTAGAATTTTATCCCTTTGTGTTACAAGGGAGGTGAGGTGTTCCTTATGGTCAGTAGACAGGTAGCCACGCCCATGCTCATCTTCCAAACTTGCAATCTCAGATTCAATGTTATGAAGGGTTTCATCATCTCGTAGTCTCTTGTTATGTGCCCAATTCATAGAGAGACACTTGAGATTGATAAGATTATGAGCAAACCCTTCCAAAATGTTCCTTCCTGCACTAGGAGGGTTGGCCTTCCAATGGTATGTGACAAGCCAGATGTGCTCAGGATCCTTTAACCATGAAGCATTGAATTTGAAAGGTGCTTTGGGTTTGTGCACATGGCCACTGAATTCAAGATATATGGGCAAGTGGTCAGACATGCCCCCAGAACCAACCCATTGTCTGTAGATATGACACTGTCCTAATAGTCGCTCCTTGATAAGGAAGTGATCCAATCTCCAGGCCAACATTGCATCCCCCGTCCTCCTGTTCCTCCAGGTCGGTTGAGGTCGAGCCAAAGGGATATCAATTAGCCCATGCTCCTCAAGAAGGGCCTCAAATGTGTCGGATAGAGTATCAATCTGTGCATTTTGTCCCCAAGATTCAGCATATCCCATTGAACAATTAAGATCACCCCCCAATATAATATTATCCACTTGGAGGAGGCTGGATCGCAGGAGATGTTCCCAGAAAGTTGTCCAATTATGACAAGGACCATAAACATTGATCAGCCTAATGTCAAGATATACCTCAAATGAAAAAATGCCTGCCCCTATGTTACCATATCCACCCAAATGTTGTTCAATTTGATCAGCTTGGGATCAAGTAATAATGTTATTCCTCTAGATCTCCCATTCATATCCAAGGCATGGAAATGGAATCTAGGGATCATTGCTTCGAGTGATGCGATGATGTTCTCATCTAACCCAAGTGTTTCTTGAAGAAAAATTACTTTCACCTTCTCTATGTACAAGAGTCTGCGAAAGGCTAGTTTTTTGGTAGGAATAGCTAACCCTTCGCAGTTAAAGGAGAGTAGCTTCATGAGGGGGAGGATACCGGGGTATTCTATGCTCTAAGAACCTGTTCAATGGTGAGTTGGAGACCAACAACTACATCCATACTAGCTTGAATCTTGGCATTGGATATAAACGAAGGTCGGCCCCAAGGTGGTTTATGGGGAAGGGGGGGAGAGATAAAACCAATTCCCAAAGAGTCCTATGATGGGGGTGAATCAAGGATCAAAGGTTATAGGAGCGAGATCAATTAGATGAGTCTGAAGTTGTAGAGGG
This sequence comes from Pinus tabuliformis, assembly GCA_031772625.1. Lineage (NCBI taxonomy): Eukaryota > Viridiplantae > Streptophyta > Pinopsida > Pinales > Pinaceae > Pinus > Pinus tabuliformis. Next base: position 1,123,997,162 of record CM062807.1, on the reverse strand, counting down.
AGACCTCGAAGAGGAGTGGTCTAGGAAGGAAGGTGGAGTACAGGAGAAGGTCAGGGGGGGGGATTCAAGGGACAATATAATGAGGGGGGAGCCGGAACAAAATTATAAATGAAATTTGATGCAAAGTTGAATAACACAAAAGCAGTGGAAGTAAGGGAATTAACAAAAGAGCAAAGTTTGGAATTACCTGAAGAGAGCTTTGTCGTTGCTGCCACTCGAGCCTTGGTCAGTGGAGGTGAGGGAGACCTAATGTGAGCAGTGCCACGCTTCATCTTGTAGAAATTCTCGCTGTAGATTAACCTGATTATGCAATAGACTAAAGCAAAATACTTAATCTACTTCTACAATCAAACTTGTGGAAGCTTAATCAATTTGAGCAAGATCAAACGGAACACATATAGTAGAGAAGAAGAATCAATATGCATGAAACAGAGAAGAATACTATGGGGGAAGCCTAAGCTAAAAACCCCGCTATCTGTATTATCATACAAGGTGGAAATACATCAAGATTACACAAAGCCTTAGCTCCCACAACTAACCAGCTCTTAGTACAATCCTCCTAGATGCTCACAGGAAAACAAGGCTTCTCACAAACCTTCTCCTCTGCCCTCCAAGCCTCATATATCCTTGCATTGTTTCTCCTGGGCGATCCTACTATTACCAAGTGTAACACTGATCACTCACATTGATCTCACACCTTGTAAAACTACAAAATCCTCAAGGAACCTTGTTCCTTCTGCATGGATGAGTTTCCTTTATAGGAAAATTCCTCCAACTGATAGTACATTGTCCCTGTCTTTAATCTCAACTGGGTCTTTGTCTAAACTGACATGCATGAGTTATTTATGAGAGAATCTTCAGTTATCTGGAGTACACTAGTTTGATGCATGCATGCATTAACTAACTAAACTCACAATTAGTTCCTCAAACTATTTGTGTTATGAAACCAGCTCACAAAAAGATAGAAAAGAGAGATCCACGCCTTAGAATTCAGCCTCTTCGAGGGGGAAACCTCCTTTACATTACAAAAATGAACAATTCTTGGATGATACAAATGAAAAGACCTCCTTTCTATATATAGGAGTCTAAGGGGTCATAACATAATTAGAGCCGACATAACAATAATAATGTAAGGGCACAATAATAACAATAGTGGGCTTCTATGGGGCACAATAGTAACAATATGGGCACTACATGGGTACATCAATATAATAAGTCGGTTGTACTAATAACAATGAGGGGTTACACTAGTAGTATAGGGGCCTAACATGCCCTTCTCCTTCAAAAAGCGTTGTCCTCAACGCTTGAGTAGTTCTTGATGCTTCTGTATAAAATTCTTGTCCTCCCATGTGGAATCTTCAGCAGGTAAGTTCTTCCACTTGATGAGATACTCTGAAATTGATCGATTTTGTAGCTGTCGGGTTCTTGTTTCTATGGCTGCTCCAGGTTCCAATATGATTTTTCCTTCCTCTTCAGTTTCTGGCAATATTGTTTGAATTGGGATCTTTTGCAACTTTTGAGTAAGTGGCGATACTTCTTCATCCTTCTTCCATAATTTCATCCCTTGCTTCGTTTATCCAATCTGGTTGGATAATAGAAATAGCACAAAACAATGCTTCCACATCCTCATCCTTGAAGAGTCTTCCCATTCGGTAAGGTCGCCATTTTTTAAGTGCATGTAGTATTGCCAACATTTCCTTCTCATAAATAGCTTGCTTGAGATGTAGCAGTAAAAATACCCAATCACCTACATCAAAACATTTTTCACTACGATGTTGATCTACCTGTTGTTTCGTTTGATTTTGCACCGAAGTGGCGTTATCCTTTAAAAGTTGGAGAACTTGTTGTTGATGCTCAATGTGATCTTTCACTGCTTGAACCTTTTTCTTCTTGATATGTCCTTTTATCTCTAGATTTTGAGGAATGGTAATTTCTTCCAATCCTTTACAAGATATGGTCGGATTCATTTCTTGATGCTTGATGTGATCTTTCACTTCTTGAACATTTTTGTTCTTGATATGTCCTTCTATCTTGATAGTTTGAGGAGTGGTAATTTCGACCAATGAATTACAAGATATGGTTGGATTCATTTCTTCTTTCTCGATGTGATCTTTCACTTCTTGCACCCTTTTCTTCTTGATATGTCCTTCTATCTTGAGAGTTTGAGGAGTGGTAATTCTTGCCAATGCTTTACAAGATATGGTCCGATTCATTTCTTCTTTCTCTGGGGTGGGGTCCTGGTGTATATCTTCTTCTTTTGATGTTTCTTGATCCTTTTCTTCTTCCTCTTCATATTCTATGTAAAATAATTTCTTCTCAGCACACTTATGACCTTTAGTGCATTTGCTATCACAATTGTAACAAAGCCCTTTTTCTCTTTTTTCTTCCAATTATTGTGGTGTAACCCTTGTAGGTTGTGGAAGGCTAGGAGAAACAACACTTCCATCTTTATAGTTGTGAGGGGTATGCTTCCTGGTTTCCATAATTTTTCTTTCCACTATGTCACAAAGCCCTTTTACTCTTTCCAATTGTTGTGGTGTTGCTCTAAAGAAGGTGTTGCTCTTTGTATCCTCATAATGTGCTATCATTTCCTCCGTGAAAATTGACCACGTAACAAGTTGTTTACGAGAACAAAGCCCTTCATACCATAAAAATTTATCCGGTTCTAAATATGAAGATGCAATACATACCTTTTGTAATAGTGGTACATCATGTAGATCAAAATATTGCTCCATCTGAAGTATCCAATTTACCGGATCCTTGCCATAAAACTTCCTCGTCTTGCTTTTTCTTGATTTTAGGAGCTCAATCTTGAAACAACTGTAACTATGTACTTTCAGATCTTTAAGTTCTGAAATTGCAACTTGTAGTAGCCCTCTGTGTCCTCTTTCCAATGCCACCAGTCTAATCCAAATTGGATTCTCCAAGAAAGAGTTATGCACAATCTCCCACAGTGACCTGATTATAGACTAGTTCAGTAGAGCGAACTTGTACGACGTGCCACGAGTCACTGTTTCAACCTTTGGCTCTGAAAAATATATACAAGAAACTACAGTTTGTTCTCTTTCTATACCTTCTTACGAAATTTCAATCTGATGCTCAGAGAGAAAGTTATGACGCTTTTCCCCAGGTCACCTGTTTGGAATATAATCTAGGAGTCTGCAAAAAGACCAATGTCCTCAGATCATATCTCCGTAAATATAATACAAAAAGCTCTAAAATTCGGATCCAAGATTTAGAGAGGTTTCTTCTCAAATGTGTTTTTCTTTTAGTTTCTGAAACATCGCAAAAAAAAAAGTTATAGTGAAAATGCCACGATGACCTGTTTGGAGCAGCGAAACCCTAGAATCTAAAGCTCTGATACCAAATGTTATGAAACCAGCTCACAAAAAGATAGAAAAGAGAGATCCACGCCTTAGAATTCAGCCTCTTCGATGGGGAAACCTCCTTTACATTACAAAAATGAACAGTTCTTGGATGATACAAATGAAAAGACCTCCTTTCCATATATAGGAGTCTAAGGGGTCATAACATAATCAAAGCCGACATAACAATAATAATGTAATGGCACAATAATAACAATAGTGGGCTTCTATGGGGCACAATAGTAACAATATGGGCACTGCATGGGTACATCAATATAATAAGTGGGTTGTACTAATAACAATAAGGGGTTACACTAGTAGTATAGGGGCCTAACAATTTGGAACTAATTTAACTGGACTTAACTCAGTTAACTGAGCTAACTAATTTCAAATCAAACACAACTCATCCTTATCTCCTTAATTAAGGGATAACTTCCTCAAGCAAAGGGATAACTGTTGCATGACTTCAAAAAGACTTCTAACCTGAATTTCTCCAGCTAATTAACTCAAGATGAGTGAATTAAATTTTCTTTCAAGCAGCTGGTGAGACTAAATTCGAATTTTAATTCAAAGAAAAATTAAAATTGGAATATACTGAATGCTATTTTTAGCATTTCTTGTTTCTATTCTCAACACTTCCTATCAACAAGAAAGGAATTCAACTCGATCTCGATCCTGAACCTTTGGAATGTTCTACATGCAACACTTCTCTCAAGTGTCATTGCTCTAGCAACTCCAGAAACAAAAAAAACATCTAACCTAAATCAGTATGATACATCTGTCATCAAAGTCTCTGACTGATATTGCCTCTGTCAACTGAAAGCTCTGCACTTCTGCTGACTCTATCTTTCTACACTGTTGTCAATCCTTCTCTGCACTCTTTAGTATCTGACTACTCTAGCCTCTATCAATTTGATCTCTAACTGCATCAATCCCACTGATTCCTCTTACTACTATGTACTTTGGGTTCCCATAGCAAGGTAAGATCCATGAGATAAAACCTCTCAATGGACCCTGCCCAATTTTAGCCTTCTTGGGACTATCACTTCACATCGTCCCACTTCACACCTGGTGGTATGGCTGCATGTGCTCCCTCTGCCTACTTGGCTCGAAATTCCTCCCTATTGGAGGTATCTACATGAGTGGATTCCTCCTCTCGGTCTCCTCTCAGCTTCTCCAATTGTGGCTCCTCCAAAATTGTCTGAGACTTCTTCTGGTACTGCATATTGAGAGGTAATTTACTCTCCCTCTCAACCACCAAGTATCTAACCTTTTGCCTTGCTCATCAAGGCTTTGCATGCATCTTGAACCTCAAGAGCATATAGGTTTTGTACCCGTGAACCAATCTGTTTCACCTGTCCCGTGGTGATGCGTCTAAGGAAAACCTTTCCCTTACTGAAGACAACATCATAGCCTTTGTCCTCCAACATCACGATCGATACCAATTTCTTCTTCAGTCGAGGCACATACTTCACATCTGTCAAGGTGATAAGAGTTCCATGCTCCCTCTGAAAAGAAACCGTGCCCACTCCTGAAACACTAACCTTTCATCGTCACCCATCTCTATGAGTATCTTGATGTCTTTCTCCTCCAAGGTACTGAATAAACTTTTATCGTCGGTCATGTGGAATGAGGCTCCACTGTCAAGAAACCAACCACAACCCATAATCAAAGACACCATGCATGCGATGAGGGTGAAGTCCATTTCGAACTGAGAAGCCAATGCCTCACCTTCATATCCATTCGAGGATCCCTTCTTGGACTTCTTCAATGGACAATTAGTTGCATAATGGCCCACCTCATGACAATTAAAGCATCTCACTTTAGATTTGTTAATCTTCTTCCCTCCATGAGAAGAACTCGATTTGGAATGGGAAGCCTTCCCTTTCCCTTTCCTTGCCTTACTTTCTAAGGCTAGATTTTCTTCATAATCATTCTTAGATGAAGAACCATCTCTGGTGCTCCTCCTAATCTCCTCCCACATCAGATCTAACCACATTCATTCCCAATCCGACAGTTTCTCTCTTCCATTCACAGAGTCCTGGTAGCTATGCCAGCTCTTAGGAAGACCGAGGAGAGCAAGACTCACCATATCATCATTGGCTGTCGTTATTCCCACACTACCAAGCTCATCTCTACAGGTGGTGAGCTTGTTCAGATATGTAGAAATAGTGTCACCCTTTTCACACTTGATTTTCCGAAGCTTATCCTTGAGCGCCAGTTTCCTTTGGTCGCTACTGTTCTGATATAGGTCCTTCAATGTATTCCACATTGAAAATGGAGTCTCCTTCCCATGGAGACTCAAGACAATATGGTCTCTAAATCCCTCTAGAAGAATCCTTCTCACCTTTGCCACATACTTCTTCCATTCCACTAATTCTTCTGCATTAGTTGTAGCTGGCTTGGGGATTTCTTGATCAATGAAATCGTTCAAACCATTGTCTTATAATACCACTTCCATGCGATCTTTCCATGCGATGTAATTCGAGCTGCCATCCAAGGCATACTTGAGTCTCAAGCCATAGAACGCCATTGACCAACCTAAAGTATGAGATGAATTCGATTTGTACCTGCAATCCCGAACTTCAAACTTCGAATTCTCCTCTCCATATAGTGTTTATTGTTTTGATGATAATAATTTCATGCCTCGCACACCTTGGCATCTTTGACCAGTTTTGTGCCTATGGTCACTGGATGATCAGGTACCCCTGGGTTGGTCTCAGGTTCCACCGACTGATGTTCCAGAACAGGGGAATGCTTTACTAGAGGATATTCCTTGAATAGGTGCCCGACTTTGTGAGAACGCCTACAATGAAATGGTACACCCTCATAATCCAATATCTGAATGCGTGTATAATGCTTCCAATGGAGTGTGATGTGTTCCTCTAACCCCTCTCTAGTGTCCAAATGAACCAATATCTGCGCGAGGGACATGTTTTCAGATGATAAGTATTATTTATCGTGCTCTAGGTATGTGTATAGAGCATTCCCAATGCGCTGGAAGATATCCTCTAACCAAAAGTGTAAGGATAAACCAGGGAGTCTTACCCAAAGGGGTCAAACTCCTAATTATTCCCGCTTTGGATCAAACAAAGGGCTCCATCTCTTGAGCAACACTGGGGTAGCAATCAGTAGATTAGTCAGGATGTTCCACCAAATGTCCATTACCTAATGTTTGAGCCTGGCCGATGAGTAAGTCTGTCCCCGAACGTGTCCGACTAGCACCTAGTTAGCAGTATTGACAATGTCTCCCATTTGTATGCCCTCTCTGAATCGAAGGGATATGTCATGATTCCTTGCTTTTACACACTTTGATTTCTTTCCCCATTTAGATATATTGTTGGGTCGAGCTTCCAGGGAGGTTTCAGGAGGGGGTTCCTATTCATCAACTCACGGTTTAGAATCTCCTTCCACCAAACTCGATGGTGTTCCTTTGAAGAAACCAGATGTGGGGGGAGCAGATACAAGGGTATGAAAAGGTCTAGAGGGTAAATCTGGAGGATTTATATCCAGCACAGTGGATGAAGGAAGGGTTGAAATTCCAACAAAAGGAGATATGGTAAAACCTGGAGGATAAAAGGAGGCATCAGGGTCAATGCAGGAGGCCAGGAATTGTAGGGAAGCCGATGAGGGGGGAGGGGTAGCAGAATCCATCCAGGGGAGAGAGACATTAAGAAAATGGTCAATTGGACATGAGGGGCCTCGTTCAAAGTGCAAGGGAAAGGAAACCACTTGGGGGAAGACGTCAAAGGAGGCAGGATTCAGAGACAATGACACGTCTGGTATTGGGGGTGGTGTGGTCATCCAAATGGGGACTGAAGTGAAAGGATGCTCTGAATTAGCAAATTGATCAATCTCCATGTCCATAATTGACATTCCATGAAAATTCTGCACCAGGTGCTAGAACCGTCAGTGGAAGCGTTAACATCCGGGAGTCGCAAAAGTAGGAAGGAAAACAGGGTTGCAAGTAGGTCGTCGAGGAGATCACAGAGGGTAAGCAGGTAAAGGAGATGAGCAGATGATGGGCATGACCAGAGCATTTGCTGCAAGGAAGCTTAGAACCATCAAACCCTAACCCTTACCTGCCTCAATGTGCAGTCGAGTCTGTAACAATAGCTTCATCGCCTTATCCTCATTAATGCAAATACTATACATGAAAATGCTCACCAGATTCTCTATATTATAGTTTTATATGAATGATAAATTCATCTTCTTTCCATGCTTATTATTTTTAGTGATTTTTCTAAGAGGTTTCAAACAAAATTCTTAATTTTAAGCTCTATTTTGTTAGGAACTTCATGTTTATGTTACCTGTCTTCTGTTAAATGAATTCATGATTGCCATGCTCATTTTGATCTTTGCTTTTCTACCCTACATTAAATCGATAAAACCCCAAAGTATCACAAAGGCATACATACCCTTCTTCTTTATATCTCTTGCAACTGAAACCTTTGATCCTTTGACCTAGTTCCCTGATTTTCACTCTTGATCCAACAAAACCCTAAAATCTTCAAAACCCTAGAGCTGAACATATCTATCCTAACATCTTTTCCCACTCCAGTCATCGTTCGTTGTGAGTTCATAGGGAGATCCCTCTCTGGTTTAACAAAGCTAGTTGTTGAACCCTAAATGGTTTGAGATTACCGCCTTCAATCTCCTTTCTCATCCTTGGGATAGTGTGGAGGATAACATGTACAATAGTTAATATTTTACAATTTCCTACTACTTCTCCTGCTTGTCTTTTTTTGCACTTTATTTCCAAATGTCGATGTTCCCTCAAAATTACATTGGCGTTGTTGATGGCACTAGTTGTAGTACTCAGAATTTGTCTTCCGCAGCCTGGGTTATTTATTCACCTAGTGATGAGTTAGTATTTATTCATGGAATATTCCTCGATAAAACAATGAATAATATAGCATAATATAGTGTAGTAACTGAACTATTATCTGACACCATCTCATTTGTTATTCAAAGTTTGATTTTTAGGTTAGATTCACAACTCGTAGTATTAGATTTAAACAATGTCTATGCAGTAAGAAGTTCATCCATGTTAAGATTTTTTTACGGGTCCGTCTTTTGGAAAGGCGGTTTGATTACATTGAATATCAACAAATTCCAAGGAATTTAAACACATTAACTGATGCACTAGATAATTGTGTGTTAAATAGACATTTGTGACATTTGTAAGTAAAAACAATATTCATCCACATATTGATCAAGATAAACTGAAATCAAAAGTAGTAGTCTTCATTAGCTTAAAGTTTGTATAAAAGTGTGTCATACAAAAATATGTCATCTGAGGACATAAAACCCCATGGCCTTTATTATCCAAATATGTCGATACAAAAATCAAAATGTGACCCTAAAAAATAAACAGCTAAGCATGATGATTCTCGTGATAGCAAACTGTGGCACGGGTAACCTAGCAAAACAATCTCGCCTAAGTGGTCCTGGAAATCCAACCATGTGCCATTGGGACCAAAGAGGTATGTCATATGTTCCAGTCTCTGGGATGTTTAAATTCAACCTCTCCAATTTTTGTTCTAGCTCTGTTAATGCGTCCACTACATCTGGGTTAACTTTTGAAAATACTATAGGCTACTCACCTCACCTGTCAAAGCGTCTCAACCCTATTGGTTAGTTTAAGCCCACAAATGCATATCAATTTCAGATAATTAGCCTTTGAAGAAAAAAAACACATTAAAAAAATAAAAAATGAAAACATATCAAAATGAGAAATTCTTACCTAGTTCAACCCATTGTATCCCTACTGGAAGTGGGCTATTAGGGTCGCCTCTCTAATCCATCCCTACATATGGGAAGTCCTTAATCGAAATGATATGTTGGCCCAACTAGTAAAAAAAACTCGAAGGTATATCTCACCACTGGTCAATTACCTCCATGACATTCCATAAGCAAGACCCATCTCAGCATACGTGGATCCTAGGGACCTCCCTCATCCACTAAAATTTGTTGTCGCTGAAGGAGTGGAATCCTCTATAGGGCAAAAGAAATCAGAATGGAACCATAACTAAAATTATTACGTTTTCCATTCTTACATATGGTTAGTTTTCCTTTCATGTTGACAGCCACTGTATCGTATGAGTTAAATACCATGGATTCCCAACATTCCACGTCAATCTGCATCTGTGCCCGTGTGGCCACATGCAGAGTTGCACTGCCACACAACTTGTTGATAGTAAAATCTATTGTCCTCAAGGACAAGATCCTAATGGTTTGAATGTCAATCCTTCCATCCTTGAGTTGACATTCCCACAAAAACATTGTAGGTACCCATCAGTAGTGTCTCCTCCTGTTCTCTACCCAAATAAATAAATATCGGCTCCTCTACAAGAAAGTCCAATCAATAAGTAGATTTCATCGGCATCGATGGTAAGAAAATGATATCAGATCAAAAAGAATTTTTCCTAGACATTCCAGGTCCTTACCAACCATGTCATCAGATCTACCTGAGCTTTCATCCCACGAATGAGAAAATATTTCAATAGGAAACAAGTTCTCAAGGCATGCAAGGTATCTGGATCTTCTAAAGTTGTTGCATCATTGGCTTCATGTTCTTTCTCCCTCCATTCCATTTTGGAACAATAAATAGACCTAAAATATCATTTAGAAGGATTTAGAATCAGTATTGAAGCCAATCACACATTTTTGGGGTTCATTTTCTTTGTTTTTAAAAACTCTCGACATTTGCACTGTCGATCTTTTACAAACATGGCACAATTGCACAGATTTCTGGGAAGATTTCCATGTAGGCTGTGTTTTTCTAAGTGTAAAAAATTATTGGCCTGTGTGAACCCAATCAAGACACATTCTAAGGAATTTAAAGAGCTAAGGGCGCATATTTTGACAAATCTCTCCCCAAAAACTGAATTGCAAGCCTAAAATGAAAATATGAATGGATGGAAAGATAGATTGTGAGGAGACCTCTTACTTGGAGGAAAAAATTCATTATTTCATCCACCGATTGGCTCGTTAACAGTCCCAGAACTTTAGTGGTAAAAAGCTCTTTTTTCTGCTCTCAAATGGTAAAAATACAATTGGTAAAAAATGAATTACTTTTTCAACTTTTATGAGTTTTTGAGTGATTAAAATATTATTTTTTATGATTAAGACCTTTAAAAGTGAAAATTTTATGTTTTTACCCTAATATTGAGTAGTAATGATTATTTATTGAGTTTAAATGTGCTGAACATATTACAGCATAAAAAATGATTCATTTTGACTATCAACAGACTTTTATCACTTTTCTGCTCTTAAAAATTACGAAAAGTGAAACCCTAGAGTTCTCTTTTAAGCCCTTTTCAGACTCTTGAAATATGAAAATATCGTCGAGTACTTGATTTTTGGAAATCATAAAAGTAAATGAACAACCCTCCACTCAGTATAAGTTTAGCCCTTTTACGGACCGAGCTATGACTGTTTATGAAAAAGGTATACGTTGATAAAAAATGGTCAATAGAGTTCTCTCTTGTATTATTTTATCCTTTTTCGAACTTGAGAGACTTAATTTATGGAAAAGAACATCATGGAGTTTACTTATGTTTTTCTTCTAGATCCCTAAAAGTGAAAAAAACTGAGCTTTACTTTCTTCGAGCTTGTTAAAATTTTATGGTAAAATAATTGAATGAGTTTTCTTTTTGTGTATTTTTCAAACTCTTAAAAGAAAATGACATCGAGATACCCCTTTATTGGACTCATAAAAAGTAAACAGTATAGGACTCGTTAAGCATAACGAGACCGAACCATTTCTTCTTAGGGTTTGGTAAAAATACTTCGATGGAATCATCTGAAGGATGAGCTTAGAGGACAAGCATATGTTATCCTCCTCAACCTTGTAAAAAATAAAGAGGTACCTGCCAACAATGGTGGGGAAAACTTGGGAAAATGTGTTCATTTTACATTCATTATAAGGCAGTACGTCACTTTTGAACATGACACTCCATCATATTTTTGTCTAGGTTGGGAAACCTATTTTTCTTACAATTAATCGGACCTCATTGAAAATCTTCAGTTGGTTTTCAGTATTATCATTAAGTCAAATTCTACCAAGTCAAGTGTCGTGTCGCTATGTGTTCAAGAGAATTTCAACCTCAGTTCATGTTCCTTTGCAAATTTTAGCCTTCAATTGTGCTGACCATCCCTGAATCAGTCCTTTCAAACTATTTTCCAAAACTTGAAATTATGTTTCATGTCGTAGGCTTTCCTACAACGGGTCACTTCTTATCAACTTCAGCTCATTATCTAGGAAGTTGATCTAGAAACCTTCAGTACCTTGAAGCATCCATGCCTTAATCGCAGGTTTCTCACCTTCAGTGATAAGATCTCATCATTCTCCTTCGATATAATGATTGTATGAGTGTTCGACATCAAATCATTTATTCACACTTCACAGATTGTACTAGAAGTACCTTGAGATCCATTGTCATTATTGGTGGTTTCTCTCGCACTTATTAACGGTTCAAATCATCGACTAGTAATCAAGTGGTTTCTACCATGTTCAACTTCAAGACATTCACTCGCATGGCTAGATTCATACTATGGATCGAGAGATGGAGATCAAGACCTTGGATCTAGTTTCATCAATCCAGGTTGCAAGGAGTTTTATATTCATGATAATGTAGACAGATTCATAACAGATTGTACACTTTGTTAAGTAGGTCTTGCATGCTTTTTCCTAGAATTTTATGCACATTCGTTGAACTTATCCCTAAGAACAGCGCAAAACTACGCTCTGTCTGCCACTGTGGACCACGCAAGTGAATCAAAGAAAGTAAAAATAAAAGTACGTTCTAGAAGCATAGTTGTTCGAAAATATCCCAACTGAAAGCTTCTAAGTGATGCCTATTCAAGCTATGACCCTCAGATGATGAATCTTAATCCCTTTCCTCAAGGAACCCTAATCCCTCAATTAGAGGATCTCACCCTCCTCTTTTGGATCTAAAACTTCTTACTCTTCGCCTATGAAATGACTACAGGGCAGAGGGATAGATAGGGTCAAAACTCAGAGAAAATAAACTTATGCTACTAGTTAGAGATTGGAAAGATTATCATCTAAGGAGGAGATTGGATGCATTTGGGAGTAACCTCACGACATCAAGGAAAAGTTTGTAAGGATCTTCTTTATCTTTGATTAATACAAATGAATTCTTTTCCCCATTAAATTGTCTTATCAAAGTGATGAGTGGTCTATAACTATTTAGATGTTCATTAAAGCAATCTCAATTCCTAATCTCCTTGATCATTAGTTTAAGTCTGTTTGAATTATAATGTCGCATATGCTTTTGATCCTTCTTATGTTGATGGTCGCAAGTTTTATTAAGCATTGAGAGGTTACATCGACACACAACAAGGGATCTTAATCAAGCATTTTGTGAACAAGTAAGAGGCTAGTTTACCATCTTTTGTATCTATAATTCAAATGAGATAAACTTAGGGAAATAGTCATTTCAATTGTCTGTTTGTTTCTAGTTTCCATCTAGGATATAGGGAGATCACTCTTGTCAACAAGAGGGATTTGTCTACTGTAAAAAAAACAATGATGAATTCCATGGAAACGACTTCCCATTTCCACTCTGGAATCACAATCGGTTGTAGCAATCCACCTAGATGTTAACATTCTACCTTCACACCCTGATAATAAAAAAAATCTAACCATGAACTCTGCTACATCCCTTTTCAAATTTGGCCAATAGTAAAATCTCTTTACTATTGTCAATGTCTTCTGATAACCTGAGTGACCTGAATAAGTTTTTACATCAAGCTCTCTCAAGATTACCTTCTTGATCTCACTGCTATCTGGCACATATATCTTGTCTCGGAACTTGATCAATCCATATGTTGTAAGGAAATAGTCCACAATTTGTGTACCTCCACATGTACTCATACCTATACCACTACCTGTACCTATATTATCATATATACCTATACCTATACTATCACTTGTAAATGTACTTGTACCCTGCTGCAACCTGCGCAAAATCTCCATATACTTGACATCCTGTTGACTTACCTGCAAGATCCTATCCTATAAGTTTATCCCATAAGAGCTCATAGATACCAAGTGATTTACCTATATCCGCCAATTAAGAGCATCTGCGACTCTGTTCTCTTTACCTTTGATGTACTTGATCTTGAAATCAAACTCACTGATCATAGCCAACCACCGATCTTTCCTTCCATTCAGATTTGGTTGGTCGAATAGATACCACAAATTACTGTGATCACTCATCAATGTAAACCTCCTGTGCAAAAGATAGTGTCCCCACATCTTCAATGCATGTATAATCACTGCCAACTCAAGATCATGTGTCAGGTAGTTCTGCTCATGCTCGTTTACTTTTCGTGACCCATAGCATATCACTTGTCCATCCTACATATGGACTCCACCAAATCCTTTCTTGCAAGCATTTGTACATACCACAAAATCTCTGTCTGAATCTGCAATATTTAACATTGGTGCATGTGTCAACAACTACTTGAGATGCTCAAAACTAGCCTCACAATCCTCTGTCCATTCGAATTTCTTAGCTTTCCTCTACAGTGATGTAATAGGATAAGCGATCTGTTATAATTTCTTGATGAACCTCCTGTAATAGCCTGCCAAACCCATGAAAGATCTCACCTCATCCACATTCTTAGGAGCTACCCACTCCATGATGGCCCTTATCTTTTCTGGATCTATTGTAATACCTTCCTTGGAGACAACATGCCCCAAGTAGTGTACCTCACTCTGAAAGAAACTGCACTTGCTGAGCTTAGCATACAATTGATGCTCTATCAACAACCTCAATACTGTTGCTAAATTCTTGACATGCTCTTTCTCATTTTTAGAATATACCAATATATCATCAATGAACACAATAACAAACTTATCGAGAAATGGATGCAACATACTATTCATCAAACACATAAATGTAGCTAGAGCATTAGTTAATTCAAATGGAACTAAAACAAACTCATAATTCTGATGTCTGTTCTGGAAAGAAATCTTATAAATGTCTTACTCTTTGATACGTACCTGATGGTATCCCGATCTGAAGTCGATCTTAGAGAACATTTCTTCTCCCTTCAACTGGTCGAACAAGTCATCAATTGTCGGTAATAGATACCTATTCTTGAAGGTCACTTTTTTCAACTGCCTGTAGTCAATTCATAATCTAAGAGTATCATCTTTCTTCTTCACAAAAAATACTAGTGTGCCCCATGGTGATACACTTGGCCTAACATACCCCTTTTCTAGCATTTCCTTCAACTTCAACTTTAACTCAACCAACTTAGGTGTGCTCATCATCTAAGGTGCTTTTGATGCTGGAGTTTCCCCTAAAACTAAATCAATAGAAAAGTATACCTCCCTGTGTGGTGGAAAATACATAAATTCCTCAGGAAATACATCCTTGAACTACTATAGAAATGGATACATGCTCAACACATCTTCATCCTCAACCTCCTTACCTTTGTCAATAGAAATGTGCACTACAAATAACTTACACCCTTTTCTGTGACTACACTTTTTTTGCATAGTTGTCACCATCGTAACTAGTGTGGCTTTCTTCTATCCCTGCAAGACTCTTGGTTCCCCATTGCCATTGACACACTCAATGGCTTTCTCATAATAGTTTACCTTTGTTCTATGAATATACAACCAATCCATGCCCAAAAACATACTGTATGAACCCAACGATAATACATTCAAGTGTGTTGTGGTAGGCATACCATTCAAATCAAATGCACAAGCTCTTACCCAATGATGAACTCACTTCTTCGTACCTATAGCCAACTGCACTAACCAAGACTCTCCATGCAATTCCTTACTCAAAGCACACTTATCCACCAAGTCAGGACTAACATAGCTATAATTAGATCCAGGGTCAATCAAAATAGAAATAACTTGATCATAAATCTTACCATCCATCTCAATGATAAATGGTTGATGCTCTAGTTGTTTGTTATTTCATGTTGCATACATACCTGGAATACTCTGACCAACATCCCCAATAGTCTGTGCCTCCTGCGCACTGTATATCTTAGGCCTACTACTCTGGTACTATTGACAATACCTCCTGCAATGATCTCCTCCACAAGTCCAACACTGCATGGGCTCCTCATTCTGCTCCTCAGATATGTGTCCCTATCCTCTATATAATGCATTGAACCTCTTAGGTGATGCAACATTCTCCTCGTTACCTGAATTGTGTGCTCTTACTCACTTCTTGTCACATTTTCCTTTCGTTTTTTCATTACCTCTTGAGTTTGGCTTAGTCTCAGATCTGCACTTCGATTTTTCATATCAATGCTTCAGCTTTCAGATGACCTCCTCCAATGATCTACGCTCATCGAACTCAATCCTGTCTTTGAATGCCATCGGAAAACCACTGGTGAGTCTCTGAATCTTGGCCTTCTCCTCCTTAAGGTAAGGCACATACTTTAACAACTCCAAGAACCTGCTAGTGTATTCGTCATCTGTCATGCATCCCATCTTTAGCTCATAGAGTTCCTTTGCTCTGTGATCAAAGTATCTCTCTGAAAAATACTTCTTCTTGAATAGCTGCTCAAATTCTTCAAATATTCCTCTCGTATACCTCTGACATTCTTCACATGTTCCCACCAAATGTTTGCTTTTCCTTTGAGACTAAATGTAGCCACTCTAACCTTCATGTTCTCTGAAAAGTGATGCAACCTAAAGAACTGCTTCATGCCTAGCAACCATGCCTCCACATCTTGTGATTTCTTTAACTCTCCATCAAAAGTAGGTGGCTTTTCTTTCTTAAACTCATCTGGAATACCCCTTATCACTCCTCTTGTAAGCATGATAATGATATCGATCCTCATGGTTGTCCAAACCGGAACTAGAACATTACCTGTGTGTATACCTTCTCCTATCTGGAGTGTCCAACAATCTTCCATATCTGATTGTATCATCTCTATCTGACCTGTGACCACCATGTGACCAACTACCATTTGCCCCATTAGTTATATCCTCCTGCTCATGGCTGATTTGAGGCAGTCCCTATTGTTGCAAATTTGACAAGCTCTGAAGTATGACTGCATTTACCTTTGCTAACTTTTACTGTGCATGTATGATTTTGTCATTATCTACCTTACAACTCCTTATTTCTTCCTTTAAGCTTCTCAGTGTAACTGCCAAATCTGAAGAGTTCCCAACACCATATTGCTATCCTGATTCATAGGGAGAGTCTTTGTAGTCAACCTTCTTCATATCCATTTGATATTTCTTCCTGCAAGGTATATCATGTCAACTAAACCAAATCACCATAAACCAACGTACCTTAGTATTTCTCAGGGAGGATACCTTGTCTGCAATATCAACAAATTAGCGTGATACATGTATAACATAATCATGACAACATATAGAAACTTAATACATAAGCATATGACCATGCAACTGCCATTCCAACTAGGGTCCAGTCATCAATGCACGACCTCAACAACAACACACACCACGACCTCATGCATGACAACCACCATCATTATATCGCTATACACTTGACCACATGCAAACATGAACATGCAAAAGAAATGCATAACCATCCACACATATTCATAAACACAGATGATCAAGCATGAATGAAGAATACTTGAAATCAAACCTACAAGAATGATACATGTAACCAACAATCAGGATTGCAACCAAACATACTACAACTATACCTATAAGCGACATAAATTGACATGTAACTAGTCATAAACTCACAGTGATGCATCCCACAATAAAACACATCAACTCTACATGACGACATCACTACCACCATGAACAACATCATGAAAATGCAACAAGCACATGGAATGCAAGTGTGAGAGACACACATGAAACTGACATGCATGCATGACCAACACATAGCCCATATACTCTGAGGGGTGAACCATGCTCTAATACCACTCTATAACACCCTCCTCCCATATCCATGCAAGCAACCAGCTAGGTGATGTAAACATGCTATGAGAGGCCACCATGATATGATTCGACCCCCTAATTCACGTTAAGGAAGTGGAACTGATGGACACACACCATATAGACATTCAACATCAGCTACATGACCCTCAGGAACTAATCCAATACTTTAGACAACTTCCCCTTGGGTCCCACTAAACTTTTGAAAAACTTAAGCCTCAGTCGCTCTCATGCTATAGGCATGACAGCCTCCCGAAACCCAATTTCACTCTCATAGGCTTTCCTGCTAATGACCAGAGACTAAATTTTTCTATGATATGCCAGTGACCTCAAGATTTGAGCCACTTTTTCAGGCCCAGAGCCTAGGTCACTATCCATGATTAAACGATCTCTTCAAAAAAGTAAAATAACATGGAAATGTTAGTACTAAA
The DNA here is from genome assembly GCA_031772625.1 of Pinus tabuliformis. NCBI lineage: Eukaryota > Viridiplantae > Streptophyta > Pinopsida > Pinales > Pinaceae > Pinus > Pinus tabuliformis. The sequence goes on along the minus strand of CM062807.1, from coordinate 1,123,979,436 downwards.
GAAAATACTTGAATGAAACCTTAACTGGAGCCCTACGAGCCATAACAAGTATTTCATCAAACATATCACGAATATGTAATCTACAGGTTTAATAACAGTTTTGAGCATAGGAGCCTCATACTTAGTTGAAAATCGCTAAGACCCATTGATGTCTCAACACATAAACTGCCATTCCATCCATTAGGTCATAGATACATTGATCATTCATTTACAAGTAAAAACATCATGAAAGCCTAAAAAAATACATAACCAACATAATAGCAACATAAATACTCATGAAAGTACATCCATATAGACCACATAGAATCCATCAAAATGATCATAGAAATACAAGGAGAAATAAACTTTCATTGTTGATGCAAAATCCAACCCCGGGATGGGACTTCCACGTTCCACCCGATCGTAGAATGGCTAAGCCAAATCTCTCTTCAACCATTCACCGTCGTGCCATATTCCAAGCATGAATGTGAGATCTCACATAACACATCAATCAAAACTCATCTAGGGCTTCCAGAGGCCATCCACCTCAACCCATCAAATAATGATTCCACCTCACGATTGTACATAACAAAACCATCATCAGATTGGTCTCTATCCAAGATTTCCAGCTCTCCAGAGCATTTGTCCAACCAAGGCTCCAGGATAATAGGTTGTCAATGCCACTAACAAATCCATGGGAAGAGGGCAGTAGGATAATGCATTCATCATGCAAAGGATAATAGGTCATCAATGCCACTAACAAATCCAAGGGAAGAGGGCAGTAGGTAACTTCTACATTACTTCTTTGTGTCATTTTTCTTGTTAATGCACCTTAATTTCCACAGTTCCATTTCGCTGTCAACATTAACACTCTCTTGCTTTAGCCTTCAAGAATCAAAGGTTCTTGGAATTTTGTTGTGGTGGAATTGTACTCATTCATAATACTAGAAGACGTTTGAGGAGACGAAAAATTGCAACTATGATAAGAGATGGGGGTGAAGTGGATTTGATTAGATCTGGTGGAGTTCTTCACTCCCTTATGGTGACCTTTCCCTTTCTATCTACCACTAGATTAGTGATAATAAATCCAATCACACCTTCCATGAACCTTTCCCTTTCTGTCACTGATTTCATTCACACTAAATCCCATCACAAGATGACAACCATATCAATCCCCTACCTCAATCAATGTAGAGTACTTAGTGTGTCCCATCCTTTAGCTGGTAAGTATGTCCTCAAATTATTTGAATTCCCATTAGCCTAGCACTACCACAATTATTAGGGATGCAATAAGACAAATGGTGAAATATTAGTAATAGCGTTGTCACCCCATCATCCACTCTTCCCCCATCGAATTTGTCTTCACTTCAATCCTCTTATGAATAGTTGTGAGAAACCATATAGAGCTGCAAATCTCCTCTACATTTTCACCTCCCTCTTGTGGAATGTGGAATTTTTTCCAATACAACCCCTAATCCCCATTTCATGAGTGTTTAAGAGGCGTATAGGATTGCACTATGGGATCTCTTTGTTTTTCTTTTGTTATATTTTTTCTTCTCTTCATCTTTTCATTCTCCTCCTCTGCTCACTCTTTTTGAGATGATTAGAACTCCCTAATGGCATTCAAGAAGATCATTTCAAATTATCCTTATCATTACATGGAAGATTGGAGTCTTGCAATCCCCTCGTGTAACTGGATTGTTGTTACATGTAGGTTGTCATTCACTGCAAAACTGAGTAGTCTCCCTCAACCTTAGTTCTATCGATCTAGGTGGCTCCATTTCTTCTTACCTTGGAAATTTTTCATTTGTCCACTCACTTGATCTTTCAAACAACTCTTTACACGGTCATATCCCACCACAGTTAGGACACCTATTTCGTCTGAAGAAGCTCAGATTTTCTTACAATAAATTGGAAGGAAATATTCCAAGCTAACTCCATAGTTGCAGAAATTCAGTTTACTTGGCACTCTCCTTCAACAATATGAGTGGGAATATCCCCAAGGAGTTGGGTTCCTTAACCGTTAGAAATATGCCCTGTTATCCTCAATGTATAAAAGCGGGTTGGTAATGTTGCAACTCTTATCTATGTATTCCTGTAGAGGGTTGTTCTGAAACTCCCAACTGTTCTCCTCTTGTTGCCTTGTGAGGGACTTGGGTCGTTCCTCAACACTAGACAACTTGGCCATTGATTCAGCACATACCCCTACGAGCTCCTCAATTTTTCTATTCTTCTGTAAGATAGTGTCTTGGACTGTTTAGAATCTCTACTTCAACATCATTAGATATGTCTTGAAATGCGTGATATTTTCCCGAAAGTCCTCTACTAGAAATTATGGTGCCCTTCTAAATTCTTTTGTATTTATCTGCACCGGATGCTAAACTATCATAGCTCTAGCTTGAAACTTTGATCGACTCTCCAGAAATGGCTCATCTTGCATACTATATTTTTCATGTTGGTCCTTATGATCATTCTCATCATACTAGTTTACCATCACTAGCTCCACATTTTAGTCCCCTTGAATGTCTTCTTCCTGGCCTTCTCCACCTGTGGGGACAATTTGTTGTTCGGCCTCTTTGGTTGTCAAACATGGATGCACCAGTGGACTCTTATTTACGCTTGATTTCTCATACTCTTCATGGATGTCCTCCTAGAGATAAGAGTCTACGATATTGTTAGGAAGAATTATCTCCTTCCTTTCTCCATGTACTTTGTCAAGCTGACTGATTATCATCAGCTTGTCCTGCAAGTCTCTTTGAACAACATTGTGTTGTTGCTCACCATATGTACTTGACTGCTCGGATCCTTCAGATGAATCCTCATGGTTTGAAGGAATTTCCTCTGGTTTTGTCCTTGTTGCCTCCTTCCTATCACATGGACATGAATGGTTAAGTGCCCAAGATCCCTTGCATACAAAGCATAGGCTTTTCCTTCTTAGTTCATTCTTCTAGTCCCCACAAATCCTTGTTAGTTCCTCCTTCGTTAACTTCCTTTTAAGTAGCTTGATGTTCTATTTGACCAACCCCTCAACTAGTTCATAGGAAATAAGTGATAGAATTAGATCCTTCCTCCAAATGGCCAATGATTTGGACCTCAATTGTTTGCAGATGGCCATATCTTCTCCTAAGATTAGGGACGTGATCTTTTGCATGTCTGTTTTGAAAATTTTTGGATGAGATGTTGTGATGTTGGTGCAAAAGCATTGGAGCATTTGATGGATTAAGTCATCACATTCTAGATCCAACATAAGTATAACAAATCTGGATTTTTCCATGCATTCTAAAATTTTTCACCTCTGAAAGAAAGTAAGAAGGTTGATATTGTCCAATCCTTGGAGGGCTCCTACCATTACTCGAAAAATCCTCCTCATGATGTCATCATTGTAGGGCGGTAGCATTGCTGTTAAGGCTAAGATTTTACTAAGACAAGCGGCGGATGTGAGTTTAACCCTTTCACAAGAATACTCTAGGAACCTAGGCTGTATCAAAGTAAGCATGGATGGCTTCAAGGCCCAACTTGACCCTTTCCAATCTGATTTCTCTGTGAGACATAAAACTATGTATAATGTGTCTAACAGTAGGAGGCCATATTCTGACTTTGTTCTCTACATTTTGGATCCAAGTTCAAAGAGACACTTGCTTCTTACATCTTCCTTTTGGATATCCTTTGACCGTTGAAGGATAGCATAGATCTTCTGAGAGAAAGGCCTGTTGTTTTGCTCTTGCTTCTAATATGGAAGTTGTTTTCATTTTTTATTCACCGAAGTATTGCAGCCCAAAGAACCAGCAAATGTAATACTATGTTGATTCCTCAGGCGTTTCCAAAAATAGAATGATGACATTATGGCTTAGCCTTCATTCTCTCCTCAATTTTTTTTAATGCAATCTTAGCAACTACTCCCAATAAACTCTTACCTCATTTTTAATTTTAATATATATATATATATTCCCAGCAATATGCAAGCCACTCCACGAAAACATACATTATTTTTAATTAAACTATTCTATTAAAAAAAAATATTTTATTTTATTTTTATTTTCTGATCAACATGCAAGCCACTCCACTGAAAACATAAATGACCTATAAATATTGCACAGGTTCAACACACGCCTTTCCAGCAAAATACAACCCAAATCACTGCCAATACGCCTAGCTTCAAAACCCACGAGCCTCAGTAGAATCCAACCAGTCATCCAGTGATAAATAGTGTTGCCAATCTGGGACATAGAAATTCCCACAACCTCTGCGACGTTTGTTCTGCCAAGGATCTAAAAACAGTAGTCCCATGCAAATTATTGGAAATTATTTTCCATGAATTGTCCCTTGCGGACTAATCGTTCAGCTTCATATTCGACCCACAGTTACTAATACAAATTTCAACTCAATACAATTGATAAACCTCCAAAAATTTGGCCTACTGATACAAGGGAAGTTTGGCCCTCAAGGGTGCTGAAAAATATTCTTCCTCGCACAGGATATCCACAACTCCTTCAATTATGGTATTAACCTTCAGTGTGTCCGATTTCTATGACTGGATGTAATTTGGCTTTGATGGAGTTGATAGCCCAGAATTCAATCTTCAAAAGAAAACCCCTTTCAGATGCAATATCTTCCAGAAAATACCTTTCAGAAATTTTGTCGATTCAAGATGGCTAAAGATTAATGCCTTTGTCTAAAGTATGATTTGTTGGCAATAATTGGCTCAAAATTGGTCATCTTCCAAATCTGAAATTCGTGCTTCAAGAGGTCATATACAAGATCAGATTGCAATGTGAATTCTGGCCTATACAAGTTGTCTCATTATCCAGACAATTAAGTGGTGAAGCAATTTTCTCAATTCCGCCTTTGTCTCTAGAAAATTTTAGTTCTCTGGTTCAGTCTTGACTTTTTTGGAGATGATGATATAGCCTTGGTGAATGCGGCCTCAAATAATAGAAATAACCCTTTCTTGTAGCAGGTTTTACCCTCCGAAAAATGGCAGTTACGGAGCTTTTGAAACTTCAGCCACCCAATTTGTGTAGCTTCGAATCTTAATCAACCATATAAACTGCCCACGCAGTATCTTCGTCCAGCAGAAATGGAGATTCGGTCCACACTCAACAATGGTTCTTGGTTGCTTCAGTGAGCCAAACTTGACCCATTAACCATCTCCGGGTTATGTTTGGAAAAAATAAAACAGCTCGACGTTTGGAGAATGTCAATGCTCGCAGGTCACACAATTTCGAATTCTCCCCTTTAATATCACTTAGCACTCTTCACAATCCGGTGGAAAATTTGTCCTGTCTTCAAGATCAGGCAGGCACCAGCTTGAAATTTCAGATAGGGCTTCAATATGGTAGATCAATTCTCCGCTCCTAATTACAAAGAAGTTCGGTGCCTTTAACTCCACAAAATATTATTTGATCTGGGGTTTTAGAAGAATAAACCAAATAATAATAGTTTGGCCAAAACAATTTCTTCTTCGACCTTCCAATTAAATCTGGCTCAGTAAATTTGTGAATTTACTCAATTGAAGAATTTGGTCTTCAATGATATGGCATAATTCGATTCCACGATAAGAACTTGACCCATAATAATTAAACTCCAACCACTATACTTCTTTTGGCATCTTGATCTTTAAAAAAAAAAATCACATGCGAATCAAACTTCAATGATAGGAAAACAATTTCTTTGCAATGGTTAATTAGGGTGGCTATAGATGACCACTGAAATTAACGAGATTTTAGCTAGGGTGATTATGGACGATCACCGAAAACTAGTTTCTCTTGAAATTCTCAATCAATCTGCAATAAACGCTCAAACAAGATCACCGAAAACTAGTTTCTCTTGAAATTCTCAATCAATCTGCAATAAACGCTCAGACAAGAAAACTAGCTCTGATATCAGTATAAGATTCTAGAGTGCAAAATTTTCAATAGATCTGGCACATTACAGTTTCCTAAAAATACTTCAACCCAAAATACAAAACATAAGGGATCCCAGAAAGAAAAATGCAACCACTTATTTATATTAATAGTTGTAAATATGATACATGCCCATACAAGTAATATTGAAACCCCTACCAATGGCATGCACAACTGCTCATCAAATGACTAACCTAAAATATTGAAGCACTTTGTGAATCCGGGATGGATCCACCCAACAAAGATCACCATGGGGTTTTCGTCCCGGATCAAACTAGAACTGGCCAAGCCAAGTTCTCAACAAAACACAATAAGATTGATGAACTCGAGATGTCCCAAATGCCTAGCTCCTATCCCCTTTTATAGGCTTGATGGATTCTCTAGAAACATTATTTTATCGTTTTCCCTCGAAGGCAAATACCATGGGCAGATACCAAAGCAAATACCATGAGTAAATTTTTTCCATTTGACCTTATCAAAAAAAAGAATATTACATAAATGTACAGCGCCTTTTAAGTCTTGTTAGTCTTGTTATTCCATTGTCTCTAAGTTGGATGTTGTCATGATTGCTTGCCTCACCAACAGAAATTTATTGCTCAACCACAAATAATGGAAATAGATATTTTGTAAGAATCCTTGTCTTTCCTTCTCCGTCTCAAACCATCTACATGGCATTGTTTTGTTTAATACCTTAGCCAAGTTGGCAAAAATATATGACTCATTGTCTTGCAACTCCGTTCCAATGTTTGTAAAGTGAAGAATAAATAATTCCATAAGTAGAGACTCATTTATCTAGACCTCCATTGCATCTGTAAACATTAAATTCTACAGCATGGAGCATGGAAAAATATGTGTTCGTATGTGCAAGTTTCCAAATATATTCTGCAGTTCTATAGAAAAATTAGGAACTCCCCCGTCTCCTGAATTTTCATATCATTCTTTGGCAACATCCATCTCAATCAATGCATAACAAAATGACAAATTTATAGTTAAATTAAGGATCCCCTATCCCCACAATTTCAGTGTTTATGCTTGGGAATAGTCGAAAACAACCTCATTCTTTCCCAGAAAACCAAATGCCTCCATTTGTAAATAGCTTAAAAAGAAAGTTAAAGAACTTGGTATTTCGTCTAGCAACAAAATGAAGATACAAAACTCCAAAAACATTAGATGACTTACCCACCCTCTCTTAGATAAAGAATGAGCCCTCCAACATGCATGTAGGTAAAACCACTTCTGGAACAAAATGCTAATTTCTGAACATGCCACTAAAATTCCAAAAGAAATATAAACAAAGTTTTGATGCTCCCTGTCATGATCTATTATACAATTGATGTTTTGTGCTTGTAGTTGATCTCTCCCAGACATGGTAGTTTGATTATGGATTTGAAAAATGATATTAAGATAATCTCATCTCCATTTTTTTATTCGTAAACTTTGAATTGTTTAAACTACAAAGCTGAAGCTGAAAACAGGAAATGAAAATGACTTAGTTGAAATTCAAGCAAAGTATCTAAAATGAGGAATGAACACTCTTGCACCGCACATCATGGAAATATTCAACAACAACATTCAACAAGGATTCCCAAGGGACTGGACAAGTAGCCTAACAATACCCCTTTTTATAAGTGGAGACATTAATAATCCCTCGAGTTGTAGAACCATTTGATTTATCCTTTGTTTGCAAAGCTTTTCAACAACATGGTAGAAAATAGAATCAGTAAGTGGGCAGAAGTAAGAGAAAAGAGGGCAAAAGGACAGACAGGTTTTAGGCCAAAGCATTCTACAGTGAATCATGGTATCACATTGAGACACATTATTGAAAAGGTTTGGGGGGGAAAAGAAGAAGTATTATGCTGCTTTGTTGACTTCAAAAAGACATTTAACACAATCCCCAGAGATAAGTTGTGGCGTCGAATGGAAGAACTTGAAATTCCTTTGCATTATTGAGTCATTGTCCATAGACTTTATGAAGAGGTGAAAGTCAAAATTAGAACCTCAGTGGGTATTTCAAAAAGCTTTAGAAGTGACATTGGAGTCAAACAAGGTTGCAAGGTGGAGATGGTGTTCGGTTGGGGGAGTTTGTGATAAAGTTTCTTTTATATGCTGATGATCTTGTATGGATTGTTAAATCGGCCCATGGACTGCAAATGCACCTATATACCCTTGAGCATTTTTGTAGAGCAGTGGGGATGCAAGTCAATACTAGTAAGATCAAAATAATGTTTTTCTCTAATGAAAGGAAGCAGAGCCAGCATATGTTCTTCTTTGAATGAAACATTCTTGAAGAAGTAAACGAGTACAAGTACTTCGAGATTGATTTCAACAACAAACTTAATTGGGAGGGCCGCAGAAAGAAAAGAATTTTAGGATGGTGGAAAGCATTATATGCTCTTCAAAACAGATGTAGAGAAACAAAGTTATGAGATTGGAAAACAATTAAAGTGCTTTTTGAACTCCTAGTTTGTCCAGTGATTCTATATGGGTGTGAATCATGAGCTAGTAGCACCCCCATCTCAAAATGTAAACAAATTGAGAAAATCCAAAAACACCTGATCATGAGCAAGTTCAGAATAAGAAGTTCGGTACCTTATGAGATAATCCTGAGTGAAACAGGCACAGCTATCATCAAAGCAATTGATATGGTGCAGCTCATAAGATATCTAAAAATAATTGAACAAATGAGAGTAGGTACATGGCCTAATGTTATCTTCAATGAAGGCATGAGTGAAAGAAAGAAAACATTGATGAGACAAAACTACACATAGATGCAAAAATGAAATATCCACCTCAATGCTTGTCCCACAAATAGCAAGGAGGTAAATAATTTTGTTATGAAGAAATTTCATAAACAGGTATGGGGAAAAGAGTTGGGTAGAAGGAAGAAGTACTACATTGAGGAATTCAACCCTACGTGTGATCTCGAACAAAAAGAGTACATTGGCACTAGCATTCCGTGGAGGGAAAAGGTTCTTATTGCTCAATTAACAACCAATTCGGATCAACTTTGGTGTGAAACGAGATGGTGGAAAAGGCCTAAATAAGCTTGAGAAGGATGGGTGTGTACATTTACATATATGGGGCAATGGAATCCGAAAAACATTTCATTTTGGAATGTGATGCATTCAAAGACATCAAATAAAGTTATGAGAATATGTTAGCATTAGTTTCTTGTCATTGTCTTTTCAGCGAGGGGACTGTCAGAAGGTTGGGTCAGCTCATCATCAATTTGAATAAGCAAATGGTTGAATTGCAAAAGACCAAAAACAAGAAATTGATGGTCCATAAACTATTTTTAGTCTCGTAGATGTTAAAATATCATTTCATTGAATCCTCTTAAGTGATTAAGGATTTAAAAATTTGCAATTTCGTTAACTATGTAATTAAAAATTTTATTACAAATAATAAATTAACTGAAGTTGATTTTTTTTTCCTTAATCAAATAACTTTTAATTAAAAAAAATTATTTACACACCCATATATATATGTATAAAAAACAATTAAAATAACTTTTAGTTAAAAAAATTATTTACACACACCCATATATATAAAACAATTGAAATTCATGTTATGTAGTTGTATTATTTTTTTAATGTTTTACTTTCTAATTAATTTTTTTCTCAGAATTGAAATTCCAATAAAAATTATACTAGCAATAAGCTAGTTACGTTCTCTATTAACCATAATCGTTGTTTGATCCATCTTGTACAAATATATAGGCAAGTTAAGTTTTATATTAACCATCATCACTGTTTGATCCATCATGTACAAAAAAACAAGAGCAAGTGGTTATTGTTTTTCAATCAAATTTTTAAATAAAATCCAATTTTCAAATTGCTTTATATTAATACTTTCATCTCTATGTAAAACTTCTGCTTCCATTGTTTCAATGAGCTTTGGGGAAGAGGCTTAGGATTACTTACCACCCAATGTTCTGGAAATGTCAAGTCTTCCCACCGGATTGTCTGATGCTCAATTTTTTGGTTTTTCGCATCAGTCATGACAACGACACTTGACTTTGAGTCTCTACTGGGTGTATGGTGGATGGCTGGCCACAAAGTATTGGTGTGCCGAAAACAGCCTTTGGTCTGAATGGCTATGTTATTTCTCTTTTTGTGCATGTCGAAACCAGTAGTTTGGACCTGGAGTTGGAGGATCTGGTCTATGGTTTCATCGAATGTATATATAGAGAAATTTGGGTAACAGTCAAAATAGACTGGGCCATTTGACAGAGGTGCAACAATTCCGCCTACTAGGGAATCAATATACTTATTGTGCGTTAAATATTGGACAATGGCTAACACAAAAGTATGTAATCCTTTATGTATCAAAGGATTGATCCCTACTCGAATGCATCCTAAATTCAGATAGTTTGTTTTCAATCTTTTAGCCTTGGCCTGTAACTCTTTTGGGTTTAACAGAGATATAGTTTGGATATTATCTGAATTTTCTTGAATTTGGCTCACAGACTCTTTAATATTAATTCTAGTTGCAGCTTTTAAATGGAAAATAGACAAATCACTATACACTTCTGAGGGAGCTATGGCAGATAGTTCCCAACGGGCAGAAGGCTGGGGTTCTTCATATTCAAGTTCGGCAGAATTCAGAAAACGACTCGAACTTATTGCAAACATATCCCTTAAAGGGTTTTCTTCAGCCTTAGAATCTCTCTCTTCAAACACTCGGAAAGAAACTGATTTCCAGAAAGAATCCATTCTTTATGAGTACAAAGGTTTTGAATACCGACCTTCTGAACCGGACGTTACTAGCTCTGATACCAATTTCTAGCAGGGGCTCCTGTCACAAGCTTGCTTCTTGCTATGTCTCTTCGTTTTTTCCGATGGCCAACTCCTGGTGAACTAGTGGTGAACCTACTAAGAACTTTCACTCTCTCACGGCCTTAACAATGACTTCCTCGCCTAACAACAGCCTTGGCATCCCTTCGTTCCTTTGGCGAACTTGCTGTGAACTTCGGATGAAAGCTCAAAGAAAACTATTACCATAGCAGAGTAAATAAATGCACAGAGTATTCAATTGCGAAATGGTGTACTCATTTTATTTCAAAATGGATAAAGCTTTACAGAGAGAGTTACAAAGAGATTCTTTACAGAGATTGATTATCTTCACATTTATCGGGCTTTATGTTGTTCGCACAGAACAAGAAATACCAAAGGCTACCTAGCGAAGGATAAGCTCTGCCTCAGAATAAGACTTGGACTCATACACAGACTGGTCGACTCTCTATATGATTCAGCCACTTTAGGTTCACACCAACGTCAAGCATTGATGCGCAGGCTCCCAAATCACCTAAGGACTTGAGTTCTTCTCATGATGCAAGCAGATCAGACTGAATGTCCATAGATGTAGAGCAGGAGAGAAACTCGACACAAAACACAAAGACTCCAACTGACTTCGAGTGCGAATGCCTCGGCAATGAGCCTTACCCTCCTTATATAGGAAGTGAGGGGGGACAAGCATTACTGTGGGTCATCCGTGAACTGACCTAAAGGTGGATGGAATCATTACTTTTTAGTATTGCTAGGGCAACGTCCGCACAAAGATTCCAATCCAAGTGGATGGAATTATTTCTTTCGGGTAATGCCATGGCGTCATCCGTCCAGCAGATTCTTGTCCGAAAAACAAATCTTATGGAAAAATTTTACATAGAACAAAGTGGATGCTTTTATCAAAGCCCATGAGACCAACAAAAAAAAGTGGATGCTTTTCATAAAAGTCCACGGGAAAGATTATTTACACAGTGGAAGCTTTAGTACAGCAAAGCCCACGGGAAATCTGGTCACAATTAAGCCCTTGTGACTGGTACTCGTATTTACAATATGGATACTTTTAATGGAAAGCCCCTGTGAACCATCAAAATACTTTTAAATCAGGGAATCTATCTCTTTTATATAACAGGTCGTCCCGGGCTTTAGTGTATATCTTGTGAACTATCATTGGTTTTCCCAAAACAACTTGATGTTTCACTTTGGTTAAGACTAACCATTCTAAGTGTTCCCTCATATATTCCTGGAGTGAGTAGTTTAAGTTATGGAATGGAGACCATTCTTTGTCTGTCATGTCTTTGACAGTTTTGTATATAGTATGAAAACATTCTCCAATACCATGTTCTTGGCACCAATCACAATTTTTTCTTTTGTACGCCTCATGGTATACCAGATCCATGGCAGTTCTGCTTACTCCATAATCACTCCACCATTCTCGAAACCACTGGCACTGTTGATTTCTCTGAGAAGCAGCTAATGTGCTAAATTTTAGCTTTGTATAGTGAGTTTCCTCTTTGTCGTCGACATTAAGAAAATCCCATCACAACTTTTTGTATCCTGCAAAATCATAAACAGTATCAGGAAATATGATCTTTGGGTCATTTCTTGGCCAACGAGCACAAGGTTGGACAGGCCAATGTCCTTGTTCATTCCAAAGATCTCTGGTCCGGTAAATGCAAAATAATTTTTCATATATGCCAGTACTACGCCCTCCGTGACACCAAATCCCAGCAATATCATGAAAGTTATGTTCTAAAACTTGGTGTGTAATTCCAACATCTCTTTTAGCCTTATCATATATCATGTCATGAATCCACTTGCTACCTTTAGGGTACACTTTTCTTTCGGGTACAAAGTGCTAAATGTTAGTATGAGGCTGCAAGTTGGTGTCTGGGACCTTCGTGTTTCTGAGCTGCCAAGTGGGTTTCCAATTTTTCTTTTACTCTTCCCAGACTTGGTTGTTTGGGATGGTCTTGAGTACTTCTTGTTTCTGGTGCTGATCCCACTCAGTGATGATCATCATGACATGCTCTCTGTCTTCAATATATTCCCTGCTAAGGAAGTCAGGAGACTGTTCTCTTTTCCTTTTATGTGTTCCACCTAAAAATCAAAGTTTGCAAAAAGAGCTTGCCATCTGACAAACTTGGCTTCTCCAGCCTTCTTGATGTCTTCTGTTAACAGCTTCTGCAAAGAAGATGCATCAGTTCTAAGCAGAAAAGATTTGTTAATGAGATAAACTTCAAACTTACTAATGCAATTCCATGCTGCCTTTACTTCTTTTTCTATTGTGGAGTAGTTCAGCTCGGCTGGATTCCATTCTCTAGAAGCAAATTGAACCACTTGTTCATCTTTTCCAACCTTTTGTTTTAAAACTCCACCCCATCCAATATTACTTGCATCTGATTCAACAATTTTATATGCAAGATCATCGGCGACATATAAGATAGGCAAAGATTTTACCTTGGCTTTGATATTCTGGACTGCCTTTGTATGGACATTTGTCCATTCTGGAGGATTCTTCTTCAGTCTTTTGTTCAATATTCTTTTTTCACTGGCACAGTCCTGATAGAAATTGTTGACATAGTTGAGGCAGCCTAAGAACCTTTGTAGTTGGTTCTTGTTTGTTATGACATCTGGAAATTTATTTGCAAACTCAAGTGCATGTTTTTGCAAGGAAATCTGCCCATTGCAGATTGTGTGACCCAAAAATTTGATAGAAGTTTGAAAAACTTCTATCTTCTTTTTGCTAAGCACCAAACCATTGTGCTTAACCAAATTTTTAAATATATTTACATGCTTAAAATGATCATGAATGGTTTTGGAGAAAATTAATACATCATCTATATATACAATTAGCCAATCAAAATATGGCTTGAAAAGACTGTCCATTACCTTTTGGAATTTTGATGGAGCATTTTTTAACCCAAAAGGCATGACATTCCATTCATAATGTCTTGCTAGTATACCGAAGGCAGTTTTGAATTTATCTTTCTCATAAATGGCTACCTGCCAAAATCCTGCTTTTAGATCAAACTTGGAGAAGATTTTGGCTCCTGCTATCCTTCGAATTAAATCTCCTTTATGAGGTATTGGATAGGTATCATCAGCTAGGACTAAATTTAGAGGTTTATAATTGATGACTAGCCTTGGGATGCCTCTAATCTGCTCAGCTATTTTGTTTACGTAGAATCCATAACAGTTCTAGGGACTGTTTGATTCTCTTATCAATTTTCTGTTAAGGAGCTGCTGAATTTCTTGTTCGCAAAGATCTCTGTATTCTTTGCTCATAGGTATTGCTCTGCTCTTACAAGGTTTGCCAGCATATCCTTCCTTGTAAGGGAGCTCTACTGTGTGCTTCTTTCTATGCCAAAATGCATTAGGTTCCTCTGAGCAACATTCTTCTTCAATTTATTTCTTTAAATCTTCAATCTTACTTTTTATTTTGGGCAACTTGAGTTGTTCTTCAATTCTCAGGGTAGATTTTAGATCTTTCAGATCTGATAGTCGAGCTTCAGCCTTTTCCAAATTTTGTATAGTTTGGACACTTGTTGAAATTCTGGGATTAGAAATATATGGGAGCTCAATTTTCTTCCTTGTCCCTTTGGATGTGGGGACTGATATAAATATCCAGCTTTTCCTCCTTTGAGTCTAAGTGACCCATGAGGTTCTACTGCTGCTAGAAAGACATTGCCAAGTATGCAATCTACTGAAATGTTAGCTACTGCAAATTTTAAATAAACACAGTGAGTATCAAAGTAGAGAGAAGCTTTGGGTACCTCATATTGGAGCTTTTTTTTACCCAACCCAACTACCTTTTTTTGTGCAACAACCCAATACTTTGCTGGAATATCTTTCATATTTAGGATATTTATGTCTGCTCCAAAATCTAGGAGAGCAACCATTTCCAACATTATCCCTTTTATGCAGGCATTCACTTTAACATGGTGTTGCTGATAGGAGATATTTAATAATCTCATATCTCTAAATCCAAAATTTGGATCCTTCATTCCTTCAGCAACTTGGACTTCTTAGCTACTGCTATATTGAGAAGTATCCCATGGTTGATCATCTTCTTCTTCTTTTGCCATTTGTTTTCCTTTCTTCAGCTTTGGAATTTGAATTTTCATTGCAGAGATTTCTGCCTTGAGATTATGAATCTCACGGCTTACTTCTCCCAGGGTGAGTGATCTCACTCTGTCAGGTTTTTGATGATGCCTTTGAAAAGATTTTGTGTTTATTTGATATGAAGCATCAATGAATAAAGGCTTCTTACCTTAATCTTTTAAAGATTTGGATTTGAGCTAGTCTGTAAAAGCTTTGATCAAGCGGCTCTTCATTTCTCCTTCCTCCATGGCTCGTATTTGGGATAGAATTTTGAGCTCATCTTCTTTTATTGCTTCCATGAGGACCTTTTCTTTCTGGGGCTTGGGTTTTTCCCCTTCTTCACTTGATTCACTGTAATATTCAGAATCAGAACCATATTGAGCATGACAAGCACATTCTTCAGGATCAGAACATAAACAATCTGAAGAACTAGAATGTGAATATTGCTCCATGTAGGCTTGTAGTTTTTCTGCAGAAGAAGAACTAAAAGAATCATAGGATGATTCTTCTAACTGGTGCTGCTGAGCAATTTCCTTGATGGTAACATTCGGGCAATGCTCTGTCTTGTGTGTACGAGAACCAAATTTCATACAAATCATTGGTCCTCTTCCTTCTTGCTTAACTTGTTTGGCTTTTTGGGCAAAGGCTTCAGATTTCTTCCCTCTGTTTAACTTTGATTCTTCACCTTGTGGACACCTAGAAGATGTATGTCCATTTTTCCCATATAACCAACAAGTGATTTTATTCCACTTCTCCTGCTTGGCTGTGTGCAGGTGAATATCAGAGGGATTATAATAGTGTGTTCTAGGAACATACTTATAATACCCTTTCTTTGCTTTGGAGGCTTGGCCTCGCACTAGTTTGGAATATATTTTCTTGTCCTTTGGATATTTTCTTTTGTTTTTGTAGAAAGTTTCTTTAAACACTCTCTTTGCTCTTTTCTTAGCTTTCCTTATTTTTACCAAAGGATCATCCATTGTAAGTCCATACTTGTTACAGATGGAATTTTTGTCTAGCAATCTGGAAAGTTTTTCCAAAGATTTATTTACCTTTGAACTTGTACAAAGACTTACCAGTGTCTTTGTAATGTGAGCATATATATCACCCCATGTATATGACTCAAAAGGTAACTGGAAAACTTCTTGCATTCTGATATAATCAACAAATCTAGAAGGTAGGGCTGCAAGATATACCTGTTTCCATAACAGGTTCCTTGAATCTTTGACTTCATAGATCCTTTGAATATAGTCTCTATGGAAGTCTTCATACTGGGACATCTTGTAGCATTTTAGATTCATTAGAATAACTTCATTTTTGTCAGCAATTTCTGTTTCGCTTCCATAGCAATGTTCTAGAATCATTGATGTCAAGGCACCTATCATATTGCTGGTAACTGTGCCATCAGAATTGTGTATTACATCTCCTTTCTCATATTTGAGAACTTTTGCTTCCATTATTTCAATGAGCTTTGGGGAAGATTCTGTCTCCCACCACCTGAGGAGTGTTCTTGTAAAACACTGAATAATGGTCCTGCAAGCATCAATTTCACTTTTTCCTCTAAGACACATGAGTTTATATTCTGTATACATCATGTCAATCATCTGCCTGATTTGGCTGACACTCATGTTATCTATATTCCACTCTCTGTGGGAATCTGGGAAAAAGGTATGTGCTTCAGGAAGCTTTCCTTTTCCTTCAATGTTAGGGGCTGGGTATTTGATGAACCTATGCTCCAGAGGTTCACATATGGGAAAGATTTGTGTATCCTAACTTTTCTGTTCTTTCTCCTTTTCTTCTTCTTCATCCTTAAATAAGGACGCAATGGTTATCTTTGTGGTGGACTCAGAGTCAGAAGAAGAGGCTACTTCTTTGGGAAATAAGGCGGGAAACCTGTTGACATTTTTAACAGGATCCTGAATCTTTATGCTTCTTTTTACAAGAAAGGAGTTTGGAACTGGTTTTTCAACTTTTGACAAATTCATCTTTTCAACTTTATCTGTTAAACCAGTTATAAGATGTTTAGTTGTATCTAAATGATCGACTAATTTTTCTTCAACTCCTATTTTAGATAAAGATTCTCTTGCATAAGAACGAATCAAACTAGAAGCAAATTGTACATTGTTCAAACATTTATTTACATCATTAATTGATACTTGCACAGTATCAATTTGCTCCATGACTTCTGCTGATTTTGCTGCATTTATTTATAAACCTTTCAGTGCAGTATTTGTCGAGTTTATCTGTTCACTGGCTTTTTGTATTCTTCCATCAATTCCTAAGGCATTGTCATCTTTCTGCACTAAGGGAATGGCCTTGGTTGCATTTTGATTATCTCCAATCACAATTCCTTTGAAAGGAGGAAATGTTGATGGAGTTTCAACTTTTGTTCCATCTAGTGCAGTCCAAGCATGCTTGTTTGCTGAAGTGATTGTGGAACCAGTAAAAAAAATTAATGGAGAGATATTATCTTTCCAGGAATAGAAAGATATCCATGTGTTATTTACTTCCATAAAATGTTTCCAGTCTTCAACTAATTCTCTCTTCTCATTGGGAGTATAATTCTGATCAGATTCATCTGCCTGGGGATTAGTGTAAACATCCCAATTTAACATTGCTTTCATCCATTTTGCACTAATATCTGATTTCAGGCATCCATTCATGAGAGAGTAGAATTTATGTATCTCCATAACTGCAGGCTTTTTGCAATCAGCAGGAACTGGGTGGAATCTGCAATCTGGTATCAGGAAATTTTCATGTTCAAGATGTCCTAGGCCGTATTTGGGTTTTATTGGTCTCATTAGACACATCATCTTAGTTAGCCTTGGGTCTTCTCCTTCTAATGTCACAATTTCATGCATCATGAGTACATGATTTGTATCCTGCTCATGTGGGAAAGGTATATCTGAGCACTTGGGATTCGGACATGGACTGACAGAGGTTGAAGGAGGAGCAGTACCAGATCTGGGGTTGTGATTGGCATGGATAGCAGATTCTGCCAGAGTTAGCATATTTATACTTTCTTGGCATTCAGGGCATTTTACTTCTAATGAATGATAATTTACAAGTTGTGCTAACTCAATCAAAGAATCATGTTTACAAAAAGATGAACTGGAAGAAGCAGTATCTACAGTGGAGGGGTCTCTATAATATTTGGATTGCATACAGGCAGCCTCAATTCTTCGGCTATCAATTGTAGATCTTCTAGGAAAAGATATGACAGCAGTGTTAGCACCCAAATTTTCCTTTGGCTGAAGGAAGGTAACATTCAAGGTAACCACAAACCACGCTCGGTCTGGTAGCTAGCCCTACTAGAACAGGAGAAGGCTCTCTCCAGGTCACACTCATGAAAATAAACAATAGGGTCTGAGATGACTCAAAAATGAATACTGATTTTAGGCTAGGTAAATGAATGTGATGGAGATATTTTAACAAATGACTGAGTTTTCTGGGATGTGTGGGACCAAGGAACAACATGAGCAGAGAACTTAACTCAAAGACGTAGATTATTTCATGAGGCAAGATAGGCGGAAAGTCTAGAAATTAGATTCGAAATAACATGAAGTGGAGAGATTGTTTAAGAGTGTGAAAAGGGCATAAATACATGAATCCTTTTCAACAGAAGAAAACATAGAACGTGAAAACTATCCCAAGGCAGAGTAGCACACTAAATTCTACCTTTTCACTTAGAAAGCTTTCACTGGAAATGAATATGAATGAAAATACAAAACATAACGAAATACATATGAAACATAAAGAAGATACATTTGCTAAACTCACGCCATGGGAATCTCATGAAGCAGAGCTGCAATCTTTCATTAATTCTCTGTCAAAATGTACAGTGAGTGACTGGGTTTCTCTCCCACAGTTTCCCAGAAATTCCCACCCTTTACAAAATGACTCTCAATACAATAAATAAGCTTTGCCATGAGAAGGTTGATCAACCCAGGCAATGAAGAGCCAACCATCAGCAGTTACATTTAATTTTCCATGAAGACCAATTAGAAAAAAGAAAATATGAGCATAGATTTTGTGGGTGGTTGTTCGCCTTCATTTGGCCACTTGGATAGAAGCCAAAAATGCTTTTTAAACTTTGCCTTTGATGCCGGGAAAAACTTATTTCAAATGAGCGGACCCACTTGGAGAAAATTGCGAATCGAAATTTTGCGAAGCGGGCACGATTTTGGCCTTTGGGTGTCTGTGCGCCGTGCCAAAAACTGTATGCGTCATGCTAATTTGGAGCCGGTTTTCGTTGACACCTGATCCTCTGCGATTGGGTGAATTTGGAATGTGAACAGTCATCAGAAGATGAACTGAGCAATCACATCCTTTGTATATAACAATAGCTACCTAATGAAATAAATCGAATCAGTTTTCTACCAAACTGGAGTTACTCCTGGCCTGACATGGTATCAGAGCCAGCTTCTTTTTAGCTCTTGTTCTTTGTAACTCCCTCCTGCATAGTCTGCTCATACTCTGCCCATGTTCTGCAGGCTGACATGTCTGTCATATCCCTCAGTCGCTGCTTAATAATTTCGTTGTGTGTGAGTTCCATTTTGCTATGTGTTATACGCATGGATTCGTTGTAAGTCTCAACCCAAGCCTGCGCCTACCTGTTCTTCTGAATACATAAACGTTTCATAATGTTTTAGCGCTGTCCTTCATGGTACTGCATCTGCTCCAGGTTCTGAGAAGTGTAAATACACTGCTGATATAATCTACCTGCCATATTAGAGTCATAGTAACGCTGTTGAATCATAGTAACGTTGTTGAATCATAGTAACGCCGCTCTGTTGAATCATAGTAACGCTATCCCACAGCATGACTGTTCATCTCTCGATGCGAGTAACGTTGTCCCATATGTTGAACCACCTTAACGCTGCGTTAAAATTTTTTTGTGAACACCTCTGTTTAGTGAATAGCCTGAACGCCTCTGTCCAGAGCGATTAATGTCCAGATCGATTGGCATTTCGGCGGATTGAACCTACGACCTGCCCGGTACCAAACCGAACGCCTTAGTGGATTATCAAAGCCTCTCATTGTTCCGGTATTCTCAACTATTCAATACGCCTCTCATTGTTCCGATATTCTCAACTGTTCAATACGCCTCTCATTGTTCCGGTATATAGTATGCGTTAGTGGGTTATCAAAGCCTCTCATTGTTCCGGTATTCTCAACTGTTCAATACGCCTCTCATTGTTTCGATATTCTCAACTGTTCAATACGCCTCTCATTGTTCTGGTATATAGTATGCGTTATATGGTATCGACTGTTCAACGGAGCAGTAACAACCTGGTATATGGTATATGGTTGAGTGCGGAAGGGTTTCTGCATTCCCATTTGCGTTGAATGTTGTATATTAAATGGTATATATTGATGGCATATGGTTGGACAACGCATTTTTTAGTATGTCTTTAAAACGACTTTAACGTTGTCCCATATTTAAAAAAAAAATTTCCAGCACTTTAACATTGCGATATTTTTATTACTGGCTTCAAAGTCTAGAGAATCAAAGGGATTTATGGTGATTTTTTTAGTCTTTTCAGTGAACTTTGAATTTGTAATACCGTTGCTGCTCCAACTTTGTAGAGCTCGCGGTGAATGATGGATTATTTTTAAACAACCAAAATTATTTCCCACAGAAATTTTTTGAGTACAATTTCACTGTATATCAGCAGAAGTTTTTTTTTATCAATAGAAGTATTTTTTTTACAGAATGCATTCAATCATCTCTATGGTAGGAATAGTTCTCACTGGCAAGGAGAACTATCCTAAATGGTCTCGGATGATAAAACACACCCTCATCTTCAATGAGTTGTGGAAAGGAGTGTGTGTCAGAGAAGGAGACAATGACCCAGTGCAGCCTACATCAGACAAAGAGCTCGTCATTTTGGAAAACAAGAATAGCAAATCCTATGCATTAATCGGAGCATCTGTAAATGAAGAGGTGAGTCGCCATATTTCATCATATTCAACTGCCTTTGAAGCTCTACAAAAGCTGAAAGAACTCTATGACTCACATTCTGCACTTGAAGTTGTTCAGCTCATGATTAAACTCTTCACCCTTGAACTGAAAAATAATGATCCTCTTGCTCTTGCATCTGAAGTAAAATATATAATGCATGATATCAAATCCACTAAGCTTGAGCTGGATATCCCTCTTATTGCTTTTCTCAAGGCACTCTATCCTACTTACTCAAATTATCTTGAATCTTTACAAGCAAATGGAAATCTTAAAGATATAACCTTTGACTCTCTTGTGAAAAAGTTTGCTGAAAGAGAGAAAGCCTTTGGAAAGAAGAAAACCCCTGAATCTTCCGAAGAGACTGTGTGCCTTGATCATAAAGAAAAGCATCTTGCTCAAGATTCTACAAGTGGAAGAGGTGGACAAAGAGGAAGAGGAAGATACTTCAGAGGCAAGGGGGGCAGACATTCTCAAGGAGAAAAGGCAGACTTACATTGCATTCGCTGCAAAAGAAATGGATCACATGATGCCTCTACATGCAAGCTACCATGGGACAAAATTGAGCAGAAAAGAAACCAACAAAAAGGTAAAACTGATGATACAGACAAAGGTAAAGCACCTGAATCCACTCACTATATTGAGGCACAATGTAACATTGGAGTAAATGAAGATTTGTTTAATGCTTCACTTGCTTCTTCGAAAAATGATTGGTTGCTTGATTCAAGAGCAACCTGTCATATGACTCTTAGAAAAGATATTTTTGAAGATTTCACTGATAATGTTGATGGAGTAGTATACTTTGCAGATCAGTCAAAAATCAAGCCATCAGGGCTTGGCACAATCAGGCTTAAACTGCCTGGTCTTCCAGACTTTCTTCTGGATCATGTTCTATATCTCCCATAGCTCAAGAGAAACTTGTTGTCCTTGGTCCACATCCGCCAGCAAGGTCACTCCATTCATATGTTTGATGGCAAACTTGAGGTAAGAAAAGCTTCTGACCACTCACTTGTCATGAGGGGAATAGAAGAAGAAAGGCTTCTCAAACTGCAAGGAACCTCTGCTCATGCACAACATTTCTCATATATTTCTCATCATGAAGAAGGTACACTTCCATCAAGTTTATTATGGCATGCTAGATTTGGACATTTAAACTATAACAGTCTCCGCTTATTGAAGAAAAATGGTGTTGCTGGTTTGCCTACAATTCCTAGGAAACATAAGCAATGTGATGCTTGCATTCTAGGAAAGCATAGCAAACAGTCTTTTCATGATTGACATTCAAGAGCACATAGGAAGCTTAAAATCACTCATTTAGATTTATGTGGTCCAATGCCTGTTCCTTCTGCAAATGGAAATAAATATATCATGACATTTATTGATGATTACACCAGAATGTGTTGGGTTTATTTATTGAAGAACAAATCTGATGATTTTCAAACATTCAAGAATTTTCATAAATGGATTGAAAATGATGCACAATCTCATATTGGGTCTATTCGCACTGAATGGAAAAGAATATAGATCAAATGAATTTGAAAACTATCTTCGCCAACATGGGATCAAACATCAAACAAATGTGCCTTATAATCCCCAACAGAATGGTGTAGCTGAAAGAATGAATAGAACAATCTTGAATATGGTACGATCCATGCTTTTCTTCAAAAATGTAAAGATAATTTTTTGGGCTGATGCTATTTTATGTGCTGCATATATAAAGAATAGATGTCCATCTAATACTATAAGAAACAAGACTCCTTATGAATTGTGGTATGGACATGTTCCTTCGGTAAAACATCTCAGGATCTTTGGTTCCACCTGTTATGCTTTGATACCAAAGGTAAATAGAAACAAACTTGGTGCTAGAAGTCGTAAGTGTATCTTCCTGGGGTATTCAAACACCTCCAAAGCATACCACCTCTATGATGAAGAAAATAAAAAGTTTGTTGTATCTAGAGATGTAATTTTTCTTGAATCATCCAAATCTGACAATGTTGTTGAGCGGAAACTTGATCGCTTGGATAGATTCGAAAAAACAAAATCATTTCAAGAATTTGATAATAAGATTCCACATCTTGAAGGGGGGATTCCTATACTAGATCAACATGTGGAATCTTCTTCTGAAGAACAATCTCCCCTGCATGAAACTCCAACAACGGATGATGCTTTAAGTGATGTAATTGATAGAATTGGGAGACTCAATCTTCATTCAGTCCTAACTCAATCAACAGAGCAGCCTGGACCATCTCAGAAAGGTCCCCCAAAGTGGCTGACGAAGACACTTGAAAGTGTTCATCCTGATGAAATTGGAAAAACAGGAACCAGAAACTCAAACCAACAAAATGGAGGTGATGTATATGACTCTAATTCACCTGTTGATATGGATGTTACTTATGATTGTGAATTGAACTTGTCTACAAATTTTGAACCAACATCCTTCAAAGAAGCTGCTTCTCATGATGAATGGAAAGAAGCGATGCAAAAGGAGTATGATGCCCTCATAAAGAACGACACTTGGAAGCTGGTTGATCCTCCATTTGGAACCAAACCAATTGGCTGCAAGTGGGTCTACAAGAACAAGTACAAAGCTGATGGCTCACTTGACAAGCACAAAGCTAGGCTTGTGGAAAAAGGTTTTGCACAGAAGGAAGGGGTTGATTATGAGGAAACTTTTTCCCCCACAGCAAAATGGCCCACCATCCGGACACTCTTTGCACTAGCAGTCAGAATGGTTGGAAAGTCCATCAAATGGATGTAAAAACTGCCTTCTTGAATGGAGATCTAAAAGAGAATGTTTTTATGTCCCAGCCTGAAGGATTTGTTGTGAAAGGACATGAACATAAAGTATGCAAACTTGTGAAGTCCTTGTATGGCCTCAAACAAGCACCGTGATCTTGGTATGAAAAACTAACTGAGCATCTTCTGAAACTCAACTTCAATCCTTTTGATCTTGATGATGAAACTTTATTTGTCAAGAAAGTTGGCAAAACAGTTGTATATCTTGTGGTATATGTAGATGATCTTTTAATGACATGGAACAATGAAAGCTACATTGCATCCATAAAGAAGGAATTGGGGAAAAGTTTTGAAATGACTGATTTGGGCTATGTTCATTACTATCTTGGCATTGAAGTAACCCAACATCTAAAATCCATATTTCTTTCTCAAAAGAAATACATTGGAGATTTGTTAAACAGATTTGGCATGACAGAGTGCAATCCTCTTTCTACTCCAATGGAACAAAACTTAAAGCTCACATCTATTGAAGGAAAGGAATTTGAGGATGCAACAAAGTATAGATAGCTTGTAGGAAGTCTCATCTACCTCACTACTACTAGACCAGACATTTCATTTGCTGTTAGAATCCTCTCCAAGTTTATGCAAAAGCCTTGTGAGGGACATTGGTCTGCTGCAAAAAGAGTTCTAAGGTACTTGAAGGGAACTCAAAACCTTGGAATCAAGTATACACAGGTGGACAACTTCAGCTTGATTGGATACTCTGATTTAGACTTATGGAGACAAAGAAACTAGAGTATCTACTTCAGGATATGCTATGAGTCTTGGATCAGGAGCTGTCTCTTGGAGATCATGCAAACAATCAGTTCTAGCAGATTCCACAACAGAAGCAGAATACGTGGCAGCAACTGAAGCAACGAAAGAAATTGTGTGGCTCAGGAAAATTCTTGAAGATTTGCAGGTAAAACAAGTACAATCAACTCCACTCATGATTGACAACACCTCTGTAATAAAGTTAGCCAAGAACCCAAAGTTCCATGATCGTACAAAGCACATCAATACTAAATATCATCTGATCCGACATCATGTTGAGGCCAAAACAATCCATCTCCGTCATTGTTCCACAAATGAGCAAATTACAGACATCTTGACCAAAGCGCTTGGAAGAGAAAAGCTTGAAAGATTCAGAACGATGCTTGGACTCACCAACATCCCTTCAGATTAAGGGGGGGAATGTTGACACCTAATCCTCTACGATTGGGTGAATTTTGAATGTGAACAGTCATCAGAAGATGAACTGAGCAGTCACATCCTTTGTATATAACAATAGCTACCTATTGAAATAAATCGAATCAGTTTTATGCCAAACTGGAGTTACTCCTGGCCTGACAGTTTTGAGGCCCTTGTCGAAGTCCAAATTGAGCCCAAGTGTACTTGTTCGAAAGCCCTGCCTATCTACTCTCCAACCCAAGTGGAATTTCTGAATTTGGTGCCCATTTTCCCCTCCAAAACTGCAATCTCCCAAGACTGCTTCCTGTGTGTCAAAATAGGGGCAGAGATGTCATTGTTTGGGTGTTTTTGACCTCCTAAGGACTCAAAACTAGCCCAAACTTCTGGGAAATGCACCAATAGTCATGATTTTCCATGGAAAATCTAGAAATGCAAACCTTTTTTCATTTGGAGCTCCCTATTGTAAGCGCGCGCTAGGTGGTGTGGCGCACAGGGAGAAAAACCCTATTTTTGGCACAAAAATTTCCAAAAACACCAAAAATGCCCCAAATTTCTTGAAATTTGGGTTGGAGCTTCCTTATCAAGTGTTATGCTGGGCCAAAGAGGCTTCGGCCAATATCTGAAGACGATCGAGCTCCCTTTGCCTCTTTTGCTTCTTGATTGCCTTCCTCAATTTCGCCTTCAAATTCCTGATTCTCGCTTTGGAGCTCATGTTTCGGGCCATGTAATGGTGAGTCATGCACCTCAGCATTACTTTCTCCCTCTTAGCCTTCTCCAATAGCTGGTCCAAGTGAACGTTCACTTTCTCTAAAACATACTCTCGGTCCTCATCTCTTTGCTCCTCTAGGTCTACCTCGTGCTGCCACGATGTGTTGCCAGTTTTCCTTGCTCAGTTGCAACTCTATCTCAGCTTGCTGCTCCTCAAGTTGTTTGTTCATCTGCTCTAGGTATGTCATATTCCATTTAGCTCTCCAATATTAGGCAAGCTGGTAGCTAATGAAATAGAGTCCGGTGTAAGTGTGAAAGTAACACTGGCCAAAGTAACTCGAGCACCATGTAAATGTAGAACAAATAGGCGAGCCAACTCATGGTGAAATTGAACATTTGCAACCTTTTCACAAAACTCACAGCGTGACTGAAACCGAAAACAAGAGATGGCAAAAGGGCAGGCCTGCAATTCTGTGAGGGTAGTCGGTTCTTCTCTAACATGTTTGCCACTTTTGTGAGGCCTCCAGGGTGCACGTTCTTCCATGGGTGAGTCACTATGAGTTTCCTCCTCATAGTCCGATGAATGCTCAGATGCCATGACTACTATACAAAATACCTCGAAGACAAGATGACTGCTGTGTATGAACTGTGCTTGAACTGCTCTTTTTGGTGTTGTATTTCAATTTCTGTCACCAAGGGAAAAAGCAAATGCAACAGGGACTGTTAGGGATTGTTAGGAAGGGGGAACAATATTGAGGAATGAGAATTATTTGGATAATTTTAATTAGGGAGAGGAGGGGGATTTTGTATATGGAAATAAGGTTTAGGGTTTGGGATTAGTTATATAGGGTTGAGAGGATTTTAATAAGGGCTAGGGTTTTCGGATGTTGAATGTAATGTAGGATTGATTAACTTGGTGGGGGGGTAGGAAATGAGGCAACAAGGGAGAATGGGGAAGGAGGAGAGTCCTTGGTGACAAAACTATGAGCTCTGAAATCCTGGCAGCAATTTTTTTTTTGTTGGGTATGAATTTTTGTTTTAACCTTTATTCACCCTTACACCACCATATCTTATCATAAAATCTGAGGCAATGTCAAAATAGAAGGCCCTACCTAACAACTCCACGCAAGGGATGAGTAATTTTAAAATATTTGACACAATTTCGGGCTCTAAACTATGTGCACCACGCCAAGAACCCAGTGCACCGTGCCCTCTATGTGTGTCGCGCCCGTTCAAATTAACACTAGGCGGAAATCCCCAGTGCACCGCGCGCTCTATGTGCGCCGCGCGCTCTATGTGCGTCGCGCTCCTCCACATGTGCACGAGGCATTTTTGCAGGAGCCTTTTGGAGACCTTCCCGGTGTCCAAATTGGGCGTAGGATAGCTCGTTGGAAAGGTATTTGAGTTTAATTTCCAACCCAACTATAATTTGTCAATTTGGAGTTCATTTTCCCTATAAAAAAATTAAATCTCCCAAGACTGGTCAAAATGTGCCAAATGAGGCTGCCTCAAGGCAGAGTGTTGTTGCAGTCAACTTTTAAAGGTGTTCCTCAACTCCAAATTGAGCTCATGATAGCGCATTGGAAAGCTCTTTGTGTCTAGTTATCATTTGACACATCAAGTAAGTCATTTGGCTGACTACGCTATGAGAAAATTTGATTTTCCCAAGGTCACTTCAGAGGTGCATCAATTCTCCCGAGGCAATTGTATTTTTGACATTTCTCTAAAACCATGACACCTGTGTAAAAAGAAAAGGAATTTTTTCTTCCTTGGCTTATTTTGGACAAAAACCGCTCTCAGTTTTCCCAAATTCATCTTTTATTGCTCAGAAACATCATTGGAGTAAAACCTATCCCGATGTGTGGAACAAGAGATTTGTCGAAATGAAGCGAAATGAAGGGGATAAGTGATTTCTAAATTCTTGGGAAATTTATTGGAAGTAGGGAAGGATGTTAAGAGGTAGGGGAAAGTGGAATTTCAAAGATTGAGTGAGGGGAAGGCGTCCAAAAAGGCAAAACACAGGTCCAACTTAGAAAATTGAAAGGTTGTACAAGAAACTAGGGTTTGTGCGAAAATGAGGAATTTGGGGGATCTCAGTGATGGGAAGTGTTTGATAAGATACTTGAAGGATAGGGGAAGGTGTATGAACATTAGGATACAAGATTTGCCGATGATTTGACCGTCCAAGAGAAATTTCCTTCAAAACCCTAGGAGAGGGAAATGACCTTACCTAGGCACAACTGAAGCATGAACAAGGTGTAAAATGAACCATTGGAACTTGACATGATAATGAAAACCTCTGAATGATGGCACACTCATCTGAATGGTGACATAGACCAACATTTCGACAACTTTGAAAGGAGTGAAAGCAAACCCTAGACCTAATGCCTAGTGACCAAATTTTACTTGAAGACTCACTGAAATGATAAAATTTGACCTTGACACCTTAAAATCACTTTGTAAGAGCATGTTTGATCACTGGAGGAAGTCTGCAAAGATTGACACTAACATTGGCTCCAATGGGGATGGTAGCTCCTTGGAGGTGCCAAGAACCGCAGAGCTTTGGGTGAGCAGACAATGCCTTCGTCCATTGGGCTATGGAGTCCATTATTTTGACTGGAACTTTACTCAATGCAAACTAACATGACTGAAAAAACTTGACTCTAACGAACTAACTCAAAATACTAAGACCTGAACTTAAAACTTAAAGCTTGGTCGTAGTACATGACCACTTTTGTTTCTTACAAAGAAAAATATGCTCAAACTACATCAAAATGCCAATGTAACCAGTCAATCAAATGCCTTCTTGATTGATTCTCCTGATCAGATCTCCTGGTCAACAGTGGATACTTGTAACTGGGCATCCAAAAATATAGTCGACCATGATCTTCTTCATCACTGAATACTGCAATAATGACCTTCACTGCTGACTGCAACAAATCTGCCATCGGATCCTGAAAAATATGAATATTGGCCTCCTACTGGAAAAACAAGGTATCTTTTTCTCTTGATTATGGTATTTCTTCATAAGGTACTTCGACAAGAGTATGTTCCTGGTCCTCAAAAAATTCTAAACAAGTGGATGAGCAGATCTCCTTTTCAAAGAGCACTTCAAAACATGATACATACGAAGAACAATCTGAAAGAGAGTCTCGAATGGTCTGGTCTGCTGAAGTCTGAATATATTGTAGATCATCTTCATATGATATGATAGCCAGATTGTCATCACATTCATCAATCATGAGAAAATAAACTTTAGATGTTTCGTGAAACTCAAGCATGACATTTCTATCATCTACCAACGATTCATCCAGAGAAACTTTTTCAATTACTTGAACAAAGCTCTCACCTTGTTGTTCATGAGCGGACTGGATTACCTCTTTATGAAGACTGTGTTCTGATGACCTGAGTACATTAGGATCCAAAACTCTATTTTCTTCATCCCAGATGATTTCAGCAGCAGAGTTCTCTTTCATGGGACTTAGTACAAGGTTTTCTTGGTCATCACAATCTGAATTTGAAACTTGACTTGCCTGCATGCTGTCTTCTTCTATGAACAGATCTGAAACAACACTTTTTCTTTCATCATTTTCAGCCATAGAGACCTATTCAACCTGCTGATCTATAAAGCTGCTTACAGGATTGTCATCCTTTTCAGAAGAGGAAGAAGTTCCGCCCTCACCTTCTCGACCATGTGCACACTGTAGATCTGTGTTAACTTGAGCTATAACATGACCATGCAAGAGTTGATATCTCTCGTCTTCTGATAGAGGAGATAATACTTTTAGTTTTCTCTTTCTCAAGTAGAGATTGTCTTCATTAATTTCCAGTGAAGGAGTGTACAAAGTTTCCTCATACTGCTAATCCATTTCATGTAATTCTTGTTGACTGTCAAGATGAAAAATTTCTTCATCTTCCACCGTAGTAAAATCTTGATCATGCTGCAAATTTTCATGATCGTCTTTATGCTGCTGAAGTGTTTTTTCATACAATGCTTCCATGATTTGTCCATCCATTAAGTCATCATGCCCATAAAAATTCTCAAGATCTTCAATAAAACTATGAACATGGCTACAACAGTCCTGAACTAAAGCCAAGGATGGATACGATTCTTTATACCTTTCAAAGAATATTGTATGAAAATCTTTTAAACAATGAATAGAAGCAGGTGGCAAACTTTCATACCAAGATCGGGCTTTGTCTTCCAGAGTAGTCATAAACATTTTCATCAAACAGTCTTCAGGAAAATTGATCTTTAATTTATGCACATGAATGTGAAATTTCACCAGATGAAGAGCATCGTCATTACCTTCCACATTTTTGAACATATGAAAATTCTGAAGCCAATCCACCTTGGGCATTTTATTCGAGAAACCTGGGATGTGATCTTGGCTCATGGGAGTGTATCTTCTTATAATCCATTCCATCATGACAATCTCAAAGCTACTGATCTCTTTGTAGTGGAGTCACCATGAAGGATTGATTGCTGGATTCTTCAATGAATGGAGTCGCCAGGTGAATGATTTCAGCCTTCTTATGTCTGATCGTTGTTCACCATCAACAATTAGCTCTGAACTTGAGATATGTACTGGGGCAAAACAATCTTCAAGCAAACCATTTTCATCCCCAGCGGAGTCGCCACTATGTTAGCACCTAAATTTGCCTTAGGCTGAAGGAAGGCAACATTCAGGGTAACCACAAACCACGCTTGGTCTGGTAGCTAGCCCTACCTAGTTAAAGAGTCAAAAATGGTTTACACTTATTTATGTAACTTGAGTCGGCTTTTGAAGATCTACCCATGGTTTGTAGACCATGGGATTGTATAAATAGGTGTGTCTTAGAGAGTCTAAAGCATGAGGATAAAATAAGATGAATGTAATGGGTCAATAGAAGGAAGATCGAGATAAAACTCTTAGAGGATAAGAGGCTCTGGAGCTGAGTATGCAAAGACCTAGAGTAGTGTCCGTAGTTGAGTGCACGGACCCCTGTAGCTGAGTGCACAAGGAAGTCTTGAGTCTGTAAGCTTAACTAATTATTAATAAAGAAGATTGTTGCAGAAATTTCTATGTTTATATCTTTACTTCTATTATGTATGATTGCGCTTTATGTTGTGATGAATAATGGTATTATGAAATAATGATGTATTAATGCACGACTTTACTGGATCTATATTTTTATCTGAACGCAATTGGTGTTTGGTGTTTACGCGAAGATTATAATGCTTTCTGTTAAAGTTATCGAACACTAAGTAGATCTGAGTAAACACTAGTTTAAGAGTAATCTATGATGCACGTAAGTAGCTAATTTGCCTATTCAGGGTCTGCAAAAGCCAGTCGTAGACCTTCGCAGAGGTCTAGATGTTTATTAAAGGAAGTTACATCGATAAGCCATAAAAGCTTATCGATCTGCACGAAGACAGATCTAGGTCACAAATAGACATCACACTGATCTCTGGGTGCGGAAACTTTGTTCCAGCATGATCAATTAATGAAAAAGGTATTATAGACTATGTGTGAATTTGGTTATGTTACTTAGTGCAATAGATCAAAAAGATTGGGAAGAACATAAACACATAAGAAAGTTGAAAACACATTCAAACACATCAACACAGCCAAATTTAATAAAGGAGTTCACCAGAATTTTAGGCTATGTCTCCTGGTCCTTTCGCTTCGAGTGCTGACCTGTTTATTTTGTCTTCAAACTGTTGTTACAGGTATGAGCTC
The DNA here is from genome assembly GCA_031772625.1 of Pinus tabuliformis. Classification (NCBI taxonomy): domain Eukaryota; kingdom Viridiplantae; phylum Streptophyta; class Pinopsida; order Pinales; family Pinaceae; genus Pinus; species Pinus tabuliformis. The sequence continues at coordinate 1,123,948,310 of CM062807.1, read as the reverse complement.
AAATATAGAGTCACAAATAAGAAAATGGACATCACCACTACGTTCAACTCGAAATTTCGAGTCAAACAAGTATAAACTCGACCAGATTTGGCCACTATGACCTCTAAACCCCCTGGAATGGTCCAAAACCACCTCTGTCCCTACAAAACCACCCTTCGTTTAGCAAAAACTACTCTGGCCTGCATAAAACCACCTCGGACTGCACGTCAGTGGCAAGGCGGGTTCAACACCTGCACTGTTTATCAAAAAATGGGTTTGGCTTTATTTCAAGCCCGAATTGCTGACATGATGGTTAGCAGAGGTATGCGAAGTCATAACATATATATAATTTTGGAAGGGTCGAGGGTTCAAAACCCCCGCCCAACCATTCCACCGTTGGTTACGTTAACATTGGATATGCGATATATTACTCCATTGTTCCGTTGGTTATACATTGGATATGCGATATATTACTCCATTGTTCCATTGATCATACTTCAGTGATATGGTATTGATATACCATATGTGGTTATAATCTGCAGTGAATGTGGGATAATACGATAACATAAAATCAAAGGACCGACGGTCGTGGGGTTGACCCCGACCATCCGGCCTTTTTCCGACAACTACAAATAATTCACCATAAATACAACCTTACTGCGAATCTAAAAAAGCCCCAAAGTAGCTCGCCCATTGCAGTCCTCCGGTGAAAATGTTGCTACTTCAAGAGGTCAAGGGTTCGATCCTCCCTGACCCCAAAATTTTGGGATTTCATGCCAACATTAGGCAAATCCGGGCTGCCACGTGTCAGCACTGGATTGGCCCATGTGAACAAATCAAAAATTGCCACGTTACCTTCCCTGCTAAAATCATCCAGAACCCGTGGCTCATTCCTGTGTTGCCACGTGTCCTGTTGACGTAGGCATTGACTGTTGACCGTTGACTTGGTTGACCTTTGACTTTTGAATTTTTTCCCTAATTTTCCACAAAATTTGACCAGCTCTAACGTCTCCATTTGGACTCGGATTCACACGCCGTTCACACTGTTGGAATCATATCAATGAGTACTTCGACTTGATCCCACTTTCGTCTGCATTTGAATACTTTGATCTGGAGGCAAAACTGAATCCATTTTGGATCACTCCTCCCCACTAAAAGCTTTTGGTCCACCAAAAGTTGGTTTTAGCTATCGAGTAAGTGAGGATAAAGTTCCCTCACTTTTCCAATCTCTATCCATTGTGCTTTACTTGTATTTGTACCTTTGAGTCCAACTCAAAGATACACAACATTTCTTGGTTGCGAAGTCCTTATCCTCCTGTCAAGAACTCTGTCCTCCTGTAGCTCATTAATATACTCGGGCAAAATATCTTCAATGGAAGGTATCTGACCTTTCTATTCAAGATCTTCAATCAATGAAGGCTCATACAATCGCAAGTTTTCAACATTTACGACAAAATAGATTTGCATGTAAGCTAGTAGATCTAGGCGGAAAGCATTTTCACCAATTTTGTGAAGTATTTTGAAAGGACCATATCTAATTAGTTTCAACTTCTTACCTTCCTCTTGCAGCCTTTCTTTGCTGATGTACACCCAGACTTGATCACCAACTTGAAAAATATGCTCAACTTGATGCTTGTCATGCCACACCTTATACTTTGCTTGGCTTCTTTCCAGCTGTTCCTATACTGCCTAGTGAATTTCCTGGATTTGTTCAATGAACATGGTTGCTTTGTCCACATCATTGTGTCCATCAACTGCTATGTCTTTAACAAAGACAAAATCCAAGGGAGACTTTGGTATAAAACCAAAACAAGTCTTAAAATGAGAACTCTGAGTAGAAGAATGTTTTGCATGGTTGTAAGCATGTTGCACATAACACAAATGCTCATCCCAAATTTTGGGATGCTTGCTGCAATATCCTCTAAGAAAATGTATCACTATTCTGTCTAACCATCTATTTGTGGATGAAATGATGTGCTCTTCTTCAACTCTGTGTCCATTTACTCCCATAGACTTGACCAAAATTTCCCGACAAATCGAGAATCTCGATTGAATACAATAGAAGTGGGTAACCCAAAATGAACCCATACATTTTGAAAGAACAACTTTGTAGTTTTTTCAACTACGACCTGTTATTACATGGTGTCAAAACACACATCTTACTGAGCCTATCCACAACTACATACAAATAATCATGACGCTTTCTAGACTTTGGCAATCCCCCAACAATATCCATGGAAATACTTTCCCAAGGACGAGAAGGAATTGGAAGTGGACTATATAAGCCTAATTTTCGATTACTTGGCTTGCTTGTAGCACACATAGTACATCCTTTAATATATCTAGAAATTGTCTCATTCATTCGTGGCCAATAGCAGAATCTTTGTAATTGTGAAATTTTTTTACTTACACCAAAATGACCTGACATGAGAGAAGTATGTGCTTCTCAAATTATATTAACTCTTTCAGTTTGTGGAATGCATAACTTTCCCAAATGATATAAGAGATTTTCCTTTATGAAATAATCCAATTCTTCTACCTACTTTCCATGACTTAAAGTTGCATATACGTCCTTAAAATTTGTGTCTTGAGCATATTGTTCAATGTAACTTTCTTGAATTACTGAATTATGCTTAAGTATTGTGGATGCGTTTATAATTGGTCTAGATAACATGTCTACAACCTTATTATGTATGCCATTCTTATATCTAATAACAAGATGAAATTTTTGTAGAAAACCCATCCACCCGTAATGTCGTGATTGTTGCAATTTAGTTTGTGAGTGTAAATATTGAAGTGGTTGATGATTTGTGTGTATGATTGTTTCTTTACCCATTATGTAATGTTTCCACTTTTTGACACTCTGAACTAATGCATATAATTCCTTATCATATGTAGGATAGTTAACTAATGCTGATGTGAATGTCTCGGAATGAAAGCATATAGGCTTTCTATGTTGCATCAACACTGCCCCCATGGCATATTCACTTGCATTTGTCTCGATCTCAAATGGATGCTAAGGATCTGGCAGTGCTAGTACTGGCTCTATACTGATCCTTTCTTTTAATGTGTCGAAGGATTTTTTTGTTTGCCTCCCCACTGAAACACTTGTTTCACACTTTTCAAAGCATGTAAAGGAGCCACAATCAAATAAAAGTTAGCAATACAATTTCTCCAATATTGGGTTGTTTTATAGACATTTTTGTGCCTTACAGCTATAAGCATGAAATGTCCATAAACCAAGGGATCCTAAGTCCCTAAAGATTTTGTTCCAGCTCCTAAAGAAACAAGGTCAACAAATTACAGCTTCTCCCAGAAGTTCTCCACCAGAAACTGCTCAAAACTAGTCAAAACAGGATCATTTCAAGTGCTCCACTAGCTGGCTGCGTTGCAAAGCACCCAAATACACTGGCTAGGTGTGTTGCAACACACTTGAATGCACTACTAGGGTGCGTTGAGCGGGAAATGACAAGTGGCAGAGTCATTCAACGAGGTGGAGAGACAATGGAAGCTTCCAGAATCTTCTCTAATGACACTTGCCTCACTGAATTCGACCAATGATGAGTAAGAGGCTCTCAGTATCCAAGTGGAAGCAAGAACTGACAGAGAGAAGCCACTAATCAATTCATGAGCTGACTCATCCTCTTTGCATACATCTATATATGGATCCCTCACTAAGAGATCCAGAGGCTGGAATTTTGTACATTGCAGAGAATTGTTGTTGGTTTTGTGATTGATATCAGAGTATTGGGTGATTTATGCTTTGTTAGAGGTGAAGAAGGGATTATTTGCTGGGAGGCTGATGCTGGATCAGGAATCATCGGTTGTAACTCCTCCTGGATCTTCTTGTTTTATCAATAAAACTACTTGAGTTTCTCCTACATGCTTGTATATCTGATGTGTGTTATATTTGTATGTTTAGCTTAAATCTGATCCTAAGCTTTTTATGAACATAAATCCATGTCTTTGTGTAGTTTCTCTCTTCTGTGAACTTGTAGGAACTTGGTGATGCTGGGCAAGTGAGGGAGCAGATCGGTGGAAGTTGGCAAAGAGAGGACAAATTGGATCGAACAACTAGCGCAAGACACAGGTCGGTTCATCTTAATCATCTTCATTTATAGTTCATAAAGAAGAATACAAGAGTATTTTTCCTTGTTTTCTTCTGAGGTCTCTGTCACAACCCTGTGGGATAGGGTCGTTCTGAATAGACACTTTTCCCGAAAACAAAATGGCGACTCCACTGGGGATCGTGTCTAGTTAGTTTATTTGTGTTTCTATTGTTGTTCATCTCATAAACTTAAGAGTGGCGAATCGAACTGCATTTTCCATTTACAAATGCAAAGTAGACATCTGCTACTCTAGTCCATTCACTGGGCCTGTTTATGATCTGAACAGTTGACTCACAAATGATCTGATTACCCTTTGTGATAGCTCTCAAACCTCTTGTAAATCAACCCTCTGATTGTACACATTTGATTGCTTTTATCCGGCCAAAAACCATAGATTAAATTGCAAACCGTGACCCAGAACCCAGAGAAAATTCTCGTTTCTACTTCAGCGCAGGCTCTGTGAAGAGACTCTGCATTTCAGCGCAGTTCCCGAGAGGGCTACCTGCGTTGCAATTCAGTTTTTCTGTGTAGCAGGTGCGTTGATCAGCCTAGCCCTGCCTAGCTAAGGTTCTTTGCTCACTTTTTCCTGTTTTTCCTCTGATTTTAGCAGCCTGTGATCAGTGTGTTTGTCTGTCTAAAAGCCCCTTTTCTTTGCCTTAATTCCGCCTCAGTTGTATAAAAGAAACTGTATTTGTTTTTGTGTATTTGTTACGTCATTTACAGTTTCCCATTGCAAAAGTAAACTGGTCATACTGTCGCCCTTAGATGTAGATCTATCATAAGTGTCGTTTTGATCTTAGGAGAAAGTTTATTTGCTGTTGACAGTTGATTACGCTTTTACTTTTGCCTTTGGTTTGAATTTGTGAATTTCTAGTGTCGAAACAAGTGTTTACTTCAAAATCATAAGGTGTCGTAATCGTCTCTACTTTCTGATTTCGAAAAGAAGCTTGTTTGTGTTTTTCACTTGAAATCGAATTCAAATTTGTACAACAACTTTATTTTTAGGCATCAATATTAAGAAAGTGAAAAACAAATACATGCACAAGTGCATTTGCATATTGACAGTTTGTATGGCTTGATTTAGGAAAAGTACATTTACAGTGTGCTCTTTGCTCTTTGAGAAAAGATTGTGTCTTTCTTTTCCCCTTGTAGCTAGGATTTTCATTGCTGAAAAGAGATAAAAGCTTGCTTATCATCTTTAGACTGCAATTTAGGAATTACATCTACATCTCGTGGTGAACCCAAAAGGAAAACTTCATAAGAAATATCAACCTAAAATAAATTCAATGAACTTAACAACGCTTTGTAACTTAACGCACAACATCTAGAGGTCTAGGCTAGAGACGTATTCTGGCGTCGTAAAGCCTGGTAACTGTTGTCCTCACTGTTGGTTGGGTGATTCCTCCACTTTGAGACGATAAGTGCCAGTACGGACTTGTGCTCCCACGTACCGTCGAGTATATATTGGGAGACCCCTATAGGCATAAATCCTTTATCCATAGGAAGCCGTGTCGGCTGCCCTACTGATCGCAATGCACTGAACACAGCATTCGGGAAGATTGACCACCGTACCTTAAAAAGTATTCTGCGGTTTTGCGATTGGTTTGGCACTCCCTCTACCTAGACCTCCAGAGCAGTCCCTTTCGTTCCTTTTCAGACTCCTTAATGGAAAAGGTCCATCTGAGCACTTGTCACTTCAGGCTCATTAAAAATCGAAGGAGACTAGAGTCATCTTTTGTTTTTTCTCGACTCTTAAAAATTGAAAAAACAAGTTGTGTCAAAGCGTCTAAAATTTATTTTAAATGGAATAATCATCACCATTCCCTCATTGGTCTTCGAAGTTAGTCTCTTTTCATCGCAAGTTCTTGTAGAATCGCTAGAAAATCTTTTGGATAGACTAGATATGTCTGAACAACCGTCGACATCCAAGACTGTGTCATCCGACACAGCAGCAGTAGAGCCTCCTGCTGCTACTCCAACGATGTTCGATGGTATATCATATGTCCCGAAAAGTTATCAACAACAAGCCGGAGTCCAATCAGGGACTGTTTCGACGACATGGTCAGTTCCTATTTCTTCATCCAGATTATCATTTGGTATTTCTTATGTTGAAACTCAAAAAATCGATCCAATGTGTTTTCAAAGGCCAATATACCCTTTAAGTACTGGATTTCCACCATATGGAGGGCAGTATGCCTTTTCATTGTTCCCTCCCGGAGAACAACCATATGGGAGTTTACAACAAAGTTCAGGTCAAACTGGAATTACATCCTGCGGTTGGGTACCAATACTGCCTCAACAACCAAGGGTTGCATATTCAATGCAACCAGTCCACCCTGTGTCGAATATTCCCACTATACCTAGTATGGTGATTGTGTCGCAAGTACAAGCGCTACCTGTTGTATGTCAACCCCAAGTTTCTCAGGTTGCAATACAACAACCTCTTGTCTCAACAACTCAATCACAACCTCAGGTTAGTGCCTCCTTATCTGGAGTGACTCAGGCTTAAACAAGTACTATGACTCCTCATCTTGGTCAATCATCCAGTATTGGACAACAGCAAATGGTCCAACAACCAGGGCTGGTTCAATCTCAACAACCGCAATTCCAGCAATCATATCAAGGACCTGAGCAACAAGTCTTTGTAAGTAATGGGCAACTGCATTTCCAAAGCGGTTATCAACAACCATACTATAATGGTTATGCCCATCAACCTTGTCAAAGTTGCCAGCATCAAATACATTATGCTGGTATACAAAGACTCACTGCTCAGGCGATTCCATCTTATCCTGGGTATGCTTCGCCTAACCTGAATCAATAGTTGCCCTTTGTAGCAACTCTAGAATTACCAGATCTAAACCGGCTGACGAATGATCCAATTGCTTATGCCGCTTGGTGGCCAGCGATTCCGCATAAACTTCCATCAGATATTCCTAAATTTAATGGAAATCTGGGTGAAGATCCGTCGAATCATGTGATGACCTTTCATCTGTGGTGTTCATCAAACACCCTAAACGATGATTCGATTAGGCTTCACCTTTTTCAGAGGACGTTAACTGGTCCGGCAGCAAAATGGTATATCGAATTGCCTAGAGCTTCATTCGACAACTTCAGTACCCTAGCCACAACCTTTTTAACCCATTTTCAATTACCGATAAGGTATGAAACGGGAACGGAACTCCTTACCAACTTCAAACAAACGACGGCCACTCACATATCTGATCATATACATGAGTGGCGACGTCGTTGTAGAATGGTAAAAACGTATGTTCCTGATCAGCTTTTAGCTGAATGGTTTATCAAGTCATTACTACCTTCCATCACGGAAGATGTGGCAAAAGGGGGAGTCGTCACAGAAGAGCAAGTTATCGCTCGTGCGCAATATTTGGACTTGATTTACACTCAGTTCGGCACGCTCTACGATAAAATACCTAACGCCCCTAGACCAGAATTCTCAGTTCCTCCTCTTCCTAAATCAAACAATGAATCTCATGCCATCGATGGCGTGATTGGCGTGACAGACAAGAAATCGACAAATGCTACATCTAAAAAGGCCTGTAAGATTTCTAGTCAAAATGCAAATGAGGAACTTCTTGCCTCGGAAGTAAATGTCGTGTCGACTGACAAGGGAAAACAACTGAAGCAACCAGGGGGCAAGAAGAAAAAGAAAGGGAGAAAAAGGAAGCAGGATGAGTCATCTCCTGAAAAGCCTTCTGGGCAAAGGAAACCCCCTGCGGGGTGTCATATATGCGATGAGGATCATTGGACGAGAGATTGTCCACATAAAGCTGAAGTTAAGAAACTCTTTAAGAGTTCAAAAACCTCAGCAGTATTGACTGATCCGTTTCCAAGCCTGGGAACCAAAATGGTTGCTAATCAAAATGCTTCCCGATCCCAAGTGCTTATGTTGTCTATCTCAAAGCAGCAAAATGATTCTTTGGCAAGGAATAAAGATTACGGGAATCCACAGGTGTCGAATAACAAGGCTAATGAACAACCTAGTAGTTCGACAACAACTTTGACCAAAGTTGTGCCACCCATCATTCCTGAACAAATGATAAAGTCACCAAAGGGAGTAGTGCACAAATCGACATTTAATCCTCATGCAAAAATTTCACAGAATTATAATATAATAGAGGATCTGGCCCAATCGTCGTCTGCTATGTCGACACTTGAGGTACCGCAAAATTGCCTCTCCCAAGAGCAAGCTTTATTATCAGCAATAGGTGGGATTGACCCAATGGATTCCAATCTTGTGGCCTTTGATCATAAAGGATATGACCCTCAGTTACCAGCTCAACTAGCTTTCCTTATTCAAGTGAAAGCCCTCAACAAAACTGTTCATCGAACAATTATTGATGAGGGGGCATCTACATGCATTATGTCGATGAGTTGCTGGAAAACTTTAGGATCTCCAACCTTGTCGCGATCTTCGACGACATTAAAAGCATTCGACGGAAGGACATATACACCATATGGTATCCTAAGTAACTTGAAAGTTGAACTAGGAGGGAAAACAGTAGAAATTGATGTTGAAGTAATCGACGGAAACCTTGATTACAACATCCTATTGGGAAGACCCTGGATATATGCCATGGCCGCAGTTGTGTCGACCTACTTCAGGAAGATTGCATTTCCCTTCCAAGGAGGAATTACAATCGTCGACCAACAAACATTTCTCCCCAACAGTTCACAAGTTACGGGAAGCATTCCAATGATCCATGGAAGCAATCATTCGCTCCAAAATATCGGAGTAGGTCTCCTAAAAGACCCTGCCTTAATGGGTACTTTTGCCCTACCGCCTCCGAGTAATCTGGCGGAAGTGGCCACAGTGGAATATGAAACCTTCTATATCTAATGGATTTGGACTTCGAGGACGGTTCTTATCTCGTGTCAACCTCGTTAAAAAATGAAACAAGGAGTTATGAGGATAGTTCTTTTACTGTGTCAACCTCATTAAAAAATGAAACAAATCCCCTTTTCAAATCTCAAAGGTAAACCTTCATTCCAACCACCGAGTTGAATGCAATGAAGCTTGGGGGGCATGCACCTCGATTTGCGTTATTATGCTGGGGGCATGCAAACTTATCATCGAGCAGTTTTAGCACATAGTTCAAGCTCGTTAAAAAATAAACATAAGATCGAGCAGTTTTAGTGCATAGTTCAAGCTCGTTAAAAAATAAACATAAGATCGAGCAAATGTTTCCACCCGCGTTTAAGCTCGTTAAAAAATGAACTATCCTCCGGTAAATAACCATCGTGAATGAAGCATTTTCAGCCATTAAAGCCTTGGTCGTGCTTGCACCGTCACCTCCACTTTTCATTTGGCCGATCATTCACCTCCATTTGATTGTTTACCCATTTTGAGGAACAGCTGCGAAGAGTGATTTCACTAGCCATCCTTGTGACACTGCCGTGATTGGAGAGTTCCAAACCTTACCTAGAATCAGCTGCTACCCATTCTATCATTCGTTCCTCAAAAGGCGAGTCTTCTTTAAGCTCTTTTCATCTGACTCGTAAAATATGAAAAGATTGTCGAGTTTTGGCCTTTCAGCTCGTTAAAGCAACCGGAAGTGCTATCCCTCCTCTAGATTTTAATCTTTTTGGACCTGAGGGATTATTGCACAAAAAGATCGAGCGCTTGTTTTGTTCGGCTCGTTAAAATTATCGAAAATTCATCCCTTTTGTATTGTTTTATACTTTTTCGGACTTAAGGGATTAGGTGACGAAAAAGGAATTCCGGAGTTATCTTTACGTACCTTTTCAGACTCCCTAAAAAGGAAAAGGACCGAGTTATCTTTGTCGTTAGGCTCGTTAAAAAGATTAAATAGCGACAAACTTGTCTTTAGACGAGAACGAGTTTCACTATCGCTAGGCTCGTTAAAACATAGCGATGGGTTTGCCCGAAGCGAAAATTATAGAACAAGCATATGTTATCCTCCTCAAGCTTGACAAAAATAAAGAGGTACTGGTCAGAAATGACTGGGGAAAAATTGGGAAGAAAACTCAAAGAAACTTTATTGGTAGCAAGTCGCTCTTGAACATGACATTTCCACTCCGTGCCAAAGTCGGGTTGGGTTGTTTCATTCACCGGTCACATCACCATGGTCATGTCATACCATCCACATTTGGGGTAAATGCTACCGATCCATCACATAAGTGTCGTCGACATGTTCAAGAGAAGTCATCCAGAGAAGTCACCCGTGTCCCATCCACTACCATACATTATATTTCACTCTTTCGTGACCTCCACCCTGAACCGTATGTCACCAGATCGTTTTCACCTCCATCAAAATCATTTGCTCCATTCCGTGTCATTGATGTGGGATTCATTAAGGCCCTCCTTTGACAGATCGCTTCTTGTCGACATCAGCTCATTATCCAAGAAGTTGATCTAGGAACACCCCTTCAGTACTTTGAAGCTTGCACGCCTCAATGGCAAGTTTCTCACTTCCGATGACGGGTATACATCAATGACCTTCGACCGAAATATTTTGCGTGGTGTTCGACGCCAAGTCCTTTATTCACACCACGTGAATTGTACTGCAGTACCTTGAGGGTCATTATCATTATCGGTGATTCCTCTCGCGCTTGTTAACAGTTTACATCATTGACTGGTAATCAAGCGATGTATTTCCATGTTCGACTTCAAAACATTCCTCACATGGATCGACTTGTACTTAGAGTGAAGATCGGACGAGATTGAAGACCCCGGATCTAGTTTCATCCATCCGGGCTGTGATATATATTTAGGAAAAATAAAGACATTGAAATGTACAGCATTGCAGCACAGATAATCATCCTACCAAAAGGATGATGACTTCACCAGAATCATTAGTCTACCATCAGACGATTGTCTGTCCTAGGTACATGAAAATGAATTTATAAAGCTGAGCATGGGAATGCCCGCCTCAGCTAGATCATGAAAACAGTATGAAAATAATGTATTGTATTGTATCTCATTACAGGTATCCTCTCCAGCATTAGAAGAACTTTGGATCCTCCTAATAAAGCATTTCACCCGATAAACGGCCTCATACTTTAGGGGGCAACTGTTATAGACATTTTTGTGCCTTACAGCTATAAGCATGAAATGTCCATAAACTAAGGGATCCTAAGTCCCTAAAGGTGTTGTTCCAGCTCCTAAAGAAACAAGGTCAACAAATTACAGCTTCTCCCAGAAGTTCTCCACCAGAAACTGCTCAAAACTAGTCAAAACGAGATCATTTCAAGTGCTCCACTAGCTGGCTGCATTGCAAAGCACCCAAATACACTAGCTAGGTGCGTTGCAACGCACTTGAATGCACTACCAGGGTGCGTTGAGTGGGAAATGACAAGTGGAAGAGTCATTCAACGAGGTGGAGAGACAATGGAAGCTTCCAGAATCTTCTCCAATGACACTTGCCTCACTGAATTCGACCAATGATGAGTAAGAGGCTCTCAGTCTCCAAGTGGAAGCAAGAACTGACAGAGAGAAGCCACTAATCAATTCATGAGCTGAATCATCCTCTTTGCACACATCTATATATGGATCCCTCACCAAGAGATCCAGAGGCTGGAATTTTGTACATTGCAGAGAATTGTTGTTGGTTTTGTGATTGATATCAGAGTATTGGGTGATTTATGCTTTGTTAGAGGTGAAGAAGGGATTCTATGCTGGGAGTCTGATGCTGGATCAGGAATCATCGGTTGTAACTCCTCCTGGATCTTCTTGTTTTATCAATAAAACTACTTGAGTTTCTCCTACATGCTTGTATATCTGATGTGTGTTATATTTGTATGTTTAGCTTAAATCTGATCCTAAGCTTTTTATGAACATAAATTCATGTCTTTGTGTAGTTTCTCTCTTCTGTGAACTTGCAGGAACTTGGTGACGCTGGGCAAGTGAGGGAGAAGATCGGTGGAAGCTGGCAAAGAGAGGACAGATTGGATCGAACAACTAGCACAAGACACAGGTCGGTTCATCTTAATCATCTTCATTTATAGTTCATAAAGAAGAATACAAGAGTAGTTTTCCTTGTTTGTTTCTGAGGTCTCTGTCACAACCCTGTGGGATAGGGTCGTTCTGAATAGACACTTTTCCCGAAAACATGTTGCCCCTAAGAAACTTCTAACTTCTGTAGCAGTAGTGGGCTTAGGCCAATTTACAATGGCTTTGGCCTTAGAGGGGTCTATATTCAATTCACCACCACCTAAAATATAACCCAAATAACTCAAAGATATTCTGCCAAATTCACATTTTGACAGTTTTACATAGAGATTTTCTCTTTTCAAAACATCTAAAATCTGCTTTACATGCTTTACATGTTCAATCCATGTTCTACTAAAAACCATAATATCATCTAAATAGACTATTACAAAATCATCAATGAATGGCCTAAATACATCATTCATGACTCGCATGAATGTCGTTGGTTCGTTAGTTAAGCCAAAAGGCATAACCATCCATTCATAGAGTCCTTGCTTCATTTTGAAAGCAATCTTCCATACATCATGTTCTGCAACTCTGATATGGCTGCTTTGCAAGTCCAATTTAGAGAAGTAAACTTCATCTTTTAACTGATCTAAAAAATCATCAATATGAGGAAGAGGATAACAATTCTTTATTGTGATTTTATCTAATGCTCTAAAATCAATTCACATTCTTTATTTTGCACTAACACAATAGGTGATTCGCACAATGATGTGAACGGTCGAATAAACCCTTGATCGAGCAAATCATGTACCTGCTTCTTTATCTCTACATTCTCTAGAGCTTATAACCTGCACATTCCAATGTTAGGTAGTGGAGCATCTTGCTGCAAATAAATCTCATGTTCTATCTCTCACTTGGGTGGAAGCCCTTTAGGCTCTTGAAACAGAATATCATAATCGAAAACAAATTTAACTAGATCTACTTTCTGTTTAGGATTACAGCCTTGGAATGCATCAGATTTATCAATATCCTTTGCTTTTACAATCATAAGTAAAAATTGTTTACTTGAATTTACAATTCTTTTCATCTGTCCTAAATTTATGAGAGAGAAATTATCTTTGAGTTTATGAGCCCTTACAATATATTAAATTCCATCCTTAGTGAGTTGATACTTATTTTTAGTTCGATAGAAGATAGCATTTCTGTCGTACAAGTATGGACTTCCTAATACAATTCCACATATGTCTAATGGGACTATGTCTAACTCAACCTCATCTTCAAACTTTGACCCAATAGCAAAACGAAGTTTACATTTTTTCGTAACTTGTAACTTAGTTTTATCACACGCCCAACCTAATGGATATGGCTTTTTATGAGGTTTTGTTTCTAGACCCAACTTCTTTACAATTGCTTTAGAAATTAAATTAACTTGTGACCCACTATCAAATAAAGTATCAATTTTATTATGCTTGGAAATGATTCTAATGTGAAATATCTCATTTATTTTCCTCTCATCATTATCATTATGAACAGAATGCGAATAATTACTTGTAGATGCTTTAGAATATTTACCTCTTATACTTGTAGCTGTAACCATTGTCTCATCACCTGAATCTGATCCCAAGTCCTTTTGAATAGCAGCAGCATTCTTTGGCTCTTTACTCCCAAACTTCCTAGGCTTCAATTCTGGATGCAATGACCAGTAGTGTGCTTCATCGTGTCCTTATTTCTTACAATGAGTGCATGAAGGTTTATCTTTCTTCACAGTGTTTGTTTTCTTCTCCTTCCATTTAAGTTTCTTCTTGCCTTTATTCTTTCTTTCAATAGGTTTGGATGATTTCCCAACATCTTGGGTTACATTTTTAGCTCTAGCTTCTAGATAAGTTGCTTGAACCGATACATCATCTAAGCTAGTTGTATTAAACATAAGTATGGTATGCCTAAAATAACTACGAAGACCACCTACGTATTTCAACAATGTATCTGGTGTGTCCAATGATATTCCTAATGTTAAATCTCTCTTACGGAATTCTTGAGTATAACTTTGAACACTTTGACCTTTTAATTGACATAGTGTTTTCCAACTCATCATTTCTTGTTGCATATAAGCAAAGGATAAAATTTCTTTTTAATGGCAAAAACAAATTCATTCCAAGTTGAAATGATTTTACCATGCTTTTGGAGATATGCTTGTGTCTTGCCTTCCCACCATACAAGTGCAGTTCCTCAAAGTCGAAGCCTAGCAAGCTGGATCTTCTTCTTTTCTAAAACAACTTTCTACACCCTACAATACACTTCAATTTGTCTTATCCAATTATCAATCTTTTCAGCGTTAAGTTCTCCATCATAAATTGGCAAATCAAATTTTACATCTAATTTGATCAAAGAGGATTTCTTATTTTTCTTCTTAGAAGGACTAGATTTATGAGAAGAATAGGATGATGACGATGGTGGTGATGATGGAGGAGATGGTGGAGGAAGAATTCCTCCCTTTCCCTTATCTTCTTGATCTTTAGGTGATGAAGTGCCTTGATCTTTGTTCTTCTTAAACTCGCGATACATCTCTTCCACCATTGCATGTATCGTCATGAAACTATCCAAGAATTGAGATTTTGACCCAAGTGGAGTTTCATCTGTCATCCTTCTTCGTGAAAAGACCCTTCCAATCTCTAGATTCACCTCAACAAGTTCACCTTCACCTCGTTCGAGCCTCAACCTAGTAAGCATTCAAATCTTCACACAAACTTGTCTAACCGTAAAAACCTTGCTGCTTTGTTACAACTTGATCCGTTAATGAAAAAGGTATTATAGACTGTGTGTGAATTTTCTTATGTAACTTAGTGCAACAGATCAAAATATTGTGAATAACATAAACACATAAACAAGTTGAAAACACATTCAAACACGTCAACACAGCTAAATTTAATAAAGGAGTTCACCAAACTTTCTGGCTACATCTCCTGGTCCTTTCACTTCCAGTCCTAACCTCTTTATTTTGTCTTCAAAATGTTGTTACATGTATGAGCTCGAAAACAGAGTCTCAAATAAGAAAATGGACATCACCACTGTGTTTAGCTCGAAATTTTGAGTCAAACGAGTATAAAATCGACCATATTTGGCCATTGTGACCTCCAGACCCCCTGGAATGGTCAAAACCACCTCTGTCCCTGCAAAACCACCCTCCATTTGGAAAAAAATTCTTTGGCCTACATAAAACCACCTCGGAATGCGCACCAGTGGTAAGGCGAATTCGACACCTGCACTGTTTATCAAAAAAATGGGTTCGGCTTTATTTCAAGCCCGAACCGCTAACATGATGGTTAGCAGAGGTATGCAAAGTCATAGCATATATATAATTTTGGAAGGGTCGAGGGTTCAAATCCCCCGCCCGACCATTCTGTAGTTGGTTATGTTAACATTGGATATGTGATATATTACTCCATTGTTCCGTTAGTTATACATTGGATATGCGATATATTACTCTATTGTTCCATTGGTCATACTTCGGTGATACGGTATTGATATACCATATGTGGTTGTAATCTGCAGTGAATGTGGGATAATGCGATAACATAAAATCAAAGAACCGGTGGTCTTGGGGTTGACCCCGATCATCTAGCTTTTTTTTGGTGACTCCAACCGATTCACCATAAATACAACCTTACCGCGAATCTAAATAAGCCCCAAAGTAGCCCGTCTGGTGCGGTCCTCCGGTGAAAACGTTGCCACTCTGGGAGGTCAGGGATTCGATCCTCCCTAACCCCAAAATTTTTGGATTTCATGCCAACATTGGGCAAATTCGAGCTGCCACATGTCAGCATTGGATTGGCCCATGTGAACCAATCACAAATTGCCACGTCACCTTCCCTGTTGACATCATCTAGAACCCGTGGCTCATTCCCGGGTTTCCATGTGTCCTGCTGACATAGGCATTAACTGTTAACGGTTGACTTGGTTGACCTTTGACTTTTGACTTTTTGCCCTAGTTTTCCACAAAATTTGACTGGCTCTAACTTCTCCATATGAACTCGGATTTACGCATCGTTCACACCATTTGAATCATATCGACGAGTACTTCGACTTGATCCAACTTTCATATGCATTTGGAGACTTTGATCTAGAGGAAAAACTGAATCCATTTTGGATCACAACATCCCCCCACACTGCTTCTAGTGAGACTTCGATCCACGCACCGCGGATTGATGCTGAAAGGACCAGTAGTGTATGGATTTGTTTGGCACAACTAACTCTAAAGCTAGGTCAGGACCCACTAAGCCAACAATTGGTTCTATTTTCGGGACCATTATCTGCATAAGGAGATGTGTGATGTCGCACCACTGGAATCCGACCAGGAAGGAAATTGAGAAGTAGTTGGATAGAAATATCCATGAATTTGCAACGCAAGAAAACATAAATTCACGCCTAATGAAAGAATAGTGGTTGGAAAGATATCTGTACATAGAAATACATAAAATATTATTCTACACCTTCCCGATTGAACTATATGAGTGGATCGCTAAATTGGCAGACGGTCAAGGAAGGTGGAGGCTTGATGTTCCAATAGTGTGAACCCCGGAGTTAGTGCGGAGGTTGGAAGCTTTTGAAGATAAGATCACGCACGCTATTTATCATTGGCTTGATCAAGTCATAGGAGGATTTGTGACATAATTCATGGTCGACACCTCAGTCAACTACAACGAAGTAGAGCGACATTTCTTCAAGAGACCGCGAGGTAACTATTTGAGATCTTTGAATACTTGGATTAAGATGCTTTTGTGTGAAAAGAAAGTTACGCCATTACCTTGATGTTTGGATCGATGCGAAGTTGACGAATCTTTAGAAATCAGGAGAGAGAAGGTCCTGAATATAGCCCATTGATAGAACCTCCTTCGAGTGACAATGAGGGAATGGTACAAGCCTCAATGCGAAGCATTGTACAGTTTTTCGCGAATACGTCATCCGCCCACACCACCTCCACATTCACCTCCACAACATACACCTTCTCCCACACCACGACCACTTATTTCACCATTCAACATGTCAAATACAATGAAGTTGCATGTTTTGAAAGGCTTGGGAAGTGAGGACCTAGATCAGTTTTGGTTCCTTACGAAGGCTGTGTGGACAACACAGCAGATTAGAGACAATTAACTAAAGAAGACGTAGTTAGTTACTACTCTACAAGATCACGCGTTGATGTGGTACATTAAGTACTGCACTGATAATCCATTGGCGTCATTAGCAGAAACTCAGACCGCTCTAAACAAAGAATTCGGTAAGCCTGAGTGTGAGTCGGGATCAGTAGTTGGGTTCAAGGAAATTGCAATGAGGGTCGGTGAAACACCTTTGGAATTAGATCAAAGATTGAAGTGCCATATCCACGAAGCTAATATGAATCTCACAAATAGTCAGCAGCACAATTGGTTTATAGTCGCACTCCTGCCCCACTTAAGGATTGCTTTGTCACAGCAAAACATAGGAACTCAGGCGGAAGCTCTAGAGATTGCGATGAGATTACATGAGACATCTATCTAGGATGCTTCTTTAGAAGTTCAATAGATTCATGCAGAGTTGCAGAACCTCTGCTTAGAGTTGCAGAGATTGAAAAAGGATAAAGCGACTTGGTAAGAGATGTGTGAAGAGGTTTGGTGCCTCAAGTGTAAAAGCTAGGGGCACTATAAAGATCACTGCCCTATCTTCGCAAATTATATTACAAGGGGAGGGCCAATTCCCTTGAGGAAGGAAGCTCTAGCAAGACCAAGTACAAGGCCCATGTTACGGTGCGCTATTTTTCAGGTGGCTGGAAAACATGTAACAGATAATTGTCACTTGCTACAAAAGATTATACAGACACCACAACAATTATTATGTGATTTTTGTAAATCGGTGGGTCACAATGAGTGCCATTATCATAGCTATGAATTAATAATGGACAGCATGCCTGTGTATTGAATGCAAGAAGAAACTCGGCCTCTATACCAGGGTGTTAAAGGAGCGCACGGAGGATATCAGGGGCGCAGATGAAGCCGAGGTGGAGGAGGATATGGTAGGGGTCATGGACAAGTTATTTTCTATAATTGTGAAACATCGGGACACTACGCACGATATTGTACAAGCTAGACACGGCCATCATGTCGATACTGCACTCAGTTTGAACATGCAATAGAATAATGACATGTGTTGATAGCTAAAATGCAGGAGAAGAAGGTGCAGCCTCAGCAACCTACCCAGAACATACAAATGATGAGATTCAAACCCCGCGAGGAGGATCCCAATGTGAATATTGTGTTGCAAAGCGGAATTACGACTAGTGATGATAAAGGGAAACAACCTAAAGAAATCAGGTGGGTCCACAAGGCTCCAGAAAGGGAGATTGGGTTTGATCTAGAGCGTGCAAAGGAAACATTCATGGAAGAGAAGAGAAGCTTCTCTGAGGCCTCGACCTTAGGAAGTCAGGACAAACTATCTGCAGCAGTTGACCCCTTTGTGCTTACTACCTTCGTGGAGACTTGTATGAAGTTGTTGTGCGATAGAAAGGTTGTGAAACGGCTAAAAGAATTGATAAACAAGTGCTGATCCAAGTGGATATTGGTGGCCACCTGCCAATTCCACTTGGATCCCTACCATTGCTTCTTTCAATTTTTCAGATTCATTAATTCTAGCATAGTTTACTACTTTTAGCAATTTTTCGGGTCCTAAACTTCCAGAGCTATTTTGAGTCCCTAAACAACATTTTTTTGGAAATCTACCACCAATGATTTTCTATCTAATATTGTCTTTTCCGTCATAGTCCTTAGAGAGATATTTCCAGCAGGTTATCATGCACGTCAAACTGAAATAATATGACCATGTCACAACCCCGGGAAGTTGGTTATCCAACTCACCCCAATGGGGCCCATAAACTCTTGTTGTTACATCTCCTCGGGTTATGGTTTTGGTTGTTTAGGGCTTTCTCTTATTGTTCAATAATAAAAATGCCCTTGAGCCTTATTGTAAGGGAGTTCAGAGGCATGTAGCTGCCACATCTCTTCTCAGAGGTAAGCTACCATCGCCCTAGCTAGTTTATTTCCATTTATGTTTGTAAGCATATTTCAATATTTTACATTAATGAAATGAAGTATTATTTCCGTTGCATCTCTGTGGTTATGGTTATATTTTTAATTTGTTGTGTTCCTATTTAAATCCGAATCAAGTGTTTTGGTAAGGAAAATTCTCTTGAAGGACATCGTGCAGTCAGAAAGATAGGAAAACATAAGACAAGAACAATGTGCAAAATGAGGCTCACCATGAAAATAGGAGACTATGAGATGGACCAGGTTATTTTAGATCTAGGATCAGATGCAGAATTTTTGCCTAAATAGACATGGGAAAGAATGGGGATACCTGCGCTGCAGTGGTCTCTAATTAAATTGAGGATGGAAAACCAGTAGAATATTATCCCTATGGGGCGATTGCATGGAATGACCATATATATAGAAGGTGTGAGAATGTTGGCCTATTTCGAATTGATAGAGATTGTTTATGATAGCAATCCATACCCTATGCTCTTGGGAATTAATTGGGCTATCGACATGAATGGGATCATTGATCTGAAATGATCATAGACTAAAACTAATGTAGAATTGATTAACCATTAATGAATTGAATGTTAGCTAAAAGTGCGGAAATTGAGGAAAAAGGCTTGAGAAGAAGACTTTACGACAACTGATTAACCACAAGAAAGATGTATAACAGAAGTGAAAACAGTAAAAACATAGCGATACTAGACAACAAAGTTGATTACGGAGTTCGTCCCTAATGGACTATGTCTCTGGGTCCACTTTCATGATGGCGATCGCTTTATTAGGATTGAAACCAAGGCGTTTGATTACACAGAGAATATACCAGAGTAAATGTTCTCACTGGCACTTCTGATCACTTTCAAAAGGAATCTCTCTGAACTAGATTTCCAACGCCTGTCACGGTTCCTAATTTCGACTCTGAATGCTCTTGTTACACTGAAAACAAAACTACCTATGACCTCCAGAATCTGCATACAAAAACTAAAACCACTCTCTCCCCTTCAATGAAGAAAAACTGCCTCTTATAGCCCTGCAGGTACATCAAAACCTCCTTTGGTTGTATTCAATATGAATTGGTTGTAATTTGGATAGGTTTTGAGCTCAGTCTAGTTTTAAATTGACACATAGGCTAGGTTCTAGGTCTTCGAATTAATTTGTAACCAAAACTTAATTGAAAACCCAAAAATAAATTTATAATATAATAGAAACCGTTTGCAGTCAGGTTAACCGAGCGAAGGTGCGAATAGATCATGTGAGGAGGTGACTGAACCTATGGTTTGGATGTCATTGGTTCCGCTAACAGTTGGCCATGGCGGTTGACGGTGTGGTGAACTACACTGTCACATGTCCACAGTTTTATAACCCATTGTGGGTATGAACCCATTACAGCTAACCTTGTCCCTGTCACATGTTACAACTGACACAATTTCCCAAATCGGTGATTAACTGAAACTCTACCTACTTACCTTCTCACATTCCTTTAACCCCTCACGGTTTTCGATGTCATTATGTCATCTGATGGTTTAGAACTTTGATGTGATGGTTAACGCTACTCGTTCACATGATTAACAGTCCCACTGCAGTTTGAGAACATGATTAGGGACTGTGTATTGTTTATTTGTATTGTTTCTTAATGTTTTAACATTAATATAGCCCAAGAGCTATTACAAACGGTTTTATGTATTGTTTAGAGCTAGGGTTAGGTTTTTATGTGTGATGTTTTAACATATAGCTTGGCTTTGTATTGTTTTAAGAGGTTTAGAACTTAGGTAATGGTTCTAGCATAGGTTTTGTATTGTTTTGGTTTTATATTTAGGATTAGGGTTTAGGTTTTACATTAGATGTAAAATACCCTTTTAAAACCAATGTCACAAAGCGACATTAGAAACATTTGTCACAATATGACATAAAACCAAATGTGCATCGCCAACACAAGTGACATTTGCAATGACAACCTGATGACAAACCATATCGAACCTCTAGAACGGAAAACACACCCATGTCGATGATCAACCTATGAGTGGACGAAAAAACCCAAATCCTGTGAGGAAAATGACAAACACATGTCGACAACCAGGTGCTAAACCATCTCAACTGAACGCCATGAAAAACCACAAGCATTACCTAAACAACCTGATCCATAACCAATACTGTCGAAATTGAACTGAATGCTGACGATGACACAGGACACTGATGATGACACTGAACACTAATGATGAACTATGTAATTGATCTGACGATGATCCTCCTAGATCAATCACCAATTTGAAGAAGCAGACAATGGCGTTTGAAAGGAAATCACTCCACGTTGTTGTACCATTGGACCCTGCAGAAGGACCGCACTATGCTGAACCAATCTGCGACTATGAGGAAAGTGATGATGATTTAGATCAACTCTATAAAATAACTACGTGAGACCAAGATTGGGTGGATCTGACAGTTGATGGACAAATTGCATGGGACCATGAAAGCTCCTGTACCTCATATTCAGATGAAGAGTTGGAGCATTGGCAAAATTGGTTGCATGAAGTATCTATGTTGCGCTGTAATATGATGACTAAATCAGTGTGTTGTATCATTAGAGGTAATAAATTTACCTTATTATGATGGTTTATCTAATGGAGATAAGTTTTTGGATGCCTTTGAGAGAGAAGTACTTGAGGACCATCGTTTCCAAGCACTAGATTTGGCGTTGTGCACTACGTCCGCACGATGGTGGGGTACGCATAAAGACAGCTTTGATGAATGGTGCGAGTATAGGAGAATGATGAGGTTGCAATTTGGTCACCCAAAAGTTCGGCTAACTAAGAAATACGATGGGAGAAATGATCTATGCAATAATTTAGCAAAATGGACTAAGATTGATGGAACAGAGCCGCAACCAGAGTGGGTGCATTTATTCTCTCACATGTTGGATATCATCCCTATGAATTGGTACCTGGAAATGAAGCTCTGCCACGGTACCGCGAAGTGGGATATCTTAAGGGAAGTATTTTTTATGACCTTCAGCTTCGAGGATGGGTTCTAAAGCACCGACAAGGAGCTGCAGGAGGTTAAGGCAGCAATCTTCAGAATACTGAATGATCCTTTGGAATTATTTCAACTAGATTGGAGCACCCAACTACGCCATGTGCTGGAATGCTATAATGTAACTGTCGAAGGGGAGAATGAGGATCTAAGAAATATTAACATCCCAGAGGCAGAAGGCCACTACGAAGTTGAGGGACCACAGATATAGAATCCATACATCATTGCATTATTGAAAACTAGGCAAGTAAACAATGGCATAGAAGCAAAATTGAAATTTACAAAGGTTGAAGACTACTGGGATGATGCCACAGTAGATAAAGTTGCTAAGCTGGTCCACGAATATTAGTATTTGTTTCCTCCAAAATTTTCGGACCTGAAAGGCATGATAGGAGACTTTTGCGTAAGGAAAATTACCTTGAATCCGGACGCGAAGACGATTAAGCAAAGGCCATATCACGTTAATCCAAAATACAAATAAAAGGTTTGCTTAAAGTTGGATAAGATGCTTGAGGCAGCCATTATAGAATGAGTCGAGGAATTTGATTGGGTGAGCCCAACGGTAGTCTAGGAAAAGAAACATAAGGGAGAAATATGAATTTTCATAGATCTTAGGAAGCTTAACGATGCTTGCATTCGTGATCATTTTTCAACACTGTTTACAGATGCAGTATTGGATAATGTTGGAGGGAAGGAGGCCTACTCATTCACTGATGGGTTCTTTAGGTACCATTAGATTAAGATCATGCCAGAAGATAGGAGTAAGACCACCTTCACAATAGAATGGGGTTTTTTCCAGTATACAGTGATGCCATTTGGACTTAAGAATGCGTTGGCGATATTCTCGCATGTAGTTATCACGACATTCAAAGAATTCTTTCACAAATTCTTGGAGGTATATTTTGATGATTGGACAGTGTTTGGGATAGTAAAGTGCCATGTAGCCAGTTTTTGCTTGATGTTGGATACATGTCGAAGGTATCAGATTGTTCTAAATCTAAAGAAATGCTTGTTCTGTGTCCATTTCGGAATTTTTCTGTGTCATGTGGTGTGCAATCAAGGATTAATGGTGGACCCTGCTAAGATCACAATCATAGTCAATTTCGAGGCTCCAAGAAGTGTCAAACAACTGCGCGCAATGTTGGGCCATATGGGGTACTATCGAAAATTCATCAAGAGTTATGCTCAGATTACCATGCCTATGGAGAAGTTGTTGAAGAAGGATGCTACATTATGTTGGGATGAAGAATATCAGCACAGTCTGGATGTATTGAAAGAAAAGATGTTCACCGCACTGATCCTGGTCTTCCTAAATTGGAAGAAGGAATTCCATGTGTATGTTGATGCCTCATGCATTGCTCTAGGAGAAGTGCTGACATAGGTTGGTGAAGGGGAGATGGATCATCCTATAGCATTTTCAAGCCTAAAATTGTCAAAGGCTGAAAAGAATTATTCGACGACAAAGCACGAAGGGTTGGCTATGATGTACACACTCCAAAAATTCAGACATTACCTGCTGGGTAGACATTTCAAGATGTACACAGACCATTCTACATTGAAGTATCTAGTCAATAAGCCTGTGTTGGGGGGGGGGGAATATGAACATGGTTGAGGTTATTTCAAGAATATGATTTTGAGGTAATTGTGAAGCCAGGAAGGTTAAACGTAGGACCTGACCATCTGTCATGCATTGAGATGGGAGAGGAGCCTACTAATTTGGAGGAAGGATTTCCTGACGCACAGCTCTTCATGGTGCGTGTAGTGGATAATCACTTCATGGATATTATCCACTTCATGACTACTGAGATGGCTCCACAAAGATACACCAGTTAGACGAAGAAATAGTTGGTGGTGTGCACGGAATATTTCTCAGTAATTGCAGGACATTTGTATAAAATGGGATCAAATGAGATACTTTGTTGATATGTACCCAATTTCAAACAAAACAATATCCTCGTTGAAGCTCATGGAGGAGTTGTGGGAGGGAATTATTAAGGAAAAGCAATAGTGCATAAGGTTTTGCGCAGTGGGTTATGGTGGCCGATGCTGCATAAAGATTCTAAAGCATATTACAAGGCATGTGATGCATGTCAGAGAATGGGAAGGTCATTGCGAAGGGATGAGATGTCCCTGAATCCACATATGTCATTGCACGAAAAATGGGAAATTTATTTTGTAGGACGGATTCAGCCCCCAGGCAAGAAAACAGGTGCGTGTTATATCATCACCATGACAAAGTATTTGACCAAATGGGTAGAGGCACAGTGTTATGAAACCAGCTCAAGAAAAGATAGAAAAGATAGATCAACGCCTTAGAATTCAGCCTCTTCGAGGGGGCAACCTCCTTTACATTACATAAATGAACAATTCTTGGATGATACAAATGAAAATACCTCCTTTCTATATATAGGAGTCTAAGGGGTTATAACATAATCAGAGCCGACATAACAATAATAATGTAAGGGCACAATAATAACAATAGTGGGCTTCTATGGGGCACAATAGTAACAATATGGGCACTACATGGGTACATCAATATAATAAGTGGGTTATCCTAATAACAATAAGGGGTTACACTAGTAGTATAGGGGACTAACATGCCCCTCTCCTTCAAAAAGCGTTGTCCTCAACGCTTGAGTAGTTCTTGATGCTTCTGTATAAAATTCTTGTCCTCCCATGTGGAATATTCAGCGGGTAAGTTCTTCCACTTGATGAGATACTCTGAAATTGATCGATTTCATAGCTATCGGGTTCTTGTTTCTGTGACTGCTCCAGGTTCCAATATGATTTTTCCTTCCTCTTCAATTTCTGGCAATATTGCTTGAATTGGGATCTTTTGAAACTTTTGAATAAGTGGCCATACTTCTTCGTCCTTCTTCCATTCATCCCTTGCTTTGTTTATCCAATCTGGTTGGATAATATAAATAGCACAAAACAATGCTTCCACATCCTCATCCTTGAAGAGTCTTCCCATTCGGTAAAGTCGCCATTTTTTAAGTGCATGTAGTATTGCCAACATTTCCTTCTCATAAATAGCTTTCTTGAGATGTAGCAGTAAAAATACCCAATCACCTACATCAAAACATTTTTCACTATGATGTTGATCTACCTGTTGTTTCGTTTTATTTTGCACCGAAGTGGCGTTATCCTTTAAAAGTTGGAGAAATTGTTGTTGATGCTCGATGTGATCTTTCTCTGCTTGAACCTTTTTCTTCTTGATATGTCCTTCTATCTTTTGAGGAGTGGTAATTTCTTCTAGTCCTTTACAAGATATGGTCGGATTCATTTCTTGATGCTCGATGTGATCTTTCACTTCTTGAACATTTTTCTTCTTGATGTGTCCTTCTATATTGATAGTTTGAGGAGTGGTAATTTCGTCCATTGAATTACAAGATATGGTTGCATTCATTTCTTCTTCCTCTTCACAATCTATGTAGAATAATTTCTTCTCAGCACACTTATGACCTTTTGTGTATTTGCTATCACAATTGTAACAAAGCCCTTTTGCTCTTTTTTCTTCCAATTGTTGTGGTGTCAACCTTGTAGGTTGTGGAAGACTATGGGCAACAACACTTCCGTCTTTATAGTTGTGAATGGTATGCTTCCTAGTTGCCATAATTTTGCTTTCCATTTTTCTTGCTAACCTGAATGCCTTCTCTAATGAATCAGGTTCCCAAAGGCACACATCATGTTGGATATTATCCTTTAAAGACCCTATGAACACATCAATCCCATGCTCCTCTGGAATATCTTTTACCCTTTTGTTCAATTTTTGGAACTCCTCAATGTGATCCATTATTGAACCCTTTTGTTTGAGACTTATCAATTGGCTAAAAAAAGTGTTGCTTTTTGTATCCTCATAATGTGCTATCAATTCTTCCGTAAAAATTGCCCAAGTGATAAACTGTTTACGAGAACAAAGCCATTGATACCATACAAACTGATTTGGTTCCAAATATAAAGTTGCCATATGTACCTTTTGTGTGTTTTGCACATTATTGAGATCGAAGAATTGCTCCATCTGTAATATCCATGTGGCGGGATCCTTGCCATCAAACTTCCTCATATCGATTTTTGGAACATGGTGAGTCTTCGATCCAACATTAGAGTCTATGGAATCATGATTAACATTTCTTTTGTTCTCATCATGAGTTTCCTTTAGTACTCTTTCACCCTTAGTGACCATTTCTTGTAGCAACTTATTCATATTTATCTTCAATTCTTCCATCTTATCATCCATGCCATCAATTTTAGCGTCCATGCCATTCACCTTAGCTTCCATGCCATCCATCTTAGCTTCCATGCCCTTTATCTTAGATTCCACGCCATTTATCTTAGCATCTGTTAGCTTTTGTGAGCGTGACATTTGTTGCACTTGTTCTTGTAATTTTGATATATCATTTAGCATTTCTTCCTCTTCTTCATGAGTCATGCTAGAGCTTTTAGGTTCCTTACTAGGTGTTTGCATTTTCTTTCCTCCGGGCATCAGTTACTGATAATAATGCTTTACTATGCCCTTTGAATTCCTTCAAACCAAGCTTATGCAAAAATTAAAAAAAAAAAACTACACACCTTTTTTTCTTTGTAGAAGCCTGATATTGAATCTGATGTATCTCTGTAATTTCGAATCATCCAGTTCTAAAATTGTGACCTGTAGTAGCCTTCTATGTCAGCTTTCCAATGCCACTAGTCTGATCCAAATTGGATTCTCCAAGAAAGAGTTATGCACAATCTCCCGCAGTGACCTGATTATAGACTAGTTCAGTAGAGCGAACTTGTATGAAGTGCCACGTGTCACTGTTTCAACCTTTGACTCTGAAAAATATATAAAATAAAATTGCTGTCCGTCCTCGTTCTGTACCTTCTTACGAAATTTCAATCCGATGCTCAGAAAGAAAGTTATGACGATTTTCCCCAGGTCACCTGTTTTGAGTGTAATTCAGGAGTCTGCAAAAAGACCAACTTCCTCAGATCATATCTCCGAAAATGTTGCGCGAAAAGCTCTTAAATTCCGACCCAAGGTTCAGTGCGATTTCTTCTCAAATGGGTTTTTTTTGCGACTTCTGAAACGTCACAGAAAAAACGTTATAGCGAAAATTCCACGATGACCTGTTTGGAGCAGCGAAACCCTAGAATCCAAAGCTCTGATACCAAATGTTATGAAACCAGCTCAAGAAAAGATAGAAAAGATAGATCAACGCCTTAGAATTCAGCCCCTTCGAGGGGGAAACCTCCTTTACCTTACATAAATGAACAATTCTTGGATGATACAAATGAAAATACCTCCTTTCTATATATAGGAGTCTAAGGGGTTATAACATAATCAGAGCCGACATAACAATAATAATGTAAGGGCACAATAATAACAATAGTGGGCTTCTATGGGGGACAATAGTAACAATATGGGCACTACATGGGTACATCAATATAATAAGTGGGTTATAATAATAACAATAAGGGGTTACACTAGTAGTATAGGGGCCTAACACATAGCCCATGAAAGACTGTACAGGGGCAACAACAACAAAGTTTTTTTTTGAAGATGTGTTGACTAGGTTCCATTTCTCGAAGGTATTTATGATTGATCGTGGTATATATTTTCTCAATGAAATGATCATCCCATTGACAGAAGAGTTCAAGGTTTACCATCAGAAAATTACACCATATCATCCTCAGGCCGATGGAATGGTTGAGGATTTCAATAAGGCATTCAAGAATGTGCTGACAAAGATTTGCAATGCACAACAGAATGATTGGGATGTGTGCATACTAACAATATTATGGGCATACAGGACTACTTGCAAAAATCTCATAGGTCATACACCTTTTCAATTGGTCTATGGTGTAGAAGCTCTAATGCCTATGGAGTATATCGTGCCTAGTCAATGCATAGAGGCTTTCACAGGAATGGTGGACCGTGGAGCCTTAGAAGAACGACTCACGCAGCTAATGGAGCTTGAAGAAGATAGGTTTTTGGCTGGATTCCATCAGCAGGTTTAGAAGGAACGTGAAAAATCTTGGCATAATCGTCACATAAAACTACCAACATTCAAGGTAAATGACTTCGTTTTATTATATGATAGTAAGTTTGCCAAGTTTCTATGGAAGTTTCTGATGCATTGGCCGGGGACATATGTCATCAAAGAAATTACAGATGGTGGTGCAGTTCAGCTCGCAAAGTTGAATGGAGAACCATTTCTAGGAAGGGTAAATGGAAGTCGCTTGAAGCCATGCACAGGGGATCTGACCCAATAGCTACATGACAACAGCATAGTCTTAGTGCTCTAGGAAGTTACAAGGCAGCGCGGGACTATAAACTACACTTCCTAGTTTGTAGAACTACGTGGCAAGGGGGTTGCATGAAAAAGGATGATGTCACAGTACCAGGAGAGATGCGAAGGGAGTTTCACTATAGAGGGAGCTACCATGCAGCACAGCCAGAAAATGACCGTTACATTCATTGTTCATGATTTGACAACCAGGAGACAGTTAAGAGGAGCGGGGGTGTTATAGACATATTTGGGCACTGCAACCCCAATATTATATTTCAATAAACCAAGGGCTCTTTAACCCCTAAAAGTTTTGTTTCATACCCTAAAGGATTATGGTCAACTAATTACATCATTCCCCAAAAGTTCCACCAGAAAAACCACTCAGAACTGGCCAAAATTGGACCATACTGACTGCTCCACTATCAAGGTGCGATGGATACTAACTCCTACACTAGCCAGGTGCGATGCATACTAAAGAGGCCTTCTGTGGGGTGCGATGAGCGAGAATGGAAAAATGTCTGAGACAGTTTGCTAAGTGGATGCTCATGGAATCTTCTAGAAACTTCTCCTATGACACTTGCCTCTCTGAATTCGCCCAGGGATGAGTAAGAGATCCAAGAAATCTCCAAGTGGAATGACACTAATCAAAAACCCAGAGATGACTCACACCCTTGCAGACATCTATAAATGGATCCCTCATCTGAGAGATCTGGAGGCTGGAATTTTGTAATTTGTAAGGAAGTGTTGATAGTTTGTCTTTGAGAAGGAGCATTGTATTGTTGGGTGATCTTGCTTTTCATGAGGTGAAGAGGGCTTTGATGCTGGATCAGACAGCTGGGTTGTAATTATCCCTTCTATTTTAATAAATTTCTTTGAGTTTTCCTCCATACAATCATGTACTTGTGAATCTTGTTATTTGTGAATGCAATTGTATGTTCAATGTATTTCTAATTTTGCATTGTTTATGATATAATAGATCGAGATGCTTTGATGGTGTTTTGTTACCTTGTTTCTACAGATATTCTCTAAGCGGGAAAAGTAGGAGAGGAGATGCAAGCTATATCAAGGGGGAGAGAAATCAAGGTTGGTCCCTTTGCTTCTCTCTTTTCTATCATACATAGAGTAAATTGCAAATTGCTTTGATTGTTTGTTTCTAGGATATCTACCAATCCTAGTGGGACTAGTAGACCGAAAAGACACTAGTTTTCCCAGAAACAAAATGGAAACTCCTCCAGGGATCGAATAGTTTGTTTTGTCTATTTTGTTGTTTTTTTTATAAACTATAGACGGAGCCTGAAGTTAGCCAGATAGCCTTCGAACTGCTTTTGCTCTGCAATTGCAAAGTAAATGAATGCTACTTCAGTCAATCTCCGATTTATTTTATGAACTGAACATCTGACCTACAAGCATTCTAGATGCCCTTTTGGTAGCTCACTAACCTCCCAAGATTATATCTCTGTACTTTGCTCTTTACTATCCATAATAGCTCAGCTTAACTCACTGAAATCAGTTGCAAATTTGAGCTAAAACCCATCTCATTTGCGCTCCCTGGCCCATCGCACTGTCTGTCACTGGAAGAAAGTATGCATCGCTCTTCCCAAGTGTAGCAAGTGAGATGCATCCCTGTTTCTGTAAAGCACAGGTGTGATGACTGAGTAATCCTATTTCTCTCCTTGAAATTTGGGGTTTTTGTCCTTGTTTTCAACTCTGTTTAATTGTTTTTGCTGCTTATGAACAGTATCTCATTGCTGAAGCCTCCTTGCATTACATAGACCAACCTCCATTGATTAGGATTAGTAAATTGTTTTATGTATTTTTCCATCATTTACAATCCTTTGTCGAAAAGTTGCTTAAATCAATCTGTTGTTTTGGTGCAAAAAGTGTTGTAACTATCGTTTTGTGTCAAAAAGAGGAGTGTCGTAAAGTCTTCCTTCTCTAGATAGTCAATTGAACCTTTTTTCGTGTATTTGATTTGAATTGTTAATATTTTAAGTGTCGAAAGCATTTTTCTATTCGAAATTGAAAAGTGTCATTTAGTCTTCATTTCATTTTGAAAAGAAATAGTCAAAATGTCACTTTGAAGAAAATATTTCAGATCTATACTTAGTTCTTTTTGGCATTCTTCACATTAAGGGAACGAAAAAAAAATACATGTATTTGTATTTGCATTTAGGATGTGTGCAAAAAATGATTTAGGAAAAGTGCATTTAGTATGTGCTCTTTGCTCTTTGTTTGAAAGAATTGTAATCTTCTTTCCTTAGTAGCTAGGATTTTCATTGCTAAAAATAAACAACGATTGTTTATCATTTTAGATTGCATATTTAGGAATTTTACATATACATCACGCGGTGAACCATTGAAAGGAAAACTTCTAAACAAGATCAACTCTAAAATAAATTTTAATGAACTTCACAACGCTTTGGAACCTATCGCAACACATCTAGAGGTCTAGGCTAGAGACGTGTTCCAGCATCGTAAAATCTAGTAACTATCATTTTCATCGAAGGTTGGGTGATTCCTCCTCTTTGATGTGACAAGTGCTAGCATGGACTTGTGCTCCCCGTACCGTCGAGTATATATTGGGAAACCATAATAGGCTTTTATCCTTTATCCATAGGAAGTCGTGTCTACCACCCGATCAATCGCAATGCACTTAACATAGCATTCGGGAAGATTGGCTGTTGTACATATGTCCTTGGTAATTTCTCTTTAATTTATCACCAAGGCGTATATTGCAGTTTTGTGATTGGTTTGGTAATCCTTCTGTCTAGATTTCTAGAGTAGTCACTTTCGTTCCTTTTCGACTCCTTAAAAGAAAAGGTCCATCTGAGCACTTGTCACTTCAGGCTCATTAAAAATCGAAGGGGACTAGAGTCATCTTTAGCTTTTTCTCAACTCTTAAAAATGAAAAAGCAAAGTTGTGTCAAAGTGTCATTAAAATTTATTAATTTGGAATAACATCCCTGTTCCTTCGTTGGTCTTAAGTTGAGATAATGGAATCCACCAATCAAGGAATCCCTCTTGAGGGGAATCCTAGTCCATTTTCTTCTTGGGGAAATATTGGTGCTCCGTATATGGCCACATTGTCCCTTCCAAGAATCACAATTGGTCTACCAGTATGGCTATTCTCAACCTCTGTCTTTCAAAATACTGTAATTCCTCAGCAATCGAATCAGCAACCATTTGATACTGAAGTTGACCCTTCATCTTCTACTTCCTTTGTTTCTCCCTCCCCTTCTTCCTCTTCGCTTGGTGAAAATAGTAATACTAGTAACCAAGTAGTTGAGAAGAAAAAGAAAAAGAAGAAAAGGAAGTCAATTAAGCAAGGGGGCAACCATGAATCATTTGGTGAAAATCCGCACACTAAATCTCCCAGATTTCCTTGTGTAATTTGCAAAGGAAACCATTTTCATCGAGATTGTCCTTGCCTTCCGCGGATCTTGAGAGAATGGTCTCCCCGCTCGCACCGTCTGGTGTCATCAACCTCTGGTGATCATGTTGACAGCACACCATCAACTAGTGAAAATGAAGTTCCTGGACAAAAAGGAAAGGTCAAAATTCCATGTGGATTATGTGAAGGGGACCATCACCTTCCCCATTTTCCTTTTTTGGATGAGGCCAAAAGAGTCTTGCGTAACCGTCCTGCTTCACCACAGCAACTTCCATCTGGATACAAGAAACTCACCTCAAGTCCTTTACTAGTTGAAAATCCAACTGACATAACTCAACCGTCGGTCGAAACACCTATCATTAAAAATGAATCTTCTGAGTCCATACCAGACCAAATTTAGCAAGCCGAGATGGCAGTCGACCCAGTCTTACCTTCAGAAGATCCACCTTCAGATGATACCATTCCCAAAGAGAGTGAGAATGATACTGTTCAAATTCCTTTTGTCACTTCAGAGTCTGATGAACTTGGGGGCAATCCACCCATTCCTTCACAACAGGAAGAGAATCCCCCAGTTCCCGCTACTCAAGGGGTTCGTTCAACCATTTATTTGGTACCCCCTCCAAGTAGTCTAGTCACTTCCTTTTATTGGAATTGACTAGCGAGATCCTACCTTCCTTCTAATGTACCATTCCGGATCATAGTACAAGTTTACAAAATGATCGTGTTTGGCACTATCATAGATGAAGGGGCTTCAGTGAGTATCCTTTCCTCAACTGCTTGGAAAGTGCTTGGTTCTCCATTGCTTATGCCTGTTACACAGAATTTGTTAGGCTTTAACAAAGAAACTAGTAGACCATTAGGGATCCTTCCTAAGTTACCGATTAATTTAAGAAGGAAAACCGTTCACTTGAATGTGATGGTAGTCCAAGGACCGTTAGATTACAATATACTCCTTGGATGCGACGATGTTTACAACATGGAAGTTATTGCCTCAACGCTCTTTCAGGTGATGTGTTTCCCGCAAGAATGAAAAATTGTCACTATTGACCAACTTTCATTTCCCGGTTCAAACACAGCTTCAAGTCAAACATCACCTCTAAATGGTCCTTTTGCATCAAGAGTGTCTCTTCAACCTTCATTCCATCCACCTGATTGTAGCGAGTATCCGGTGAATGTAACGAAGCTTAGGGGGCATGCACCCTGGTCTGCCTTGGCAGACGAACCCAACAGAAAAGATTGGTTTCCCTGTAGGTTAGGTAATTGGTCCAAAACACCATTCACCTTTGTTCATGCTGCAGATGAAGCCAAGGAAGTGTTTTGTCTACTCGGTAGATGAAACCATCCTACCATATGAATTTCCCTGTAAGTTAAGTGATTGGTCAAACACACCATTCACCTTTATCTACGCTACGGACAAAGCCAAGGAAATGTTTTGTCTGCTCTGTGGACGAAACAATCCTGCTTAACCACAGTGATTTCCATATGGTTACTGGAGACTCTCCTTTTCTCGATGCCTAGGGGCATGCAAACCTTTTTATGCAAACTAAAAACAACCAATTTCATTTTTTTAAATTTTTAGCTTTTTAGCTTTTTAGTTTTTCAACTTCTTAGGTTAGGTGATTGGTCTAACACACCATTCACCTTTGTCTGCTCTGTGGATGAAGCAAAGGAAGTTTTTTGCCTAACCGCTGATAAAACTATCCTACCTAACCTCAGTAGTTCCTTAGCTTTTTATTTTTTTCTAGCTTTTTAGTTTGGTTGTTTCTAGCTTACATAAAAAGAAAATTGAGCATATGTTATCATAGAGTTCAAGCTCATTAAAAAATGAACCTACCCATGATCAATGTTTCTGCAAGGTTCAATCTCATTAAAAAATAAGCCCACCTTTGAGCATATGTTTCCCCAGAGTTCAAACTCATTAAAAAATGAACCCATCTTCGGTAAATAACCTTTGTGATTGCCATTATATCATCCTTTTGTGCCTTGGTTGTGTTCTACCATCACCTCCATTCTTTTGGCTGATCATACGCTTCCACTTGATTGTTTACCTTTTTGAGGAACAATTGCGATGAGTGGTCCTATTAGCCACCCTCTTCACATCACCATGTTTTGAGAAGTTCCAAGATTATTTGAAACTAGTTGCTACCCTAAACGCCACTTGTTCCTCAAAAAACGAGTCTACTTTAAACCCTTTTCAGACTCGCTAAATATGAAAAGATTGTCGAGCTATTGGCCTCTCTAGCCTACTAAAGTGATTGGAAGTGCCATCCCTCCTATATATTTTAATCTTTTTAGACCTAAGGGATTATCCCACAAAAATATCGAGCACTTGTCTTTTTCGGCTCGCTAAAGTGATCAGAAAAGTCATCCCTTTTGTATTATTTTATCCTTTTTCGGACTTAAGGGATTATGCTATGAAAAAGAACTACTGGAGTTTCCTTTTCATCCCTTTTCAAACTCTCTAAACATGAAAAGGACCGATTTATCCTTGTTGTTAAAATCCTTAAAACAATAGCGACAAACTTGTCCACCCAGACAAGAATGAGTTTCACTGTCACTAGGCTCGCTAAAACATAGTGACAGGTTTGCGGGAAGGGAAAATTATAGAACAAGCATATGTTATCCTCCTCAAGCTTGACAAAATAAAGAGGTACTAGTCAGCAATGACTGGGGAAAAAGAGAAGAAAACTTGAAGAATTTTATTGGTAGCAAATCGCTCTTGAACATGACATTTTCACTCCATGACCATGATTGACTCGGGTTGGGTAGTCCGTTCACCAGTCATATCACCATTGGTCCTACATACCATCCATATTTTGGGGTTAACGCTACCAATCCATCTCAGTGTTGTCGATATGTTCAAGGGAATTCATTCAAAGAATTCACCACCCAGTTAATGCCTCATCCACTGCAATACCTTCACCCTCCACTTTTCATGACCGCCATTCCCAAACCTTGTATCATCAAATCATTTTCACCTCCAAAAAATCATTTGCTTCGTTTCGTGTTGTAGATTTGGGATACATTAAGGCCCTCCTACGACAGGTCACTTCTTGTCGACATCAGCTCATTATCCAAGAAATTGACTTAGAAACAACCCTTTCAGTACTTTGAAGCTTGCATGACTCAATGGCAAGTTTCTCATTTCTGGCGATAGGTTTACATCAATGGCCTTCGACCGAAAGATTTTGTGTGGTGTTCGACATCGGTTCATATATTCACACTACGTGAATTGTACTGTAGTACCTTGAGGGTCATTATCATTATCAGTGATTCCTCTCGCATCTGTTAACAGCTTACATTATTGGCTGCTAATCAGGCGATGTCTATCCATGTTCGACTTCAAGACATATTTTCACATGAATCGACTTGTACATCGGGCGAAGATTGAACAAGTTTGAAGACCCCGGATCTAGTTTCATCCATCTGGGCTGCGATAGATTCAGGAATATAAAGACATCAAATATACACAGAAGCTTCACAAATGATCATCCAAGCCAAGGATGACAACTCTCCATATGAAGAATCACCATTCTGCAACTGCAAATGATTATATGTTATATGTACATAAAAATGAATTTATAAAGCTGAGTATGGGAATCCCAGACTCAGCTAGTTCATGAAAATAATATGATGATGATGTATTGTATTGTATCTTATATAGGTCACCTTCCAGCTCAAATGCCTCGGATCCTCATGATAAAGCATTTCACCTGACATCAAAAGATTTACAACTCCATGCTTTAGGGGGAAACTGTTATAGACATATTTGGGCACTGCAACCCCAATCTTATATGTTGATAAACCAAGGGCTCTTTAACCCCTAAAAGTGTTGTTTCATACCCTAAAGGATCATGGTCAACTAAGTACATCATTCCCCAAAAGCTCCACCTGAAAAACCACTCAAAACTGACCAAAACTAGACCATACTGACTGTTCCACTGTCAAGGTGTGATGCATACTGACTCCTACACTATCC
The DNA here is from genome assembly GCA_031772625.1 of Pinus tabuliformis. Classification (NCBI taxonomy): domain Eukaryota; kingdom Viridiplantae; phylum Streptophyta; class Pinopsida; order Pinales; family Pinaceae; genus Pinus; species Pinus tabuliformis. The sequence goes on along the minus strand of CM062807.1, from coordinate 1,123,912,577 downwards.
AGGTGTGATGTATACTGACGAGGCCTTCTGTGGGGTGTGATGAGTGAGAATGGACAAATGTCTGAGACAATTTTCTAAGTGGATGCTCATGGAATCTTCTAGAAACTTCTCCAATGACACTTGCCTCTCTGAATTCGCCCAGGGATGAGTAAGAGATCCAAGAAACCTCCAAGTGGAACCAAGAACAACAAGTGGAATGACACTAATCGAAAACCTAGAGATGACTCACACCCTTGCAGACATCTATAAATGGATCCCTCATCTGAGAGATCTGGAGGCTAGAATTTTGTAATTTGTAAGGAAGTGCTGATAATTTTTCATTGAGAAGGAGCATTGTATTGTTGGGTGATTTTGCTTTTCATGAGGTAAAGAGGGCTTTGATGCTGGGAGGATGATGCTGGATCAGACAGCTGGGTTGTAATTCTCCCTTCTATTTTAATAAATTTCTTTGAGTTTTCCTCCATACAATCGTGTACTTTTGAATCTTGTTATTTGTGAATGCAATTGTATGTTCAATGTATTTCTAATTCTGCATTGTTTATGATATAATAGATCAAGATGCTTTGATGGTGTTTTGTTACTTTGTTTCTACAGATATTCTCTAAGTGGGACAAGTAGGAGAGGAGTTGCAAGCTCTATCAAGGGGGATAGAAATTGAGCAAGGAGTCAAGCGAAAGATCCTGGTTGGTCCCTTTGCTTCTCTCTTATCTATCATACATAGAGGAAATCACAAATTGCTTTGATTATTTGTTTCTAGGATGGCTGCCAATCCTAGTGGGACTAGTAGATCGAAAAGACACTAGCTTTCTCGGAAACAGGGGGGTGGCATTTAAGGCTAAATCTAAGAGTGAAATCTTTCGATATCTACTGCCAAATCATAATTTATGGATGGATTTTGGGGGGAACAGCCAAATTTTAATTCAAATTTGCCTATAAATTACAAGTGGCTATCCAACAGAGAACACTTTTCATCCTTAGAAGCTTTGCATTGTGTTGTCTCTCACTTATGAATTGTGAGTTATTTGAAGATTTGATCGCAAGCCCCGTGTTTTATAAATTGCCTGAGTTAGAAAGAAAATTCATTACCAACATCATGTTAGGACCAAGTCCCACTGAGACTGCAAGCACTGGAAGAATTTTCGCCTCTAAAGGTGCTGCTCCTGAGGTTGTGAGCATGGAGGCTTTGTCCCCTGTGCCTACGACATTGAGATCGCCTAGGCTGAAGCCTACCCCAATGCGTGAAGCCCCCAAGCCCAAGAAATACAATCCAAAGAGCCCAATTTCAGTGCATGAGTCACCAAGGAAGAACTCTACCACCCTGGCCCAGAAGAAAGATAAACAACCAGCGAAGGATAAGGAGAAAGTTGTAGATTTGGAGGCCGAAGAGGGCATAGAGGATATAGATGTCGAGGGCATGGAGCCCATCTCCAAATTTTTGGATTAGATCCCTCTGCATAAGGGAAAGGTGAAGGTCACTAAGGATGCAGATGCAGATAATTCCTTATTCATACACTCCTACTACTCGAGAGCATCACCTTCGAAGGACCACGCCTAGCGCGGGTTCCCCATTTAAAAATGGAAGACTGGAATTTGGCAGACCATGAGAGGTTCCCCCACCTCGTGATGAAAAACTACATGAAGTGGGTGTACTATAAATAATCTACTGTCACTGCATTAGAGCCAGTGGAGTGGATTCGTGGAGTGAACTAGTAGGGGTTGTTGAACCTATTGTGGGTGCCCCACTACCACCACTCCAACATCAATATCATTTGCATCAAGCAATTGCTAACCTCGGTACATAATGGATGTTTGTGGCTGAGTGCACCAATCCCAATCATAGATATGCTAATCCATCGGATCACGCTCCTCACGCTCCTACCGCATTTAGGCTTGAATCCAGCCAAGGAGTTTGGCAGAAATACCAGTCAGTGCGACCTAGCAGAAAATATGAAGAAGAAGTTTTATCTAGTTAAGAAATCGAGCAAGTACTCCATCACGTCTATCACCCACCCGGCGATGAAAATTTCTACGAAGATCCTCGCTGGTAAGGTCATGAGGAAATTCCGTGCAGACGAGGTTCTGGCACCAGTAATTTTTTTCGCTGCACAGTGCGCAAAGGGTGTGCAATTTAACTGGTCATGCTACCTCTACAGCGAGTTCCTTTCGAATTGTCGCAAGGCTCAGTATGAGAGGAAAACCTTCCACTACGCGTGGTTGTTGCTCTCCATCATGCTAGTAGCTTGGGAGATGTCGGAGGATATTCTGTTTCCTCCCTTGGAGAAAGGATTGTCAGAGGCTACCCAATTTTCCTCCCTTTGGGCCGCAAAGGACATCACGCGTGTCATGGAGACCAAATTTTTTTGGATTTTGATGGAGGGATGCCTTTACATGGTCATCAACCAGAAGCCACTGTTGTCTCTGATTGTATATGAGCACATATATCAGAATACGTAGAGTTCAAGGCAGACTTTCACCACGTATATATCATGGAACAGAAGGACCCGCAACAGAAGTGGTTTGATTTTCCCTACCTTGCCATAGATGATTCCATTTAGGAGGTTATGAAGCATTGGCTAGAAGATTGGAATTCTCCATCTGATATGGCACAGGTACTAGCAAAGGCGTGAGGAGTTCCATGGTGAATAAAAAGGAGGAATCAAAACAGGTGGTCCAAACGTTGCTCGCGCAGTGGAGGAAAGAGGCCGAGGAGAAGGCCCAGCTGGAAAAGGAGCGCACTGCAAAACAATAGGTTGAAAAAGAGCAGCATGACTCTCAGGGGAGTGGTAAATCCCCTGTGCCCTAGATCGAGGAAGAGAAGTAGTCAGAGCAGGGTGGTGGCAGTGAAGAAGCACAAATCACTCCATTCTGGGTAAAATGGTATAGGGAATAGCAGAAGGAGGGGCCCCGAAATAAATCCAAAGCAATAAAGCCACTGCTATATACCATCACACTCACAGAAGGCGATCTTGACGAGACCAGAGATAAGGTGTGTGATACCATAGTGAAACTGTTGCAGCAGTTCTATCAACAACCCATACATCTTTTGGGCACTATTCAAAAGGATCTGTGTGAGCTGCAGATCCAGACTAGCAGGATACAGGTGGGCGCAGGGCAAGTATGTGTTGCACTGACAAAATTAGCATCAGGGATAAGCGAGGCTGCAAAGATGGTCAGATCTATTGATCTCTAGGCAATCGCACTACCAGAAGGGTCATTGAGCATGGAATTAGATGATGACAAGGTCATCGTGATTAATTTAAGGAACATTGACCTCAATCTCGCAGCACTCCCCAACGAGTATCTTCACACGTTGTAGAAAGGTGTGACAGTGGAGCTAAGGGCAGGAGAGTAGCCTGATCTCAATTTAATCAATGAATATCGTGTGAACAATGAGCAGATTTTCGCCAAAAAGACAGAGGCTCTGAAAGGAAAGGAAACAATCCAGGTGCAGAGCACCCAGCTAGTGGTCGTGGTGGCAGAAGCATGTAGGATAGTGCTAAATTTGCACATCCCTGAGGAGGCACCACTAGAGGCCAAGATAAGGAAACTTGTTGCAAGTGTCTGCAATGCTAAGGCAAAGGTGGCCAGCATTTAGTTCGAGCTAAATATGAAAATTATAGAACTGGAGCTGAAGTCATAGCCATTGACCCCGCCAGATGTTTACGAACAACACGAAGCTGCTATTAAGGATGGAGCAACTATTGTGGATACCGCGGTTGTGGACTGCACATCGTTGTTTGAGTAGGTGATGGAATTAGTAATAACCCTGCAGGGAGATCCCAACATGTATAGATTAAAAACAGAGATTTGCAAGCTTCAGCAGTAGTGTGACAAAGTGCGGGTGACGGAGCGCTCAGTGGCTATAGCAAGACGCCTCACCAAGTTGTAGGAGGGGAAGTAGCTCCTTCAACAAGTGGAAGCAGCGCAAAAAAAAGAGGTAGTCCTTAAGGCGTAGTTGAATACTTGGTTGGAAGAAACCTACCAAGTCTCCACCAACATACAGGACAAGTTGGTGAACCTGTAGCTTACACAACAGAAGATCAAGTAGGACAACACGGAACCAGCCACATAACAGTTGTTTGAACAGGTGAAGGAAGGCAGCCACGCAAAGAACGACTGAAGTAGTAGTGGTATAGGTGGAGCTAGGGGATCTTCGCAGCAATATCTCCATGCCAATTGAGTGATGCGAGCACAAGTGATGATATTTGCGTTGATGGCCTATTGGGATAGGGTCCCCTAGTTCAATTTTGGGGAAAAAACCCAATTTTTGGGGCAAAAGCCCAAGTTTTGATGTAAATTCTCCACAAGTTGTGGTCGCGGAGTGTGTAGTTAGTTAAAAATTCAAAAATAGTTTTACCCTTCTTTATGGAACTTGAGTCAGCTTTTGAACATCTACCCATGGTCGGCGGACCATGGGATTGTATAAATAGGTGTGTCTTAGAGAGTCTAAGGCATAATGAGGATAATATAAGATGAATGTAATGGATCAATAGAAGGAAGATCGAGATAGAAGTCTTAGAGGAGAAGAGGCTCTGCAGCTAAGTGCGCAAAGGCCTAGAGTAGTGCCCGCAATTGAGTGCGCAAACCCTTGCAGCTGAGTGTGCAAGGAAGTCTTGAGTCTGTAATCTTAACTAAATATCAATAAAAAAGATTGTTGTAGATATTCCTGTGTTTATCTCTTTACTTCTGTTATTTATGAATACGCTTTATGCTGTGAAGAATAATGGTCTTATGAAATAATGATGTATTAATGTGTGACTTTACTGGATCTATATTGCTCTCTGAATGCAATTGATTTTAGGTGTTTACGTGAATATTATAATGCTTTATGTTAAAGTAATCGAACACTAAGTAGATCTGAGTAAACACTGGTTTAAGAGTAATCTATGATGCACGTAAGTAGCTAATTCTCCTGTTCAGGGTCTGCAAAAGCCAGTCATAGACCTTCGCATAGGTCTAGAGGCTAATTAAAGAAGGTTATATTGATAAGCCATAAAATCTTATCGATCTACGCGAAGATAGATGTAGGTCACAAAAAGACATCACACTGATCTCTAGGTGCGAAAACTTGGTTCCAACATCCCCCCATACTACTTCGGGTGAGACTTTAGTCCCCGCACCACGAATTGATATTGAAAGGTCCAATAGTGTAGGGATTTGTTGAGCGCAACTAACTCTGAACCTGGGTCAAGACCCACTAAGCCAACGCAAAACCAGAAAGGAAAAAGAAAGGAAACAAAACAATGCTTTTATATTTTTCTTTTTAAGGAAACAAAAGAATTTTCAAGAAAGCAAAAACTACTAGAGGCTTCAAAATCAAATCCAGGCATAAAGAACCTCAAACTTCACAAGCCATTGATATCATAAGCATGATAAGAATTAGAATGTGAGGAGGCTACAAAATCAAATGAAATGATCTGAAGAGAAACATACAAACTCTAGAAAACAAGAAAGAATTCAAGAAAACCAAGAAAACTTTGCAAGATTGCAAGGAAAACTTTCTCAAAAATCAAGAAAAAACCAAGGACACCAACTTTCAGGAAAGCAAGGAAGAGTAATGCAAAGGCCAGGCTATAAATGAATTGAAACCAATTCTCTATCCCAAAGCCTCAAAACAGCCAAGAACTTCATTGAGAAGCCTTGAACCCAAAGATAGAAACCAACATCTTACCAAAAAGCAAACGCTAGGTTGACTTAGTCTTTTCGCAAAGAGATACAAGAAACTAATAATCTACCAGAAACATGACTTTCCAAGGAAATCAATGACTAAATAGAAGCAAGAAACATCAAGAAAAACCCTTTAATAGACTCAGCATTTGAAAAATTCAAATAAAACTTGGCATATGCTAAGGTGCAGTGATAGAATCATGTGTATACATGATTGTTCTCAAGGAAACACATGTATATATGTGTTTCTTTGGACAAAAACGCGTGTATATGCGACTATATAAACTAAAACTCACGTATAGAAGAGCCATTAAGGAAAAATAAAAAAAATAGCTTTGATCTAGAACATCAAATTATTTTCCCAAGTTGTATACAAGTCAAAGATACTGGAAAGATAGGAAACAAAACAAGAAATCCCAGATCGAGCAAGAAAACAACCCAAACTAGGAAATACTATAAGTACTCCCTAGCAGAGTCACCAATTCTGTTATAGGAATAATACACCCTAAGGTATGGGTTGAGCACCGCAACAAAGAAAAGGGCATACACCAACAAGAAGTAGACAAAGAAGCAACCTTAATTCTTAAACTACTGAAGTAGGAAGAAGAAGTATTACGCTAAGGTAGTACGTTTGAGGTTGTTCCTATAGGGTCCAAACCCTCTACTTCCTCCAATGCCTTAAAACCTGCAACTCATTCAAGAAAAGCATATAAAACAATAGTAATTGAAAGCATGTTCATGATATAAGTGTTAGATCATATAAGAATATAAGTATAAAACATGAAATCATACATCAGTTAGATTAAAACATGAATTAAAGCATTAATATCTAATCACCAGGAACAGTACATGGATTCTTTATTGATGACACCAAAAGAATATGGAAGAATGTAACTTGATCCTTCTCTAGCTCCAAGCAAAACCTTCCTTCAGATCCATCCAAGACAAGCCTCAACAATCCTCTTTCAAATGCATATACATGGATTCCATATAAAGGAGATAGAAATCACAATGAGGAAATAGGGGTTTCCTATAGCTGGGAGAGTAGGAGGCACACGGATAAAATTAGACTTGATCAGGGATGAGTTGGATATAATATCAATATCCTATCTCTCTCTGCTTAGGCCTTCCCCATGAGGTGTATTTATATGACCTCAAAACAATTTTTTTAGTTAGGCCATGGGCTTCTATAGGTAGGCTTCCAGTGTAACTTGTAAACCCTGCCCAAAAATAGGGATTTTATATTTTTCCATATTTTAAATCATATACGTGGTTTGGGTATGGCTAAACCCATGTGTGCATGCGCTTTTTATAGGGAAGAGTTGCGTATGGAATTTAAAATAAAAAAATCTAATATTTGGACCAAGTCTGAAGGGAAAGGGTTGCCCAAGGCCATGACTCAGAGCATCAAGTATACAAAGGTGGTAAATGATTCTATAACACCAGTCCTCCTATGCAGTGGTTCTTACCCATATATGGCACCAGGCTTATTTAAATTTTACAAAGGGCACATATGGGAGGAGGGATTGAGCAGTCAGCCCCAACCCCTGGTCATCTGCTCTCCATAAAACCCAAAACACAAAGGTTTTGGGGCTTGGGAATTTAACCCAGCCCCTAGTTGCACATCTCCCACATGACCAAATCACACTAGAACTTGAGCACTGACGAAAGGGGGCGTAGGGTTGGAGCTAGCCCTGGTCACATGCCCCTACAGAGGACTGTGGCAAAGTGTTCACTGACAAGAGTTTATGTGGGGACTATTATCACTCTAGGAAACTCTCCTAGGTTGCAGCTCGAAGATGCCTAGTAACATATAATCTTCAATATTGTTCTCTCAACTATTGGAATGAATGATGGTTTGGATCAAGCCAGATAACCATTTCAACTCTGTTTTTACTCAAGACATGCATGAACACCCTCAGCTTTACAATGCTTTAGACCACTAATGCTCAATATTTTGTAGATTCAATGGATAGATGGAGAATACTAACTGTATCGACATATGCATATATAAACACATATGAATGTCTGAAAGAAAGATGTAACAAGGGTTCAACTTCTGGAGACTATTAAGACTTTTCTACTCAAGCGTCTCATCTTCATTCATTAGCAAATACAAGCTTCTTTGGTTGTTATATGTTCAATGTCCATTTTCTCTTATGTTCTAAGCTTGCACTTGAACAGGTTGTTCATGTTTCTTCTGTATCTAATGCCAGATAACTGTCATCTTATCTCTACGTTGATAAATTAGATTTGCAAGCTTCTTTTACTGCTTGTAGCTAGCCATTCATATGTGTTTATATATGCATCTGCCGGTACAGTCATTATTCTCCTTTTACTGCCTCTAGCTAGCCATTCATATGTGTTTATATATGCATATGCCAGTACAGTTAGTATTCTCCTTTATCCATTGAATCTACAAAATATTGAGCATTAGTGGTCTAAAGCCTTGTAAAGTTGAGGGTGTTCATGCATGTCTTGAGTAAAAACAGAGTTGAAATGGTTATCTGTCTTGATCCAAACCATCATTCAATCCAATAGTTCAAAGAACAATATTGAAGATTATATGTTACCAGGCATCTCTGATCTACAACCTAGGAGCGTTTCCTGGAGTGACAACATAATTGGCGCCATTGTTAGGGAGAGGAAACTAAAGCTCAGCTTCCCGAGAGATGACACAGATCTAGCTTTGATGATAGACAAAGTCTGGGCACTTTTTTGGTTGTAATCATCTATCTGGCAACTCTATTGGAGGCCGAACCTTTTTGGCGACTCCACTTCATAGTTCTGGCTCAATTTGTGAGGCATACTCAGAGAAATCCTCAATAGCCACAAGCTGACCTAGTATCTGATCCTGAAAAAATCATCAAAGAAAGAAAGGTATTGCAGAAAGGAGAATCAGGTTTAGGTAAACCTAAACAATCTTCTATATCTCTTCAAGAAAATCTTGCAATAGAACAAATAAATGTTGAGAGTATAGCATCTAATACTAGTAGCAAAGAAAAAATCTCAGAGATTCATAAAGCTCCTTATTCTTTAGGTTCTCCTTTTGCTGCAAGCCCAAAGGAAACCTCACCTCCTATCCATCATACTCCTTTAGTCCTATCAATCACTCCTCAACCCTCTGTCATTTAGACTTCCAGTACCCTTATAGCCACCACAGCTATGGCAGGCCCACAAGCACCTACCAAAATGGAAAGAATCATAGTTGCTAGATATGGACCTCTAGTACTGCCCACTCCTTTGAATACCATGCCTACTAGAGAATATCAGAAGTATATGCCTAAGTTCACTAGGACTGAAGGTGTTACAGCTGAAGAACATCTTGAATCATTCTATAGCTATGCTGATAACCTGGACATTAGTGAAGATGATGTCTGGATGAGAGTATTTGTCCAAAGCCTAGATGGAGAGGCTAGAAAATGGTTCAGAGAACTGACCCCAAGATCTATAGCAGATATTGAGGCTTTAGATGATGCATTTCTAAAGCATTGGGGGGATAAGAAGGATCTTCTCTATTACCACACTGAGTTTGGGAACTTAAAGAGGGAAAATGGTGAGTTTCTGTCTAATTTTAATAAGAGGTTTAACCGCATGTACAGAAAGATACTAGCTGAAGTAAAACCCACCACTACGTCTGCTAGACTCATCTATGCTTGTGCCTTTTATTCTAACTTCTGTTTACTATTGAGGGAGAGGCAATGTGCTACTTTGGCTGATATGCAGGATGCAGCCTTGGAAGTAGAATCAAACATCATGGCTGCAGAAAAGCTCAAAGGTAATGTTGATAGAAGGAGACAGAGGGGCGAGTCTTCATCATATTCAGATCCCAAGATCGATAAAATGACCAAGATGATAGAGTCATTAGCCTATGAAATCTCCAAATTAAAGGTTGAGCAGCACTCTGGGAAAGGAAGAGCTCCTAACACCTTTGCTCCTAGAGATCCAAATCCATATAGAGGAACCAATGAGCAGTTGCAAATTCTGCAAAGAAGCAAAGATGCCATTGAAGACCAAAGGGTGAAGACCCCTTTCCAGAATGTAGTCATAGAAGAAGAGCAGTTTGAAGAAGATGATGAGATCCATTGTATGGAAGAAAAAAGCAGTGCCCCCTTTTTTACCTTAGCTACCTATGAAAAGTCATTATTAAATGACCAGATTAGCCAAGAGTGGGACGGTGAAGTTGTTCTACAAACTGAAGATCAAAAACGATATAATTTGAGGTCGAAGATGAATAATGCCAAGGAAACCCCTGTTCAAAGAGCTGTTGTCCCTACAGTACATCAAGCTAATAAGCAGAAGCAACCAGTAGTTGATCCTATCATCCTTAAAGCTCCAGCCCATGAGGTAAGAGGCCTTGACAAGTATCCTTCTCCTTTCAGTTCTCAACCAGAAATTCAGCTAAAAATACTTATGCCTCTGATTGAACTAGTGAAGAATTAGTCCTTCAAGAAATCCATCCTCGAGGCACTTGAGCCTAAAGCCATCCAAGCTTCCATTGATTATGTAAATCTGCAAGATGACAAACCATCTGTTATTCTCAACCCAATGATTGAAAATTGTGAAGACAACTCCCCATCATTCTATGTCTCTCTAACTATTCATGATCAAATCCTTCACAATTGCCTTCTGGATGTTGGAGCCAACCATAATCTAATGCCCAAGGCTGTCATGGATAAATTCGGTCTTGATATTACCAAGCATCATCATGACCTATTTTCTTTTGACTCTAGGAAAGTAAAATGTTTGGGATTAATCAAGGATCTAGCCATCACCTTGTCCCAGCTGCCCATGAAAAGCATGATGATGGATATTTTGGTTGCAGATGTACCCCCCAAGTTTGGCATGTTACTTTCCAGAGGCTGGATCAAGAGATTAGGTGGAACATTGCAAAATGATCTATCCTATGCTACTATCCCAGTTTTTGGAGGTGAAAATAGGAGATTATACAGAGAAGCTCAGCTGGCTTATATAATCAATGATGAAAGGAATCCCACTAATCATCCCATCTATGTTATTGACACTGATTTTGGAGCTTGTTTTCTTCAGATTGAAGAATCTCAGTTGGCCTCCACGTAGCTTAAGAAACCAGTTTGCCAGATAACAGAGGAAGAAGGCCCACAGATTTGCGATATGTTCTTTGATGGGGCTTGCTCTAAGGAAGTTGCAGGAGCAGGTGTATTCCTTGTGTCCCCCACACAAGAATGCATTCATTTACCTTTCATATTAACTTTTCAGGTCAACAAAACTTTGCAAGAAAAGCACCCAAGGCTGAAAGCATATAGAGATGAGGTGAAATATGGACCATCTCTGCCTGAAAATGTCAAATACTGGAAAGTTTTTGAAAAGGATGATGAAATTAATAGGCTTTTACAAGTCTTTGATGAATTTTCTGAAATGCATAGTCTGGAAGGAGGAGATTTTTTTGGTAGCCCAGTCAATGGGTTGTTCTTCAAACTTTATTTCATTTAAGGCTTTAAAGCCTTGGTATTGTAAATATGTTTTTTCCAGTTTTTATTTCATTACAAAATAGACTCCATGCCCAATGGAACACTAGAAGGAAGATTTGATTTTTGTTTTATAGGAAAGGCATTGTTTTGTAGTTCTTGAAACCTCACACGGAGGCTTTCATCCCCAGAAGGAGCCAATGTTAGCCTTGTTGACAAATGGCCCAAAAATGGATCCAAATATGCTGTTTAAAGTCTCCGTAAGCCAAAAAAATCATGTTAATAGATCCAAATATGCTCTTGAAGTCTTCAAATTTTGCTTAAGATCATCCAAAGATTGAAACAAGCGTAGGAGGAGAGCACTTAAGAGGGAGGAAAAACACTATCGGGAGGCTAAAACACTGAAAAAATAGTGGAAAACCACATATCGAAGGCTTAAATTGAGAAATGAACAACAGTAGTCCGATTTGGCCGATCAACAGTCTAGATCTGATTGGCATGTCACAATCGGGGTAGGAAACTGGCGGGTATCGGCGCGGATCGAGTGGAAGTTGAAATTTCTATCAGCGATGTAATGTGGATCATCGATCAAGCGCACAGATCGACGACCCGCATCGCATCGCGATATCGCATTGAATTTTCACAGAGGCACGATTAAACCGAACCCGATGGTTATATATATGATATTTCATAAAATTTGAAGTCTGCCAAAAGGAATTTTCATATATATTTTGTGTATTTGCATTATTTAATGAAATACAAAGGGAGCCTTGGACTTGCGATATGCGAGAAGACTCAGACCTGAAAGGGTTCGAGAAGGGAAATATATGATATTTAAGGTCCGCCAAAGCTGTTTTTCATGTGTTTTCAGTGTTTTGTGCATATTTCAGAATACAAAGCAAATACACAGGGAACAGGCCATCTCCAACATGCGATAGCAACCCTCAAGGTGGACCCGAGAGAGGAATAGGCCTTGTTTAAGGACTTTTGAAGTCCGGAAGAATAGAGATGGGCGAGATTTTTATATGTACAACATTTTCTGTGTAAAAATAGAAAAAGCAGTCATTATAAACATTTAAAGGGAAAAAAAAGGCACTAGGACCCATTGCACCACATAATAGAGGCCAGGAGACAGATGTCGGAAAGTGATCATGGAGCATCACAACATGATGCAGCCCGAATCAAACATCATGGAGCATTGATAGCACAGCTTAGCCAAACAAACAAAATGATCATGGAGCATCTCTGGCACGAGAGAGCTCCCTGCCAGTGCTGCAAAATACCAGAATGAGGTTATTCTGTTGTTAGACGAAGAAAACTTCGAGCCATGTTTGCCTAGTCAGGGCATCAAACCGTTAAAATGACAGAGAGGATAGATTAAGACACTCCAAGCCTTTGAGAGCTTAGGAGAATTGTAAAAGGCCTATAAATGGCTGAAAGAAAGATGTAACAAGGGTTCAACTTCTCAAGACTATTAAGACTTTTCTACTCAAGTGTCTCATATTCATTCATTAGCAAATACAAGCTTCTTCTGTTGTTATATGTTCAATGTCCATTTTATCTTCGGTTCTAAGCTTTCACTTGAACAGGTTTTTCATGTTTCTTCTATATCTAATGCCAGATAACTGTCATCTTATCTCTGCGTTGATAAATTAGATTTGCGAGCTTCTTTTACTGCCTGTAGCTAGCCATTCATATGTGTTTATATATGCATCTGCCAGTATAGTCAGTATTCTCCTTTTACGGCCTGTAGCTAGGCATTCATATGTGTTTATATATGCATCTGCCAATACAGTCAGTATTCTCCTTTATCCATTGAATCTACAAAATATTGAGCATTAGTGGTCTAAAGCCTTGTAAAGCTGAGGTGGTTCATGCATGTCTTGAGTAAAAACAAAGTTGAAATGGTTATTTGGCTTTATTCAAACCATCATTCATTCCAATAGTTCAGAGAACAATATTGAAGATTATATGTTACTAGGCATCTCCGATCTGCAACCTAGGAGAGTTTCCTGGAGTGATAACAGGGACCATCCCCAAGACATATGGTGTCCAACAGGACCATGACGAAAGTGCTAGGGAGCTCGATGGTAAGGATGGTCATTGGCCCAACGCTTGGCCCCATGGGCACCAACATGACCATCGAATCGACATATAAGGGGCTAGCCCAGTGAGGGCGGGATATTAGCCACAACCCTTAACTGCATGGCCCATGTGGCCATATTATTCTGCATAAGGGTTATTGGGCAATTTAAGTATCTAATGAATTACACCTTCCATAGGCAAATTTTTTGCCTCCGTAATGGAAAACATGGTATATTTGTAGGATAGTTAGATTGTTGGTATGATTTGTAGGACAATCAACATCAAAACTACATGTAGAGCTTGTAAATCCATATATTTGGGATTTTTTGGCCTTTTGCAGCTCAAGAAGAGTCTACGTAGGGGATTTTGGACATTCTGCATCTAATGGTGACCTTTATTTGCTAATTGCAGTACATCTAAAGGAACTTTTTACACGTTCAAGTCCATGGGTGTATGGATCAATCAGTGTTTTGGAATAGTTCTTAAAGGTGTTTGAGCATGGAGAAGGAATTGTAGGGGGTTTTCTTACCTTCAGAAGTTTACTGCAACAACTGTTACTTGCAAGGTTCAACTCATCTATACTTTTCTCACTATGCCTTGTTGAGGAAAGTTTTATGTTTGTCCTTTAATGTGGAATTGAAGTGCTTATATGCTCATGAATTCTCATTTTCAAATGGAGTACAGGGTCTTTGTAGAAGACACCTTGTGTTTTTGTTTTTTTCATGACTGACTATAGGTTGTCATGATGTTTATGTGAGAAATATTAGTAGGAGAATATTTCCTTGAGTCAGAAAATAGCCACATGTTTTTTCAACAAACTTTGATGTACTCCTTTTCCACTAAATATATGGAGCGATATAGCTATGTTGGAAGGCTCGGAGATGCATCCTAGGAGTGGTGAAATCCATCACCGAATCCTTTTTTCTAGTCTTCATGAATTGATGTATGATTTATGTGATGTTTTGTTGCTTATGCTTAAGTTTACATGTGAAAAATAACTCATAACTTCAAGAGACCTTTTGGAAAACCTTTTTGTTTTAAGAACCATTTTTCCTTGCAAAGCATCAGAGAATGATCCATGTTTTTAGGAAGAGGAAATTGACCTCCTCCTCCATTTTCAGATAAGCTGGTTTACTGCATAGCACATGTCAAGTCTTGTGTTCATAAGATACATCAAAGACCCCACAATATGCTTGTAAATTTTAGCATCAACATCTTCACCTGAAGTGGCATTCTCCTTCCTCCAAATTGTAGAATGAGGTGTGTCCATGGGCTTACAATTATCCATGTGAAATTGTTGAAGTATTTTAGAGGCATATTTCCACTAAGACACAAACAATTCACCATCACCTTATTGTACTTCCAGCCTAGGAAGTAATGCATTAGGCCCATGCCTTTCATCTCAAATTCCCTTGCAATATCCTCTTTGCAAGAGTCTATAAGTTGTTCATCACCTGTCAATATTAAATGATCAACATACAAAACAAGAATAAGCAACTTACCATCAACCACAATGTGATAGAGGTTTTCATCTACTTCACTTTTAGTGAATCCCAATCCACTGAGATAATTGTCGATCCAAGTGTACCATGCTAAGGGCACTTGTTTCAGACCATATAATGCTCTTTTGAGTCTGCACACATGTTATTCTCAATCATATGCCTCAAATCCTTTTGGTTTCTCTATGTAAATTTCCTCCTTAAAAACATTGTTGAGAAAGGTGGTCTTCACATTCATCTAGTGGATTTTCCACCCCATCTACGTATTCAATCCTAGAATGGATCTAATTAAGGAATATCTTGCAACTGGTACAAAATTTTCCTCATATTCCACTCCCTCTATCTGAGAGAATCTTTGTCCACAAATATAGCCTTGTACTTCTTGATTCTCCCATCAAATGTATGCTTCACTTTGTAGATCCATCTAGAACCAACCATTAATTTCCCTTATAATCTTGGCACCACCTCCCATCCATTTTTCTTTGTGATGGATTCAAATTCTTCCACCATGTAATCAACCCAAACAAGTTCAGAAACTACTTCCCCAAATGAAGAAGGCTCTTTCTCAATGAGCTCTATCATGAGATCCATGTAACCAGTGTACATCTCTTGTGACCTCCTTGGCCTACGTATTGATGTAGGGGCTGTCACATTCTCCCTAGCATCTTGCAATAATTTATCAGCTTCTCTGGTTCTCTTTCCCCTCTCTAGAAAATTTTGTTTGAATGGGTTCCTCCACTCTTCCTCCTAGATTCTTTGTTTCATGTGGTTTCTCCACAACCTCTTGAAGCTCATCCTAAGGCTCCTCCTTTGGATATAGAATTTCCTTCTCTAGTGGGATACTCAACTCTCATTCTAGAGAGAAGCTCATATCCTTCTCCTCATTGAACTTGACATCTCTCGTCACAATTGTCATCCTCAGTGAACGTAAATACACCTTGTAATTGTGTGGATTTTCATTGTTTCCTACCAAAAATCCAAATTTTTTTGTTGGCTCAAGTTTCTTCCTCTAATCCTTGTAGGCATGACCATAAAATGAAGCTCCAAAAAATTTGAAATGGGACACATCAATATTTCTCCGAGAGAAAGCTTCCTCTAGTGTGATCACACCACGTATCCTATAAGGACTCTGGTTCTACAAGTAGACTACAGTGTTGCATGCTTCTACCCATAGATGTAATGACAACCCTCGATCATGCAACATGTCCCTTTATGCTCCCATTATGATCATGTTCTTCATCTCAGCTACCCCATTCCGTTGTGGGTTATGGGGTGCTATCAGTTATTTTTTAATACCTTATTTAGCACATAAATACTTGAAGGCATGTGAAACAAATTCACCTCCAATGTCACTCCTAAGAGCCTTCACCTTCTTCCCAATGTCCTTCTTAACCAATTCCTTGAATTCAACAAATTTTGAGAAAAAATCATCCTTCTTCCACATGAAGAAGATCTAAAATTTTCTAGGGAAATCATCTAAAAATAACATAGTACTTATATTTTGTTGTGGAGGATGTAGAAAAGGGTCCACAAAAAATAGAGTGGAATCACTCCAATATTTTATCTACTCTTCTATCTCGGTCATGGAAAGTAGATTTACATATTTCCCCAATGTGCAATACTTGCAGACATCCTGCTGGTCAAGGGAGCCTTTGGGGAGACCAGTGGTAATTTGCTAAATTATTTTTAAGGCACCATGGTTTATATGACCCAATCTCCTATGCCAGAGCTCTCCAATATCTTGACTCGGCACTTTTTCAGCCTTACTGCTCAATGCAATGCAATATCCCACCTCAATTTTGTATAGATTCTTCACTCGAACCTCAATTTTATTCACTTACCCAATCACTATGTGTCTCAAAAAGGCCTTCCATTTACTAAAAATAACATCATATCCATGGTCCTCCAATACTGCTATAGAGATCAGGTTCTTCTTCATCCGAGGTACAAACATAACATATTTGAGGTGAAGATGGGACACTGACTCCCTCTTAAAGGTTACAATACTAATTCTTGAAGCATGATACCTCCCATCATCCCCCAATTCAATATATATCTATGGATCCCTCTCCTCCAAGCTATTGAAAATTTCCTTGTTTCCTGTTATATGGAAAGAGGCACCAGAATATAGTTACCAATCACTCCCTCTTACTATGCTAGAAAATCAAGCAGGGAGTGTGAAATCTAGCTCAAATTGAGAATCCAAGGCATCTCTTCTTGCTCTCATTGCAAGCTGCTTGCTATATTTCCTTTCTGGACTCTTTGTTGCATAATGTTTGAATTCATGGTTGTGAAAACATTTTATCTTTCTTAGATCCTTCTTCTTTCCATTTTTCTAGCTAGGCTCAGCCTCACCTTAGGACTTCTTGCCCTTTTCCTTCATGCCTTTTCCAACTAGATCAAAGTCATCTTCCTCTTCTTTAAATGTTACTCCATCTCTAGTATTTCTCTTTAATTCTTCTTGAACCAAATCAGGCCACAACCTTTCCCAATTTGGTAATTTTTCCCTTCCATTCACAAAGTCCTCATAGTTGTGCGAAGATTTTGAAAGGCCTAAAAGAGCTAGGCTCACCAAATCATCTTCTACAACATTCACCCCAACCCCTCCAAGCTCATCTCGAACTTGAGTGAATATGGAATGATACTATAGAATGGTGCTATTTTTCTACATCCTAATATTTTGAACGTTGTCTTTCAGGGCCAATTTTCTATGGTCATTTCTATTTTCAAATAGCTCAGTCAGTGTCTTCCACATAGCAAATGGTGTCTCCTTTCCATGGAGATTTGAGACCACATGGTCTCTCTCACCTTCTCGAATGATCCTTCTGGCTCTAGCAACATCATTCTTCCATTGAGCTAATTGTTGTGCATCAAACTGTTAGGGTTTCACAGTGTCAATTTTAAGATATTCTAACACACCATTATTGCCAAGCACTGATTCCTTTTGATCCTTCTATACTATGCAATTCGAGCTACCCTTTAGCACATACTCCAATCTCAGTCCGTTGAAAGACATTCTCTAGAATCTAAAGAAAAAATTGCTACACTAAAGTTACAAAACCGAAATTCCTGAGGGAAAAAATAGAATACTAGTTCTAATGTGATTTCATGGTTCTTATACCATGAAAAAAATTGATAGAAATAACAATTTCTTAAAATTTGAAACTGAAAAACAAGAGACACAATTCTACTCCACTGATCTGTGGAATGGAAATCACAATTTAGAACAACATGCATAAACATGCAATAAGAGAAACCACAAATAGATAGTGTCATATAGGTTGGATCATTATATATTTTTTCATCCATCTTGATATATTCAGAGTGGAAAAACTGGAGGAATCATCTCATGGCACTATTTTTACCGACAGGACCTAGTTTGGTGAAACAGGATCTGAAACCTTCCAAGAGCATTTTAAGGCATAAAATAACATTTTTGCGGATAAAGTTTTCCACTATAAATTTTCACCTTTTCATGCTATTCTACACACAAATACCTTTCCAGTGATGCAAGAAGCGAGTCAATCAGATTCTATATGCAAACGTTATGCTACTCATAAGTTGACCTTCCTATTTTCACACCTATAATTCGGTAGGAAGTCGTTTCATCCCCCATTATTCATGGAAAATCGGCTAGCCACGTGATTTTTATGTAAAATACTCTATAAGAGTGTATATTATAACTCTAGTTAAGAGTTTATGTAGTCAAACTTAACCACTAGTAGGCTATCAGGCTATGTTTTAACTGGGCCACGAGGAGGAAGATGCATTCCATTCTTTCGAGAGAACTTTGTTCCATAGTTGAGAAAAGGTAGCCAAGAGGGATAAGAGGTAGAGCACATAGGGAGGATTTGTGCAGTATAGCAGCCCGTGGGCCACAGACCTTACTTATTTTTACCTTCAGCCATATTTCCAAACAGAGAAAGAGAGTAAAGTGGCCTCAGCTTCTAGGTCGCTTTCTCCTAAAAGGCTTTCCCAAAGCATATTTTGTGTCTTATGTGTGTGTGTAACCTTATTTTGTCGTTATCTATTTTTCTATATATTTTCCATTCACATGCATGCACTGATTACAATTAAATCTACAAATCTTGAAGTTTAATAATATTGTAATCGTGTATAATTTAAAAAAAATTAATATAATATTATCAGATATGTTGTGACAACTAGTTTAGTGGAATATCCATGGTATTTTATGGATCATGTGGTATCAAAGTAGGTTTATTTGGTTATTTGTAGATATTTGCAAGGGATCTAGGTTGGTGGGGTCAAAAATCGTAAAACCCTAATCATGGTCGATGAATCTATAAATGACCCTCGTGATCCTGTAGAGGCGAGGTTTTCTTGGCTGAAAAAACAAGTTACAGACATAAATTGCAATGTAAACCTCGTCACGGTGACCCTAAGAAATAAGCTGGGATATTTGGAGAATATGGGGATTCAAATGTCGAAGACAAATTAGAAGGAAAATCGAGAAATTGGGAAGAAACAGAGAACCATTCTAAGAAATGATATGGAAAAGATCAACCTAGTTTGAGTGTAGAGAATCAATCTCTATTTAAAATGGAAGAAAAAATTAATTTCAATTCATACCATGGTGAGCTCGACTCTCTAAAGTTGGACCACTGGTTGCAATGACTAGAAGTTTATTTCAGCATCCACTAGATCGAGGAAGGGAGAAAGATCTCATTTTCGCTATTGAAATTAGAGGTACATTCACTAACTTGGTGGGACAACCACACAGATACCCTGAGATTGGAGGGAGAACTACTAGTGACTAAGTGGGAGAATTTCAAAACCTTCATTAAGTCACAGTTTTATCCCATTGAGTGCGTGGAGGACTAGTGGATCTAGTGGCAATACTTAAGGCAAAATTTGGGCTAAAGCGTGCAGGAGTAAACCACGGAATTCAGAAAGATCGCTATAATGTTGGGTATCTCGCCAAAGAGCCCAGATTTACTCCTCAAGTATCTAAGGGGTTTGCAACCCCATCTGTGTGAGAAAGTGAGGATATTCAAGCCCAAATTAGTGGACGAGGCTTTTGTACAGGTACCTACAGAACATAGTCTTGAAGAGACTGCAATTAATTGGATTGAAGAAGAAGAAGAAACATGATGATTCTAAGGAGGGAAATAATAAGAAAAATAGGGGAAAAGCTAAAAATACAATAGCCACAGAACACCAGTGCAAATATCCTATCAAACACTACAACCACTTCAAGATTGATGGTCATACAGAGGAGGAGTGCTAGAAGTTGCATCCTAAGCTAAACCCAAATAACAAGAAGAAATATAGTAAGAAGAAGAATCTCATGCCCACATATTTGAGCAACCAAGTTGAAAGAAGATTGGACGTGGATGATAATATCGTTTGTACATTAGTACAAAATGAGGTGAATCTATGTAGCCTTCAACAATAGGAAGAGAAAGAAATGACCAAACTCTTCCATATAGGCATACAGGTCAAGAAGACAAAGTTTAATTCTTTGTTTGACTCAGGATCACAGGCGAATTGCATTGTTGTAGAGTTGGTCAATAAGTTGGGAATAGAAGCTTGTGATCATCCAAATCCATATCCACTGGGATGGGTAACTAAGGATGCAGAGTTGAAGATAACAAAATATTGCAAAATTAGATTCTCTATCAGTGTTGATTTTATTCACAAAGTAGATCTGGATGTGGTTCCCCTTGATGTATCTGGATTTATTTATGGGAGTCCATACATGTACATGCATGATGCAATATTCATGAGGAGAGATAACTAGTGTTGGCTCTTCAAGGATGGAAACACATTCATCATTAACCCACACAAAGGCAAGTCGAAAATTTCACTGGTAAGTGCCAAGCAAGCCAATAAATTGATCAGTTCTAGTAAGAAGTATGTTTTATTGTTTTCAAGAGAAATTTAGTTTGTAGAGGAGTCAATTAGAGGAAAGGCATCCATAGAGGGGTGTACTAAGAAATAGAAACAGCAACTGGAGTAGTTTTTACATGAATACATGGACGTGTTCTGAGAACCTAAAGGGTTACCACCTAAGAGAGAACTGGATCATGGGATCCAGCTATTATCAGACTGCCCATTGTCTAATATTGCGTTGTATAGGAAGTTTTCTATAGAAGCAAGTGAGGTGAAGAAATAGTTGCAGTAGCCACTGGAACAGGGTGTCATTCAACCGAGTACATCACCATGTGGGTCACCCATCATAATTGTGCCAAAGAAGGTGGTACTTGGAATATGTGTATAGATTACAAAGCGTTGAACAAAATCACACTCAAGAGCATATACCCCCTACCCAGGATAGATGATCTCCCAAATGAGTTGCAACAAGAAAAATAATTCACCAAGTTGGACTTGAAGTCTAGATATCATTAGGCTCGAGTCAAAGAAGAAGATACATGGAAGACCGCCTTAAAAACTAGGGAAGGTTTGTGTGAATGGGTAGTCATGCCATTTGGCCTATGTAATACAGCAGCTATGTTTATGATATTAATGAATGATATATTGTGCCCATTTATAGATTCATTTTTTATTGTCTATTTGGATGATATATTGGTATATAGTGATACCTGTGAGGAGCATATTTCACATTTGATGCATGTGCTGGAAACATTGAAGAAGCACTAGCTGCTATCAAATCTCAAGAAGTGTGAGTTTGTGCATCATTATTTGGTGTATCTGGGGTATGTGATTGGTGGAGGAGAATTGAAGATAGATACTTCCAAGCTGGAGGCTATCATGAGATGGCTAATGCCTACTAATGTTTCTGAGGTTAAGAGTTTCATTAGGGTAGCATAGTACCTGAGGAAATTCATAGCCTCATTTTCAATTGTAGTAGCACCGTTCCATGCCATAATAGCAAGTGGCAAGAGCTTCTAGTGGGAAGAAGGTTAGCAGAGGAATTTCGAGGAGCTGAAGAAAAAGATAATTCAAGCACCAGTTCTAGCATTACCAAACTTGCAGTGCCCTTTTGAATTGGAGATAGATGCAAGTGGGTATGATATGGGAGCTATCTTAATGTATAGAGGAAGTCATGTATGCTACCATTTTGAAGTACTTCATGGGGCGGTTCTTACCTACCCTACCTATGACAAGGAGCTTTATGCCATGGTGCAACTTGTGAAGAATTGGAATAACTATATGATGGGGAATGAGATAGTAATTTACACAAATCACCTGTCCTTATAGTACTTGCAAGCCCAGAGTAAGCTACAATAGACTTGGCATTACAAGTGGATGGGACTTTTGCAATAGTTTCATTTGGTGATCAAGTATAAGAAGGGAAGTATAAACAACTTATCCGACATGCTCTCAAGTCAACCCACATCAAGGATCACATCTTTGGGGACTCTTATGCACATGGAGCCATTCACCCATGGTGCATACAAAGAGGCATATTCAGATGATGAGGACTCCAAGGAGGTGTTTTAGTAGTTGCAAAGTCATAGTCATGTGCACGATGGTGGCAACATTGTTAACTACCATATCCATGATGGGTTACGCTATAGGCTAGATAAGTTATGTGTTCCTAAAGGTGAGCAGCTACAGCTAATTAGAGAGGCTCACACCTCCAAGGTTGAAAGGAACTTTGATGTAGGGAAGATTGTGGCTAGC
This sequence comes from Pinus tabuliformis, assembly GCA_031772625.1. Taxonomy (NCBI): domain Eukaryota; kingdom Viridiplantae; phylum Streptophyta; class Pinopsida; order Pinales; family Pinaceae; genus Pinus; species Pinus tabuliformis. Next base: position 1,123,890,271 of record CM062807.1, on the reverse strand, counting down.
TTTCATAGGTGTGTGTATTGGCCCAATGTTACACAAAATATTGTCAGCATGACTATTTGCAGTCAGTATGGGTCAATCATCATTCATACTATCCTCCTTAACAAGTCTCAAACCTCGGCTCTTCATGTCAAGCTTTGAAAATGAGAGAAAGACCTTAAAAATCAATAAAGCTCCGGTTCCGCACTTTCTCTCATTGTTGCCTACGGTCCCGCACCCCCTATTCATGTTACCTGCGGAATTACCCGCTCTGTCTCTAAAGGAGTGGGTGCGGACCCCTGTGAAAGTCAAAAAGGCATAAGTTTATTCTTAAAAACTCACTTTGGGTTAATTCTAGATGATTCTAGAAGGAATCTTGACGTGGATGGTTTGCTCCTAGGTGGTTCATGCATCCCAAAAGTGAAGGAGCTAATCGAGAGGAGCTTATCCCTTTGAAGGAGGACCTAGTAACTTCCCTCCATTGCATTATAAATTAAGGCATTGGCTGGTTGCTGGAGAGGTTAGAAGCTGAACATTTTTTAGGGTAAATGCTGTTGGAATTGAGACTTCCTAGTTAAGCTTGAGAGGAGAGATCACATACGTTTTGGCTTCATTGGGAAGAGAGTGAAACTTGTCAAAGTAGAGGAGATTTCTTGCTGGACCCTGGGAGGAGCTTGTACAGCATCAAGGCACATGTTGTAAAGTTCTTTGATTTAAAATTAATACAATCAGATTCATTTTTCTCAACAAATTGTCTTATGTGATTTGTTTCATGAATTCCTTGATCATCATGATAAGTATGCTTTATTATATTGGCTTTTCAGGTGCTATTTGTGCTTGTTTGTGTTTGCAGATTCTCTACAAGGGAGCTCATTTGGATCAACGGAGCGAGGCTTTCACAAACTTGCATTGGATCTAAGGTAGGCCTAAAACACTTGTTTGCCTTTATTTATAAATTGCATGTTTAGAGAAAGATAGAATTTGATTGGTTTTCTTGTCGCTAGATATCATTAGATACTAGGGAGGTCGGTCTTGTCCACAAGAACGACTCATCCGCTTGACAAAATGGCGACTCCACTGGGGACTTGAATTTTTTATTTTTTCCTTGCTTTTACTTTGACTTGAGAAACTGTGTTTTTGTTTCTGTTTTTGGCTTGATGTGTGTGGGATTGGGTAGGTTTAGTTAATCTTGAATTATTTTTTGTTTTTCATACTTTTGGGAGAGGACTGCACCCTCTGCTTGTAACACAGTGTGGACCTATCCGCACTTTTGCTTTACACACAGAGCGGTACCGCACCTATGTGAACTGCGGGCCTGCGGACCCTGTCAAAATTTTGAAAAACTTAAGATTTTCTCTTTCAGTCAGCTTAGGATTTGTTTAGGTGTTTTTAGCCTCTACCCAGACCTACACGTGACTTTTCAGGAACTTTTCTTAGGTTAATTCCATTGGCATTAGGGTTTTAGGTGAAATTCCTAGAAGTTTTGGTTGCCGGGCTTGATTTTCATTTTGGTCTTGTGGTAGCTCAGAGATTAGAAGCCTTAGAAGCCTCAGATCACCTTGGCTTTTACTGGCCTTCTTATGAGTCTAACCGTTTGCAAAATGTACCTTTGTTGAGAAATCCATCTTATTTTTCTCTTTGCGAAACTTCGAAAGGACTTGTGTTAAAAGTTTTGGATTTCATTTTTAGAAAAAGAAAACAAAAATTGGTTGTTTTTTGACTGATTTGTGATTCTGGACAAATTAGTCCTTAGCTTGCTTATAGCTAAGTAAAACATCCTTGAAAAGAAATCTTGTAAGCTTTTACTTCAAATAGTTTTAGAATTTATAGATCTCAAGATTAGATTTTTCCATAGTTTTGAGTGTTTTATAAAAATAAAAAAATCTCTTTTGGAAAAAGTTTCTTTTTGTAGTATTTGAGTGTTTGAAATAAAAGGGAAATTTTCGTGAGCATAACTAGTGAGTGTATTGGAAAAGACACAAAGCTCTTCTTTTGATTTGTTTGTTAAGGAAAAGATTTGTTTTTACAAGCATTTGCATTCTCAACTCTTTCCTAGCTAGAAATTCATTGAAGGGAAAAGATTGCTTATCATCTTAAGTGCATTTTTTAGTGATTTGGAGTCGAGTCTTCACACCATAAGTTTCATCTCCGCACCTTTTGACTTAAGAAAAAACCAATAAAAAATAACGCTTAAAGTAAAATCTATCTAGTAATCTTTTTATTTCTAGGGCTCTATATCACCAACATAGCTTAGGCTAGTATCTTGGAGTAGGGAGTAATTAACTCTCCAAGATAGTAAAACAAACAAGTAGCTGTATCTTGCGGTAGGAGATAAAATCCAATTGTTACATTTATGCTCTGGGAAAGCTCCTCTTAAAGGAGAAACACGAGATCATATCTGAACCAGTGTGGGAATCAATCCTTCCTCATTGGGAATGATAGAAGATATTCATGTATTAAAAATGGTAAACCTCGGATTAACCATTGTCGAGGAGCCTGGGGTCACTTGTTGGTAAACCTTGGATTATGTCAAGGAGCCTTCAAGGGGATTGAGCTTGTTACTCTGCCCTTGCGTGCATATCGGATCGTAGACTATTCCCCCAGGTATATTTGTTTCCGTTGGTAACCATAGTGACCATATTCTATAGGATTCTTTCCTAAGGTGACGGTGGAGGGAAGATCCCACTGTACCTGGAACAGACATTGGCTAGACTCACTTGGATTTTCTGGGGGCTTCTCTCCACTCGAGATGGTTTAAGTGGAGAAACTTGTGCCAGTCTATTCATTAGGCAGGTTTTCGGGGTAACTGTTCCAACCGCCATTTCTGTATTGAATTTTGCGACGTTGGATTTCATCACCAACTAGTGTTTTCGGTACGGAAAGTTACTATTTGTGTGTGGTTTGATCTCCTAGATTCTTTAGGTGTGTGATTCAAAATTGTTTGGTTCTTTAGAGGCTTTAGATGGTTTTCATTGAGATTTTTCTTTGTTTACGTGTGTAGTTAAAATATTTAATCGTGGTTGAATTACCGAGGAAGTCCCGTAGACTTCGGGGCCAACCTCCTGAGTTCTCACCGAGCCAGCTCGAAGGGCTTCGAGTCCTTGTAACTCCTAGTGACAGTAAAGTTGGATCACCTGAAGAAGGAGAGTCTTCTTTAGTGGTACATCCTGATTATCAAGCTCTAGTAACAGATTATAATCCGCAATCTATTTCATTTTCCGAAATTACTAGTAGTTTTTCATCTACTAGTGATTTAGCTGAGGAACCTGAAATATCTGAACCTGAAACTGAATTTGCTGCTACTCCAACAACAGGATTTGCCTCTCCAACTTCTAGTGGTCCTGGTTCACCTAGGGTAGAAAGAGTAATTACCCAAAATCTTCCTTCTGGACGTATAGCTATTGAACAACTTGTTACTCTAGAAGAAAGTATCCCTATCCCTGAAAATCAACCAACTATAGAACTTAGGGAGCGTGAATCGATCTTTTACAGTCCGCCTAGGAGCGACGCTTGGTATCTTTCATTGACCAATTTTTTGGAAAACCCGGGACTAGCATTTTCACCACCTCGCATTCCTTTTCACCCGACACCTAGGGGTTATTATCCTCCGTTAAATATGTCAAGACAGTCGTCCATGTTTTCTCAGTCTCCAGAAACCTTTTTATACGGCAGTCCTTCTGTTCCCTCTGGGTATCAATCACTTACTGGTACTTTTTCGGGAGCATCTCCTCAATCTATTGAACAAGGGTTATTAACTGGTAATAATGGAACTAAACCATTGAGTGTAGAAGATATTCTTATGATGTCAGGTACTATTCCTAATCCTCAACCTCAAGGTGGCCAATTACCGCCTGGGGGCAGCCTCAAAGTCCTCAATTATCGCCTAGGGGGCAACCTCAAGGTACCCAATTTCCGCCTGGGGGGCAACCTCAAGGACAGTACATACCTATGGGACAATACATTCCTCAAGGTCAACCCCAGACTCAGTATGTAGTTCAAGGTCAACCCCAGTATCAATATGTACCTCAAGGTAAACCCCAGTACCAGTACGTGCCTCAAGGTTATCAACCTCAAGGTCAGTACCCAACCCAAGGTTTCCAACCACCTTCCGATCAATCATTTGTCTAAGGAGCTAGAAATGTACCTTTGATTTATCAACCCTACCCTCAACCCGGTTATGGTCCTCAATATTCTCAACTTGCTATGGGTCCGTACCTTGGAATGAATTTAGTGTGGGATCCATCTCAATCTCAACAGATCTTGCAACCGAATGTGCAGTTGTCATCTCAATCTGGACAACCTTTGGTTTCTGGTTCACCCCAGCAACCTATCCAGTCTACTATTCAAACTTCTGCACCTTCTGTAGTTTCTCAGCCTGGGCCTAGTATGCCTCGTACTCCCCCTCAAACGACTGCTACAACTGCTGCAACATCTGTTCAATCTACCCCACCTACTTCTGGAGTATCGACAGCTCTGGTTTCTACTGCCCCTGTATCAACTCCTCAGACATCTTTACCTCAGTCTAGATCTATAATTCAGACTTCGGTTCAAATGCCTGTAGGAAAACCTGGTCCAAGTACGGTTGTCACAAGTCAACCTCAATTTACTTATCAACCGTACCAGGGACAGTACCAATTCCATCCTGGTGTGCAGCAGCCAGTCTATCAGTATCAACCGTATCCTGGATATACGTATCAGCAACCTCAACAACCCCAGTACGGTTCGGTTAATCCTAGTTTTCCGGGAGGATATAATATCCCAAATGAAATTCCAATTCTTAGTTATCTTGGATATCCTCCTCCTTGGGCTAGTCTCATGACCCAGGGTTTCAGGGACCCTAATCGTCAGTTACCATTCATTACAACTTTGGACTTGCCTATCAGTATCAACCGTACCCTGGATATACGTATCAGCAACCTCAACAACCCCAGTACGGTTCGGTTAATCCTCGTTTTCCGGGAGGATATAATATCCCAAATGAAATTCCAATTCTTAGTTATCTTGGATATCCTCCTCCTGGGGCTGGTCTCATGACCCAGGGTTTCAGGGACCCTAATCGTCAGTTACCATTCATTACAACTTTGGACTTGCCTGACTTGTCGCGCCTTAAGAACAATCCAATTAATTATCTTCCATTTTGGCCGCCAATGCCGAATAAGTTGCTTAGTGATATTCCTAAGTTTGAAGGCAAATCAGGAGAGGACCCGTCGAACCATGTGATGACTTATCACCTCTGGTGTCCGTCTAACTCCATTTCAGATGATTCAATCTGTTTAAGGCTTTTCCAGCGCACTCTAATTGGTCTTGTGGCCAAGTGGTACATTGAGTTACCGCGAGCCACTTTTTATAATTTTAGTCAGTTAGATACTTCATTTTTAACTCATTTTCAGTTGCCAGTCAGATATGACAATGGCATAGAATTATTAACTTCATTAAAACAATCAACGTCCACTTACATCTCAGATCATATTCATGAATGGAGACGTCGACGGCGTTTAGTGAAAGTTTTTATTCTGGATCAGATCTTAGCTGAATGGTTTGTAAAATCTTTATTACCAAAGATCACTGAGGATGTAGCTAAGGCAGGAGTCGTTACTGAAGAGCAAGTAATTGCTCAAGCTCAGTACCTTGACTTAGTTTATACGCAGTCAGGTACATTACATGAGAAAATCCCCAACCTTCCTAAACAAAATCAAATAAATGCAGCTCCTTCAGGGTCTCATGCTGCTGATGGTATGATTGGTACAGTTAATACCAAAAGTAAGAAGAAATCTTCCAAGAATTCTTCTCCTATCATAACTTTGCCAGATTCCCCGACAGGAGATTCGTCCGCAGAAATTTCCGCCGATATTCATGTTGTAGAGTCATTTATAGCCAAATAAAAATCCGGCGGTAAGAAGAAAGGGAAGAAGAGAAATAAAATAGATAAAAATTCGAAAGAGAAACCAGAAAAAATGGAATCAACTGATGAGAAACGCAAACCTCGTTATCCTTGTCTCATTTGTGACAAAGAGCATTTTACAAGAGACTGCCCTCATCATGCAGAGGTTGCGAAAATCATCAAAGGTTCCCAAATGCCTGTTGTTTTTAAGGATCCTTTTCCTAGTCAAGACAGTAAAATGATAGGTTCTTCCTCAAATGCCTCTGAAGAACCCATAATGATGATGTCTCATGTTAGGATTGCGACTCGATCGCAAGATTATGGAATTAAAAGTCATGTTGATGGTAAGGAAGCAGAATCTTCTCATTCGAACCCATCAACTTCAACTCCCGGTTCCGATCCACTACAAATCGAGAAACCTAACCCAGAATTAGTAATCAAACCGCCCACCAAGGGTATACTTCGAAAGTCATTTTCAATCCACATGCGAGAGCAGCTCAGAACTATAACATTGTTGAAGATTTGGCTATTTCACCTTCGGCAATGTCAGCTTTGGAAGTGCTGTAATCATGTCCAGCACAACGTAAATTGCTATTGTTGGCTATAGGAGCTGTTGACGTTCAGGACTTGAACCTTATAATTTTCGATCTAGAAAATAGTACATCGCGCTTACCTCATCAAATGGCTTTCCAGATTCGAGTGTTAGTCAAGAAAAGACCTTGTTATAGGACTGTGATTGATGAGGGAGCCTCAACGTGTATTATGTCGATCTAGTGTTGGAGATCGCTTGGTTCTCCTATGCTTAATCAATCCCCAACGATTCTAAAGGCCTTTGATGGCCGTGGGTTTCATCCTTTTGGCATTCTATAGGATTTACCTATAGTGTTTGAAGGCAAAACTATTAATCTAGATGTGGAGGTGGTTGATGCCCCTCTAGATTACAACCTTCTCTTGGGTCGTAGTTGGTCTTACGCGATGACAGCTGTTGTTTCCTCGGTATTTCGGCTTATAAAGTTCCCTCATAATGGAAAGATCGTAACTATAGACCAGTTGACTTACTTTTCATCCGACCCAGCCTCTTCTAAAAGTATTCATCATGTTGGTAAAACAACTATGCCGTATAAGGATGTTGGAGTAGGAATAGTTAAAGATTCTGGTTTACTGGGAACTTTTCCTTTTCCTCCTATCAACGCATCGTCTTCTACTGCAACCATTGATATAATTTCGTCAGACACTATTGTTTATGATGATCCTTGGATCGTACCTTCCGAATCTGAGATAGATTCATTTGGTGATGTTATGCCTTTGAGTCCATATGAAATTGCGTATCAGGCCGTGCAGTCGTTTTTTGACCCTGCTTCAACCAAAATTGACTTAATGAATGTGGTCTATGAGGAATCACTTTCAACATCAAACTCAGATTCAACAACGTTTTCCGAACTTGTTCACACTGATGAGAAAATTCGTGAAATCCTATGTGTCGATGATTTGCCATGGGAAGATCTTCATCATAGATATTCGTTTTTACCTGAGATTAATCGCTTTGAAAATGATTTTTCATATATTTTCACGACTGAATATGTCAAGGAACCTCAGAATCCAACAACAAATTCTGATTCTGAGTTAAATTTGGGGAACATTTCTCGAACTATTCCTATTGATATTTCAGTTAAGCCTGAACTTGTTGAAAACATTCATATAGGTGCCTCTTGTACGGAAGATGAAATTCAAACATATAAGGCCCTATTTCAAGAATTCTGCGACGTGTTTGCCTGGTCATATGAGGAAATGCCAGGAATTGACCCAGCAATTTTTGTTCATGAAATCAAAACTTACCTGGATGCTAAACCCATCCGGCAACGTTTGCGTCAGATCCACCCGCGAAAAGTTGCTGCCATTAAAGCACAAGTTGAAAAATTACTCAAAGCAGGTTTCATTTATCCGATTCCGTTAATGGTTTGGGTATAGAATATTGTTCCTGTTAACAAAAAGCAAGGAACAATAAGAATATGTATCGATTATAGGTATATTAATCAAGCTTTTCCAAAAGACAATTACCCAACTCCCTATATCGATCAAATCATTGATGATTGTGCCGGCAGTGAAATATTCTCCTTCATGGATGGTTTTTCTAGATACAATCAAATCAATATTCTACCTGCTGATCAACCAAAAATGGCTTTCATTTGTCCATGGGGGACATTTTCTTATTGCGAATTACCTTTTGGGCTCAAGAACGTCGGAGCAACTTTTCAAAGAGCCATGTCTTACATGTTTCATGACATCAAGCACATTGTGCAACCTTATCTCGATGATTTACCTGCTCATTCATTACATCGATCTGATCATCTCATCCATTTACGAGCAATCTTTATGAGGTGTAGGCATTATCGAATTAGGTTGAATCCACACAAGTGTGTTTTCTGTATAGAAACAGGTCGGTTACTGGGGTTTGTTGTTTTGAAAGTCGGCATTAGTGTCGATCCCTCGAAGTTTGAAGCTATTGTCAAATTGCCTCCTCCTTCGAGTCTTCGCCAACTCCAAAGTTTGCAGGGGAAAGCAAACTTTTTACATCAATTCATTCCTAACTACGACGAGATCACAAAGGGTTTTACCCAGTTGTTGAAACAGAATACTCCATTCTTTTGGGATGAGATAGCTGATAAATCTTTTGATGCACTAAAACACGCATTGACCCATGCACCGTTATTGCATCCTCCCAACTACAACCAGGACTACTTATATCTCTCCGCCTCGCATTCCACCATTGGAATGGTGTTAGTTCAGGAAGATGAATTCGGTACTGAACATGTGATATATTACCTTAGTCGCACTTTAAATCCAACTGAGCTAAAATACTCACATTTGGAGAAATTGGCATTGGCAGCTGTTCAAGTTATCCAACGTTTTCGTCACTACATTTTACTACGCAAAACTATAGTAATTTCTGATTTCAACCCTATGATCTATATTTTGACCAAACAATTGCTAGGGGGCAAGTACTCCAAATGGATTGTAATCTTGCAGGAGTTCGACTTGGAATTTGAAAAGTCTAAGTCGAAGAAATCTTTAGTTTTTGCGGAGTTAATGTGTGACTTCCCGCGTGCTGACACGGAAACTGTGGCAGAGGAGCCCATTGCAGATGAATCCTTGTTTCTAATCAGCACTTTAGATCCATGGTATGGGGATATCATAGTTTATCTCCAGACCCAATCCTTTTGGTCAGCAATTTCAAGATCAGAGCGTTGAAAAATACGATTCTTGTCCCAACAATTCAAGATTATTAGAGATACACTTTATCGTCGTGGGGCGGACTCTGTTTTCTGACATTGTTTAACTCATGAGGAAGCTGAAAGGGTTCTAAATGACTGTCACTCTGAAGCGTGTGGCGGTCATATGTCTGGGTTTGCCACAACCCAAAAGATATTGCACGCTGGCTATTTCTGGCCGTCTTTGTTTAAAGATTGTATTAACGCGGTTCGAAAATGCCACAACTGCCAAATTTTTGATCGAAAGATGCGCGCTCCACCTGCTCCTCTCCACCCTATAATTGCCGTCGGTCCTTTCGCGAAATGGGGTATTGATTTTATTACATGTAACCCTCACTCGGTCGGGGGGCATGTGTATATCATCCTTGCGGTAGATTATTTTACCAAGTGGGCCGAGGCGATGCCTACATTTGAGGCAAACGGAAAAACTGCTGCGATTTTCGTCTTCAATCATATAGTTGCTAGGTTTGGTGTTCCACAAGCGATTATCACTGATCATGGGCAACATTTTCGAAACATTATGATGACTGAACTTACAGACCAACTTGGCTTGCGTCATGATAGTTCAACTCCATATTATCCATAGGCTAATGGTCTGGTTGAAGGCATCAACAAAGTTCTAGTCATCATGAGCCGACGAATCATTGGTATTCATAGGTCGAATTGGCATAACATGTTATTTTCATCACTTTGGGCGTATCGAACCTGAGTAAAAACGTCAACCGGTTTCACTCCTTTCCAACTAGTTTATGGTCTGGAAGCTGTGTTACCTATTGAATGCAAAATCCCGTCATTGCAAATGGCCATCGAATTACTTCCAGCCACTTCCGAAGAGGAAAAACGTTTGTTATTCTTGGCTCAGCTAGATGAGAATCGACGTGATGCTGCATTAGCGATCGAAACTCATGCCAAACGTATTAAAGCTTAGTATGATCAATATGTTACCCCTCGAAATGTTTCGGAAGGAGACCTAGTCTTATTGTACGATCAAGCAAATGATAAATTAGGCGCTGGAAAATTCGTACCCATGTGGCATGGTCCTTATGTTGTTAAGTGAAAGCTAGCAAAAGGGGCCTATGAATTGGTAGACTTTGACGGGGTCTCATTAGGTAAACCCAGAAATGGTCTTTACCTGAAGAGGTATTATGCTTAAATCTGGGTCTGGAGATTTTTAGTTAGGTTAGTTTTTTTTCTAGCTGGTGTGTTTTAGTTTTAAAAAGTGTGCTTAGCTTAGAGAGGTGTTTTTTGTCATTATTCTTGCTTATCTTGATTTTACTCTTGATATTGCAGATGTCGACACCTCTCCAAACATACATGGGTTTTGCTGATGGTGCTTGTCGTAATACACGAAACATTTCTTCCACAGCTTCGGTTATCTATTCGCCCTCTTACGAGTTGGTATCTATGCATGGGGTAAGCCTCGGTCAAACAACAAACAACATTGTCGAGTATAATGCAATGATTGAGTTATTATCTGAATCTATTTCATTTGGGATTCGGAGTTTGATAGTGAGGTTAGATTCTGAACTCGTTGTATTACAGCTTAATAGAGTATATGCCATTAGAAATCCAGTGTTATTGAGATTATTTTTGAGAGTTCGTCTCTTGGAACGTGAATTTGACTATATTGAATATCAGCATATTCCAAGATATTTAAATACATTAGCAGACGCAATTGCTTCTCGAATGTTAAGTAGACATTTGCAATAATCATACAAGTAAATTTAAAAACATTCCATAACATGTTTTACAAGATAAGCCGGTAATAGTGATATAGTATAACATAGGAGTGTGTCAAATATACATCGTCTTCGATCATAGGTTGAAAAACACCTTATGATCGGCAAAAATGATAGTACAAAAAGAAAAAAATGTCATATGTGTCTACAACAGGCAATCATCCTATCACTGGTGATGATCACGATAAGAAACCACTGTACGGGCCACCCTACAAAGGAACCTCCTGAAAGGTCCTGGGACCTCAATCACATAGCGTTGTAGCCTAAAAGGAATATCATCTATGTTGGTCTCCAGAATGTCTGTTGTCAAATGCTCTAGATGACTCTCCAATTCGGCCAAGGTCTCTGCTGATTCGTCCTGTGGGACTAGTGCTGCTGCAGCTGGTTGTTTCCTCTCATAGGGCCGAAGAGTGGCTGGTCGCCGTGGACCAACATCTGCATTTGAAACTTTTACTATCAATTTTGGGACGAGATAAAAACAAAAAAAATTAAATTAGAAAATGTTGAAAATGATTTTACTTGAGTCATCCCATTGCTCTCCTGGTGGAAGAGCCATGTCTGGGTCACCACGATAATCTACCCCAGCGTAAGGAAAGTCCTAAATAGCAAAAACTTGGTTCTCCAACCAATGAAAATACTCAGGAGTGAATCAAACGACTTATGTCCCCTCCTCAGGATGACGGGCCATAACTGCAACCCATCGCATCAGTTTGGGCTCTCGGGGAAGTTTAGCTCCAACAGTGAGATGTTGTGAGACCAACATTAGAACCCTCTCCAGACCAAAGCTCACAACTAAAGCACCATATCCAAAGGTCTTCAGTTGTCCGTTCTTTTCTCTAGTCAGTTGGCCTTTTATATTAGCCAACACGGCATCGCAGCAGTTGAAGATGGTGCCTCGAAAGCAGTCTACTGCCAACCGCATTTGGGATCCAGTGGCTATATGTAGTGTTGCACTTCCGCATAGCCTGGTAACAATAAACGCAATCACTTTCAGTTCAGGAAGGGATATGGTTTTGATATCTATCCCTTTGTCTCTAGTCTGGTCGTTGCAAAACTCTAGCCGAAGGCTATCGACAGACTGGCCACCTAGCCTAGTCCCTAATAGAGTCAAGTGTTCACCTCTCTTAGGCAAACTGGTCAAGAAGTAAATGTCTTCCGGCTCCATTTCGAGCTGGTGACCACCAATAAAGAAGCACTAGTCTCGTATGTTCCACCTGCCTACCAGCCACTGCAAAAACTCCACCTGGGCCCTCATGCCAGGTATGGCCCAGAATTTGTATAAGCCGCATGCCTTCAATGCATCAATCGAAGGTTGATGATTAATTGTGGCGAGATCTACATCCTCGTGCTCCCGTTCTCGCTAATCAAGCATGATGTATACCCTACATTCAATAAAAAGGCGAATTAGAATATCTAAAAGAAAAAATTTTGGGTGAAATTTGAGAAATTTAGGTTTAAAAACTTTTGCTGCGGAGACCGCACCCTCTCTGTTAGAGACAGTGCGTGGATCCGCACTTTGCCTTCATGGCAGGTGCGGACCCCTGACTTTTTTCCTTTTACGAAAAAGTCGAGGTCTACAGGTTACCTGTGTTATGCCTGCGGACCCCCGCGCATGGGTTTCTAACCTAAAAATCCCTTAAAAAATGAAATCAAAGCCTAAAAACAAATTTGAAATGGATGAAATAAAAGAGTAGGATGATGTGGATTACTTGGAGGAGACGATGTTCGATTCCAACGAACAGATTTTCCGCAATCTTCACGGGAAGTTTCTGACCAAAAGCTCTCTTTTCTCACTCTAAAGTCAATCGGTAAAAATGAATTTACAAAAGCCCTTTTTATAAGCTTTTTTGAATAAATGAGTTTTTAATTTGTTTATTTTTCACTTTAAGGAGGTAACTTTTGAAGCATTTTTATCCATTTTAAACAGGTATGAGTAATGTTTGAGTTTTTGTGTAGGATAACGGATTTTTCGGGTAAAATTGGTCATTTTCGACAAAAAACATTAGAGTCACCTTTAAACTCTTTGATGACTCCTAAAACATGAAAATATTGCCGATTTTTTCTTTTTAAGCTCGTTAAAATGGAACTAAAAGACGGTCCACTTACAGCCCTTTTCTGACTATAAAAACATGAAAAGATTGCCGGATTTTTGTCGTTTCAAATTCGATATTGGTTATAAAACGACGTGTCATTGATCACTTTTTTACTTTTTCATATTAGAGGCACTAATTATGAAAAGTACTCCTTGGTCGTAATGATCAAGTGGTTCTCTCAAGTATTATTTTATATTTTTTCGGGCTTGGGAGACACAAATTTATGAAAAAGGACAACCATGGAGTTTTCTTAAGTTTTTTTAGATTCTCTAAAAATTGAAAAACACCGAGTTTCTCCTATACTGGACTCGTTAAAATTTAACGGTAAAGGACCTGTTCAATTACAAACAGGAATGGACCACTCCTTCTTAGGGTTCGAATTTAAACTAAGTTGGAGCTTATAATCAAGCAAATGTTATCCTCCTCAAGCTTGTCAAAAACAAAGAGGTACTCGCCAGAAATGGTGGGGGAAAAGAGAGAAAAATGAGCCTGTTTGTCATACTTTGTAACCACTCTTGAACACGACACTTTTATTCACCTGGTTTGGGAAATCCTTTGCCTAACAGTTGATCAAACCATATTAAAAGTCTTCAGTCGGTTTTTGGGTATTAACTTTAGGTCAATTGTCTCCAAACCATCTGCTGTGTCGTTATGTGTTCAATAGGTCAGTGCAAATAAGCCATTCATCTGCGAAATATCTGTCATCCATCTTGACCATCCCTGAGTCAATCCTTGCAACTAAATTTCTTCAAACTTGATCTATGATTTCGTGTTATGGGCTTGCCTACGACGGATCGCTTTCCATCGACTTCAGCTCATTATCTAGAAAGATGATCTAGAAATCGTTAGTACCTTGGGATCTGCATGCCTTAATGGCAGGTTTCTCGCCTTCGACGATAGGTTGCATCATTGACCTTCGATCAAAGGATTCCATGACATGTTCGACATCAACACATATATTCACATCTCATGGATTGTACTGAGTACTTTGAGAGCCTTTAACATTAATGGTGGTTTCTCTCACACTTGTTAACAGTTTACATCATTGACTGGTAATCAAGTGGTTTCTACCATGTTCGACTTCGACACATTCATTCACATGGTTAGGATCATACTATTTCAGGAAGTAGAAATCAAGACCCTGGATCTAGTTTCCACCATCCAGGCTGCGAGGAATTTTGTATTCATTATACAGTGGACTATTCATAAACAGATGGCTACGTCCATACTGTGTCTACATGTGTCTATACTTGTGATGTATTACAAGATCATTCCTTTATCAGAGTAGTAGTTAGTTTTCTAGTCAGTTTTGATCTGAGTATGGGAATGCCGACCTCAGCGATGATATGATCTCATATATATATATTGCATTGAATTTTCTTACAAGTTCCAACCGGGCTCTCCACAAGATGATCCTCGAAATGATAAAGTACTTCACTCTTCTTAGATGATAAATGAAATCCTCATCTACTATAGACTTCGCACTTTAGGGGGCAATCTGTTACACAAAATATTTTCACCATGACTATTTGCAGTCAGTATGGGTCAATCATCATTCATACTGTCCTCCTTAGCAAGTCTTAAACCTCAGCTCTTCATGTCAAGCTTTGAAAATGAGAGAAAGACCTTAAAAATCAATAAAGCTCTAGTTTCGCACTTTCTCTCACTGTTGCTTGCGGTCCTGCACCCCCTGTTCATGTTACCTGCGGACCCGCCCACTCTGTCTCTAAAGGAGTGGGTGCGAACCCCTATGAAAGTCAAAAAGGTGCAAGTTTATTCTTAAAAACTCACTTTGGGTTAATTCTAGATGATTCTAGAAGGAATCTTGACGTGGATGGTTCGCTCCTAGGTGGTTCATGCATCCCAAAAGTGAAGGAGCTAATCCCTTGATGAGAGGAGCTTATCCCTTTGAAGGAGGGCTTTATCCCTTTGAAGGAGGACCTAGTAACTTCCCTCCATTGCACTATAAATTAAGGCATTGGGCTGGTTGCTAGAGAGGTTAGAAGCTGAACATTTTTGAGGGTAAATGCTGTTGGAATTGAGACTTCCTAGTTAAGCTTGAGAGGAGAGATCACATACCTTTTGGCTTCATTGGGAAGAGAGTGAAACTTGTTAAAGTAGAGGAGACTTCTTGTTGGACCCTGGGAGGAGCTTGTACAGCATCAAGGCACAGGTTGTAAAGTTATTCTTTGATTTAAAATTAATACAATCAGATTCATTTTTCTCAACAAATTGTCTTATGTGATTTGTTTCATGAATTCCTTGATCATCATGATAAGTATGCTTTATTATATTGGCTTTTCAGGAGCTATTTAATTTGTGTGCTTGTTTGTGTCTGCATATTCTCTACAAGGGAGCTCATTTGGATCAACGAAGCGAGGCTTCCACAAACTTGCATTGGACCTAAGGTAGGCCTAAAACACTTGTTTGCCTTTATTTATAAATTGCATGTTTAGAGAAATATAGAATTTGATTGTCTGGATATCTTCGGCAAAATCACATAATCAATCTTTTGTCGACGCGTTTCGAACCAACCAGTGTGGTTCATCGTCAGGACAAGTTGAAGATCTGATCAGGCTAAGCTTGATTAAATAGAGTGTGCAGAGACTCCAACGGCTATATTGCAACGGCTAATTTTGACCTGAGGATCAAAGTCAAACCCTTGAATTTTATTAATAGAAGCATATAATTAATTATTATTAGTTAATTGAGTAATAAATATAATGGTCATTATATCATCATATTTATTAAATAACCTATATTTAATATTATCCCCAAATTATTTAAATATAATTAAATAGTATTAAATTACTATTATTCCTAGAATTTAGTTACAATAGGTAAGTGTGTATTAATTTAATAATAACTGTTTAAATCAAAGGGTCCAAAGGTAAACTAGAAATATTGGTCATTAATAAATATGGTAAACTAAATATAAAGGTCATTAATAAATTAAATCTTCAAATAACCTAAATTTATTATTATTTAGATATAATAAATAGTATTAAGTTACTATTATTCTTATAATATAGTTACAATAGGTAACTGTGTAATAATAATTAAAATTCAGGGTCCAAAGGTGAACTATATCTCCTCTAAAATTAAAACATTTTTATTAATTATGATAAGTTTATACAATAATTATGTTTATTAAATACTCTATATTTACTTAATAATTTTTATCTTATAAATAGTATTCTAGTTAAGTAAATACCATAATTAAAGTACATGTTTATTTATTTCGATATTTATTACTAAAATTTTTATTACTTACAAGGTTTAAAAAAGGGTTATTTTAATTAAAAATATATGAATTCAGTTAAAGGAAATAACTAGGTTGAAAAACAATGCAAAGAATCTAATCTAATTTTAAATTACCCCCTCGGATAGGATTAAAACCATAATTGGCCCGAAACTACTAATACCAAATTACTACCTCCTGCATTCCAAGACACACCCGCCAAAAACAGAAATTGAGGAGAGGGAAGACAGAAACCCTAAGACCTAACCAAAGGGGAATGAGGAGGCTAGGAAGACAAGGCTGGGACCCAGCAACTGCTATCTTCCAGCCATCATCCCTATTAAGATTGTTCGGCCTTTTCTCAATCTCCAGGGCCTCTCTAAATTTGCGATGGTGAAACTGCGCAACTTTGGCAATGACTTGAGCATCCTCTATACAAACATGATGCATAGTCTTCCCCGCATGTTCAGCTAGGGCTGAGGACTTGGTTCTACCATGTCTTAAGTCAGCTGAATGCTCGCTAATTCGTTGATTGATAGAGCGACCAGTTTCACCAATATAAGGGGTCCCACAGGAAC
Source organism: Pinus tabuliformis (assembly GCA_031772625.1). NCBI lineage: Eukaryota > Viridiplantae > Streptophyta > Pinopsida > Pinales > Pinaceae > Pinus > Pinus tabuliformis. Next base: position 1,123,873,494 of record CM062807.1, on the reverse strand, counting down.
ATGGAATGACATAGACGCCCTTCATGTCCTTAGGGTCAATAGGGTCTTTCACAGACCTGAGGGAGCTACGGATCATGCGGAGAGGTCTAAAAGTTGCAGGCACATCGTACCTTCTCAGAACCCTCGCAATCCTATCTGTGGTCCCTTGGATGTAAGGAAGGTTCACACCCATGATATGGTCTTTAGGGACTCTTCGGACTGAAAGCTCCTTTTTGGCCCTGAGGAAGGCTTTTCGACCTAGGTGCCTATTGTAACCATTCTTCTCGAAAACATCTATGAGATGAGCCTTCTCCGCTTCCAGGCTCTCCTCATCCGAAATTCTTACAGCACGCGTGGCAAGCGTGCTAAGAACCCCTAACTTCTGAGCGGGGAAATGATGCGAAGACGCATGAAAATATTGTTCAATATGCGTCTTCTTTCTAAACACCTGATGAGAAAAGGAACCATCCACCTTCTTAGAGATGAGAACATCCAAGAACGGAAGACAACCATTATCTTCTTTTTCCATCGTGAATTTAATGGCGGTGGACTGGTTATTGAGGTGACTGAAGAAACGCTCCAGTTCATCAGGACCATGAGACCAGACAACACTAGTGTCATCAAAAAATCTTTTCCAAAGCTTCGGTAAGAGACGGGAGGAGGCCAAAGCCTTAGACTCAAAATCCTCCATGAAGAGATTAGCGATGACAGGGGACAAGGGGGAGCCCATGGCAACTCCGCAAGTCTATTCATAGAATTCTCCCTCGAAGCTGAAAAAGGTGGAGGTAAGGCAAAGCTCAACCAACTTAGCCGTATCAGGGTCAGTTAGCTTATTAATTACCTTCATGGCCTCATTGATAGGAATACAAGTAAAAGCGAGACCACGTCGAAACTTACCAGAATGTCCTCAAGCTCAAGCTTAATTTTCTTAAGATCCTCAATAAAAGAAGTTGAGTCTTTGACAAAGGACTCAGTCTACCCAACCAAGGGTCTCAACTTTGCGGCGAGGAACTTGGCTAGGAGGTAAGTCGGACCACCAATGGTATTGACAATGGGTCTCAGGGGGACCCCATCCTTATGGATTTTAGGAAGACCATAAATCCTAGGAGTGATGGGGTTACCCTCAATAAGTTTCTGGGCTAGAGGAATCGTGGAATTGCACGACTTGATCGCAAGAGCGACCGCTCTGGAAACCTTTTTGTAGATCTAACCCGAAAATATATGATAACAGAAATAAACCCAAGAATAATAAGATGGAAATAGATAGAAATGATTCTCTTTATTGATCAAACCCTTAAGGTAGGGCAACACCATACATTCACTCCTTAAGGAAGGAGAATACTCCACAAGCCATATGCTTGTTCATACAATAATTCTTCTCTTCCTCTTCATATCCTCCATGTGGAGTCTCTAGCCTTTATATAGAATTTGATTGGTTTGCTTGTCGCTAGATATCATTAGATATTAGGGAGGTCGGTCTTGTCTGCAAGAACGACTCATCCGCCTGACACCCAAGATGTAATAGAAAGTAGCTAGGTTCATAAGAGGATTCATTATTTATTGTACCATCAAGCCCAACAACAGGAAATAGAGCCTATATCATCCCTTACCTATACCTATTCATCCTTGGTAAAGAATTTCCATGCACTTTGTGCAAGGTTTGTCGAAAACTGGGAAGGGACATGACTACTTATTCATGGTAGTTGGCAGGTTCAGTAAGATGTGTGTTTTGATGCCCTGTAAAAATACCATTAGTGGGTAAGAAGCAACAAAATTGTTCATTAGATAGGTCTTGGTGCACTTTGGGATACCAAGAAGCATCATTTCATACATGGATATAAGATTTCTCACTGCATTCTGGACTACATTGTTGGATAAGATGGACACAAAGTTGAAGAGATCTACAACATTCCATCCATAGACGTATGGGCATACAGAAGTATCCAATAGGACTTTGGTGTAACTACGGAGGGGATAAAACTAGAAGCATTCGAAGACTTGGGATGAAAATATGGTATATATACAACATTCTTACAATAGACCAGTTCACAATTCTATAGGAAAGTCCCCATTTGAAACTCATTTTGGATATTTTCCACCTTCACCTTTGGATATTGCATATGGGAAGAAAGGAGGAGTGAGGGAAGATATTATAGGAGATGCTTTGAGGGCTGAAATTTTTATAGGTAAGACCAGGAAAATCCATCTACTGGTACAAGAAACACTACAGAAGTCACAGGAGAAGTATAAGGTGAGGCATGATCAGCAAAGAACATAGAAATCGTTTAATGTGGGAGACAGAGCATGACTACAATTGAACAAGGAGAGGTTGTAGGGGCCTAGTAAGAGAATCAAGCCTCTAAGGTATGGTCCCTTTGAGATACTAGAAAATGCGGGTAATAATTCCTATCGACTCAGTCTCCCACCATATATACGCATTTACTCAGTTGTGAATGTAGATAATTTGAAACTCTATGAGTCTTCCATGCTAGACCAAGAAGAGGAATGGGTCCTACCTCATGTGGAGGATTTGGCACCAGAATCTCAAGTAGAGTTGACAAAAGATATAGTTTTTCATAAGAGGTCCAGAACTACAAGAAAGGGGCATCATAACCTATGGTAGATTGGGTTTAATGGGAAACTTCTAAGAAAAGCTAAATGGTACACTAGAGATAAGGTGGAGGAAAATTTTCTTCACCTCATTTAGTAGAAGATTTTGGGGCCCAAAATCCTCCAAAAATGGGGAGGTGTGATCCATATTATATTTTTTTTCATCCATTTTGATGCATTTGGAGTGGAAAAGGTGGAGGAATCAACTCAAGAGACCGTTTTTACTAGCAGGACCCAGTTTGGTGAAATAGGGTCTCAAACCTTCTGAAAGTGGTTTGAGGCATCAAACAATGTTTTTTGGGGGTAAAACTTTGTCTCTTTAGTGTCACACCTTTTCATTCTATTCAACATAGATATATATTTCCAACGTCACAAGAAGTATGTTAATGGGAATCTGTATGAAAACGTTATGCCACTCAGAAGTTGACCTTACTATTTTCAGACCTATAATTCGGGAGGATGTCGCGTCATCCCCCATTATTCATGGAAATGGAGCTAGCCACATTATTGTGATGTAAAATACTCTACAAAAGTCTATATTGTAACTCTGGTTAAGATTTGATGTGGTCAAACTTAACCACTAGTAGGCTATCAGACTATGTTATAACCGAGCCACTAGGAGGAAGAGGCATTCCATTATTTCAAGATTATTTTGTTCCTTAGTTGATAAAATATATCCAATAGGGATAGGAGGTAGAGCACATAGGGAGGATTTATGCACTGTATCATCCCACGGGCTAGAAAGCTTACTTCTTTGTACCTCCAATCATATTTCCAAACAAAGAAAGAGAGTGTAGAGACCTTACCTTCCAACTAGGTTTTCTCCTGAAAGGGTTTCACGAAGCATATTTTTTATCTTATATGTGTGTGATTATTCTGTCATTCTCTATTTTTCTGCATAATTTCCATTCGCATGCATGCACTAATTACAGTTAAATATACAAATCTTGATTGGAATCTCAAAATTTTTAATATAACATTATCAAATCTATTGTGATGAACTGTCCGGTGGAATATCCACTGCAGTTTATGGACCCATAGTGATTTCTAGGGAAACCCAACTGGGAAAAAAAACATCAAGCCTCATTACATTAATCAATTGAATAGAGAAACTATTACAATTGTTGTCTCCAACTTTGAGCTTAACCTGCAAAAGAATAATTGTTCTTTCTGTTGAATGAGAAAATATGGCCAATACTTAGCCAATTATCTACTCATATGTCCTCCTATTACATTACCCAAATCCTGAGGAAATTGTCCCCTAAAATATAGGAATTTCCTCCTAATTGATTGTGCAATTCCAAAGGATTGATATTATAACTTCATGCAACAATTGTACAGTCGAACTAGTATACAACTCATGTTACACTGACTTGTCATCTCCACTTCAATTAGGAACTCAAATTCCATGCATGCATTAGCTATTTTGGGTTGGTTGATTAGTTAATTGACAAACCTCTTAGTTAGATTGTTGTCCCACTACACAACTGACCTTCAACTGACTCTATCAAAAGTTAGAGGTCAATAAAATGAATACAACTGAAAATAAATGAACTAGATTGCTAAAATTTAGCAACCAACACATGAATAACTGAAATCCAAGCCCCTAACTCAAATTTACTAAGCTAACTAAGTGACAAGTGCCATTTCAGACTAGTTAACTACCTCCATGTTGTCCTATTGATGTGAAAAATTGATTTACTCAATTTGACTAAGGCTAAAGTTAAATTGAGCCTTTGTTGCTACATTTTTTAATATTTAGAAAGTGATTGATCAAAATTATAATAAAAATAGGGGTCTCCCTTCTTCAATTCTTGTCAAGAAAAATCCTATCTGAACTTGCTTCCTTTTAAGGTACTAGTTCTCATTCCTTGCATATTTCTTTGGCATCTCCATAGAACTATTTCTCGATGGTCCATTAGCAGTGTCTAAGTGGTTGGAAATTTCCATATTTTATTGTATTTATGTGCAGCAACTTCATTTGAAGTAGGTTCTCCTCTAATAAATAGTTTTACCCATTCTTCATTAGTTGTTACAGTATGATTCATGGGCAGCTTTCTAACCTATGTGATTTTGCATAAAAGAAACAAAATCCTTGAGTTGTGCATCTGCCACATAGGGTGTCAGATTGAATAATTTATCCTCAAAGCAAGCAAGATCATGTAGGTACAACTCACACAACAAATGTTTTTTCTAAGAAATTAGCACTTTGAAATGTTTTCCAGGAAGTCTTGTATCCCCCTTGTCTTATATAGTCCTTTTTCCTTTAGGGGTGTTAATTGGAAGAGATAGTGTTTTTCTTGCAAATATAAAGGATAAGAAGGAGAAGGAAGCCTACCACATAATGAGAAATTAATGATCTCATAAATGAGATCCTCTTATTTTTCTAATAATTTAACCTCTCCTTGTAGTTCCTTCACCTATTTCATTGCTCGATTGCTCTCCTTCTTAATTTTCGCAAATGCTACAATTCTTAATTTTTCAACCCACTCCTTCTTAAGCTTATTGACCATTTCCTTGTGTTTCTTTAGGAATATGACTTCATATTTTGTAAATAGCACTAATTTATCCCACTTCTCTAGTACCCTCATTAAATATTCAAAATTAACATGAGTTTTTTCAGATGGTGTTTCAACATTCTCCTTCTGATCCCTTTTCTCCTCCTGTTTCTTTATCTAAACAACTTTCTCTTATGTAACAAAAACATCATCGATAGGTTCTTATGGTACAATGGTCCTTTTGTTTCCATTTTTCTCTGTTTCAACTATTGGTTCTTATGGAAAAATGTCATCATAAACATGTTCTTGTGGATTAGCAAATTGTTTTTCTTCTTCCTGCTCTTCTTAAACTACGGGTTCTTGTGTAACAACAACATCATCAACACGTTTTTGTGGTAGGTCAAAATCCTTTGTCTTGTTCCCCCACTTGTACTCCAATTGAAACAATAACAATCTCCATGATTTTAGCCTCATTAATGATTTGTTGGAAGCCCTTACAGAGTTTTTATGAGAGAGTAGATGATGCCATTTCTACAGTCTCTGCCAACATATCCAATCTAGTTTCATTCTTACAATATAGTTGTTCTTTAACCAAGGCAAGTTGTTTCTTTAAATCATCAATGAGATAGTAGATGATTCCAATTCTATAGTCTCTGCCAACATATCCAATCCAGTTTCATTCTTAAAATAAAGATGTTCTTTAACAAAGGCAAGTTGTTTCTTTAAATCCTCATTTTCCTTTCTCAAATTTTCATTTTGAACAAGAGGGTCAATTTTAGTCTTACCTAGTGAAGTAATAGCCTCTTACTCTTTTGTCTAATCTTATGTTGTTGGTCCTTTTGACTCCTATTATTTATTTGGTTGTTGTTTAGGATCTACTGTAACAGCCGATATTTTAGGTGTAGAGGGGCCTTGTTATGCAAATTTATCCTAATTTTCTTTGTCATGTTTCTCCTCAAACCGATCAAGTCCAGTTGTATCAGTACATTCCCCCATCAGTTGGAGCAGTAGGTTTTTGAGTCATTTTAGTATAATAGCTACTCACACTCTTTTCCTAAGGGTTCTTCCACTAATTGTCCTTTTCACTTTCCTTTTATGCACTATTACCTTTATTGGTACTCCCATGTTCACTTCAGGGGTCTTCACTTCCTCAGCCCCAGTTTTAGGCACAACTCTTGTTCCAGCAGATTCTTCCTTTAACACTTCCTCTACAATCAGGAAGCCAAATCTTCTTTCCTCTGATGAATCATTAAACACCACCAAACATTCTTATATTCATGTCTCCTTTCCTCATGAGAATGAACTAGGGGTCATTCTAATGGAACTCCACCTCTTAGGGTTCTGTCGACCAGTCATAGGAGGTGTATCATCCCTACTCTTCTTAGACCCTACGATTTTCTTTCGCTTGGAAGATGTAGCAGTTTAAAAAAAAAATGTTGTTTCAACATTGGGTGTTTCTTAAGTACTTGGTGTTCTTTCAACACTAGGGGCTACTTCAGCACTCTCTTCATGCTTCTCATTTGCACCAATGCAAGGTCTATCAAAGAATGCCACAAGCTCCCTTGTCTCTATAATGAATGCATGATGATTAATTTAATGAGTGCATGGTTAGTGACAAAATATTTTGGATGTTTTTCCCCTTTCACATCCTCTGTCATGTGTTGCAATGACTTCAAAAAGTAGTATGGTAAAATAATCAACCACCCTATCCTCAGGTGTGCCAGCAATTGAAAGTGATAATTGAAAATAATCCCAAAACAACCCTCACCGGTAATGAATTTTTGGATGAAGAGGGTTGTGTCTTTCCAAGGGTGAGGAAGAGATGTTTGATCAAAACCCTTTTGCTTAAGCCTAAATAATCATCCCTCCTATAAGAATATGGCCTTAGCTTCAAGATTGGCCACTTCCCTTGAGAACCACCATTCTCCTATCCTACACATCCATGTCACTTTTGTGATAATTTCTTCTATAAGAAAAATTCTGAAGCCACTAACCATAGAGTGTTATTTAACTAAGCCTTGGGAAAATTCTAAAGTGATCAATTCATTGAAACCCTCTAATTTTTTAAAATAACTCATCCATCCAATCCTTTGAAAATTTTCCAATGCTTCCAGATGTTGTAACATCACATTAGCAGAGTCAGCTTCGTGTTTGACCCCTGCACCACCCATAGTTTCTCATGAGCACACTACTCAACAATGTTAGGAACCTATTACAAAGTTGCTTCAGTGCACAAATATGCTTGCTCAGGGGAGAATGTCAAGGTGCTAGAATTATAAGTGATTACTCCTCCTTATTACCAATTTGGAACTTATAAATCAAAAGGAGTTTTTGAACGATTACACTAATATTCGAATATAACAATACAAATAATAAAGAAAAAAAAAAAAATTATGATGAATAAATATTGTTACTAACGATGACGGTTACATCAATGTAATTGTAAATTTCAATGGTATCAAAATAGTTTAATAATGCAGTATTATGACAGAGTGAGGTATGCATTAATTAGATGAATTATTGGATTTCATAAATCTAGTCTGATTAGGAAAGGCAGCATGTGCTTAAGCAATTGTCTATGTAACAAAAAAAGTTCCTAGAATGTTAATTAATCAAAATTAGTAAAGGAAATGAAATGTAATAATGTAATAGAAATCTTCTATAGGCCATCCAAACCTGAAATAGCCCATCCATTAGCCATTAAACTACCTAACCCGTAAGCACCAAATCCCTTAGCTCTTGACCCTTGATCCCTTAAACCCTAACCCCTAATCCCTTAACCCTTAATCCATGTACCCCAGATCCCTAAATCCCATAATCCTCAAAGCCCTGTTATAGGACATTTTGTCACATCCAATCAATATGCCTCCTAATGGGATCAATCAAAATCCTATTCCCCCCTTTTGATTATCTTCAACAAAGCCCTAAGTATGTTTCCTTCATCCCTAGAGTTTTTTTCCCTAAACTACATCATCTGAGCCAGTTTTAGGACCAACACACCCTGGCCTCTTGCTGGGCAGCATTTAGCTACAGGTTTCTCCACTGTGGCATGCGTTGATCACGTATAGTTGGCTCCACTTTGCACCTGCATTGGTTCTAGAAATTCGAGAAAATGAGAGAAATTTCGAAAGCCTCATTTTCCAGAAGATTCCATAATTTGCTACAACCATTTACCTTATATAAAACATTTGAATCCTATCCTATCCTACTTTGGAGTTTCCATCCCTTATCCTTTAATCCCATCCTCCCATCAAAGGTGGACCTAAAACCTTAAATTGGTAATTGGATAAGAACTCCCAACTAACCCCACCCCTCTATATATATACATTATTCCATATGCAAGAGGTGGGCTTTTGGAGAGTGATTCTACCCTTATGCTTTTGTTGTGAGGGGTTTCATTTCATGCATTTGGGGTGATTGGAGGTGCACATTGTGACAAGAAAAGGACAAGTCAGCCTGGAGGATCTCTTCTACAAGATAAACACCTATTTATGGTTGTAAACTCCTTCCATTTACATTAATGCAAAGAATTCTTTTTTTCTATATGTGATGTTGTTATTTCATATATTTCAATACCATGTTGATATATTGAATAAAGTATTCAGACAATTATGCATAGATCTCATAGTTTCTTGGCTTGTTTTATCTTATAGTACGGGTTATAATTTTGGCAATTGGAGCTAGAATTGGAGCATTCAAGCTAAATAAGGAGTGAATCCCATGATATATTCTAGGTAGGTTTCATTCCATCATCTATTTACTTTAAGGGAATCACTTTTCTCCTTGTCTCTCTGTTGTTTATATTAGCCACCAAACCTTGGGGAGATACTTTTGTCCATAGTCGTAAATCTTGTATAACAAATTCCCAAGATATTAGAAGTGTGGTCCACAGGCTCACCTCGGCCTTTGTCGTCAACTTTTGGAGATCATGCTGGTGACAAACCCTCAACTAGCGATAATAAGGTCCATGGGAAAAAGGGTAAAGTCAAATTTCCATGTAAGTTATGTGAAAGGAATCATCCTATTCACCTTTCTCCTTATATGGATTAAGCCTCAAAAGTGCTGGAAAACCTTACAACTTCTTAGCCACAACTTCCAACTAGTTACCATAAGCTTTCTCCCAATCCTCCACTAGTTGAGGAAGTGATTGATCAGAATCTAAATGAAATCAATCTCTCTCTCTCTAAATGTGAATCCCATGAGTTTGTTCCTGACAAAACATTGGTTGAAAAAATGGTTGACTTGATTCCACCTTCAGTTGATCATACCTTTCCGTAGAGAGTAAACTTCATACTGCTTAGGTTCTTCTCATTTCTTCATATTCCAATGAACTGGAGGAAAATCCTCTTGTTCCAATGGAACTCGGGAGAAATCCTCCCATTCCAATGGCATAGGGGGGAATCCCCCATTCCCATGAAACAAAGGAGCAGTTCTCCTATTCCCACAACACAAGGGGGCAATTCTCCCATTCCCATGTTAACCCCTCTAATTAGTATGTTCACTTCCTTTGATTGGAATTGACTGAGAGGATATCATCTTCCTCCTTACATGCCCTTCCAGATCATAGAACAGTGTTATAATGTGGTCATACCTAGCACAATCGTAGATGAAGGTGCATATATCATTATTCTATTCTCAACTTCTTAGAAAGCTTTAGGTTCTCCGTAGCTTGTGCCCATTACCCAAAAAAATTTTAACAAAGGAACCAATCAACCATTAGGGATCCTTCCTAAGTTTCCTATTACTTTGGGAGGAAAGACTATCTATATCGATGTGATGTTAGTTCAAGGCCCTTTGTATTTTAATTTACTCATTTGGCATGACTATGTTTATGTCATGGGAGATCTTATCTCTTCACTCTTTAATGTGATGTGTTTCTCGCCTGAAGGAAGAATTGTGACCATTGACCAACTTTCATTCATTCGTCCTAATATGACTCCCAATCAACCATCTTCCCTAAATGGTCCTTATATGAAAGTGGCATCTTCCCTGCCATAGGTTGATTATGTTAACCTATCCCATTCACCTATCTAAATCAACCATCTTCCCTAAATTGTCCTTATATGAAAGTGGTATCTTCCCCGCCATAGGTTAATTATGTGAACCTATCCCATTCACCTATCTAATGTTGAAGATGAGCCTTTCACTATTTGCTCAACTTATTTCGACCTACATAAAGTAGGTGATATGGTGAGTTATCTACTGGAATCATTAGGGCATGATCCTTCCATTGGATCCCTTGATATATATCCCTTCCATAGCATTGTTCTCCCATCTGATGAGAACCTCTAGGAAGCCATGGTCTCTCGGAGGTCATGATTAGGATTGGAGAAGAGTTATTTTTCTTGTGTCAAGATCCTTAAAATGTGAAACAAGGTCCTTGGAGCAGAGTTTCTTTTCTTGTGTCAAACTCCTTAAAAAATGAAACAAGGTCCCCGAAGCAGAGTTCATTTTCTTGTGTCAAGTTCATTAAAAATTGAAACAAGCTCTTATGAGGATAGTTATTTTACTATGTCAACCTCGTTAAAAAATAAAATAGGTTTCTATAGCATAGTTATTTTCTTGTGTCAAGATCATTAAAAAATGAAACAAATCCCCTTTCAATTAGAGTCTTTGATTAGATATCGTAAATTCCTAGTCGATTCTTTCACTTGATCTCGTAAATGAACCTTCATTCCATCCACCTGTTAGTACCCAGTAGTCTATTTAGGTGCATGATATGAAGCTTGGGGGCACATACCTCGAATGGAGTCATTATGCTGGGAGCATGAAAATTATTTCAAGCATAGCTTTTCTCATTTCAAGCTTGTGTAAAAATGAAATCAATTTCAAGCAAAAAATTTCCTCTATTTCACGCTTGTGTAAAAATGAAACAAATTTCAAGCATAGTTTCCCATGTTTCAAGCTTCTGTAAAAAATAACCATTCCCAGTTTATCCCTTGTGATTGCCATTTTTATCAGTCTGTTTTTTCCAGATGAGCCTTGATTTTCTCATTATATTGTTACCATTTGCGTGGCCGATCATACGCTTTCAGTTGGTTTTTACCCTTTCCTAAGGAACCATTGTGATGAGTGGTCCTATTAGGCAGCATCTTAACCTCTACATGTTTTGAGTAGTTCCATCATGACTAGAGCTATTTTCTACCCTTTATACCACTCGTTCCTCCAGGAGTAGTCCTCTTTTAGCTCTTTTCAGAGTCCCAAAATATGAAAAGATTGTCGAACACTTATCTTTTTGAACTCGTACAAGTAAATGGAAAGACATATACTAAATATAAGTTTAACCCTTTTCCAGACTAAGAGAGACTATTTATGAAAAATGAATACCTTAGTCGAACATGGATAAGAGGTTCCCTTGAGTAATTTTTTCTACTTTTTCGAACTTGAGAGACTATCTACGAAAAGGGACATTTGGAGTTTTCTTTTTTGCCTCTTTTTCAAACTCTCTAAACATGAAAAATATGTCGAGTTTTACCTTTGTTGGACTCATTAAAACGCCAAACAATGATGGACTTGTCAAACATGACAAGGCCGAACCTCTCCTTCTGTTAAATATACTCAGAGGGATTCATTCGAAGGATGAACTTACAGACCATGCATATGTTATCCTCCTCAAGCTTGTTAAAAAATAAAGCGGTATTGACCAATATGGTTGGGGAAATTGGGAAAACAAGGTATTCCATTTGCGAATGGTAACAAGTCACTCTTGAATACAATACTCTTCCACTTCATCTTTGTGGTTGTTGGGTTGGGTAATCTACTTGTAGTTTGGTTATCATACCGTTTTCAGAGCCTCCATTTCAGTTTGGGTCAATGCTGCCAATTACATTAAGTGTCATTGATATGTTCAAGTGAAATCATTCAATTGATATTTGTTACAATACCCTTAAGCCTTCATTATATGTTTTCCTCTCCTCATCCAGTTCCATATCAACATCATTCTGATCATTCTGTCTCAATCATGATACCCGTTTCGTGTCATTGATGGAGGATACATCAAGGCCCTCCTACGATGGGTCACTTCCTTTCGACATCAACAGATCATCTAGGAAGTTGACTTATAAATAACCCTTTGGTACCTTGGTGCTTGAAAACATCAATGGAAATTTTCCTCTTTCTCGAAAACAATTTTACATCAATGGCCTTCAATCGAAAGACTCTTTGCGGTGCTCGACATCAGCTCATTTATTCACACCATATGGATTGTACTATAGTACCTTGAGATCCATTAACATCATCAATGGTTTCTCTCACATTTGTTAACGACTTACATCATTGGCCGGTAATCATATGGTTTTTACTATGTTCAACCTTAGTTCATTGATTCACAAGGTTAGACTCGTATGTTGGTTGGTCATGTGAAGAAGATAGAAAACCCCGGATCTAGTTTCATCCATCCGGACTGCGATTTCAGGAGTTATGCAGAGATCACAATGTATGACAGTCATAATCATACAAACAATTATCTAGTCATGGGTCCACCAGTTGTCATTTGTAGATGCGCCTTTTGATCATTATACATGTCATGTTAGCTTATGTACTGAGTATGGGTATGCCTCCCTCAATAACAATGTTGTCATGATGAAAATTTATTGTAACAGATGAAGCTCACCAGTTTTTCTTGATCCCAACTTATCACAAGGTAAAGCACTTCATTCTTCAATCATCATTTCTGAATTTTCTCTTTAGGGGGAACTTTGTTATAGGCCATTTTTTCACATCTGATCAAAAGGCCTCTAATGAGATCAATCACATCTTGTTCCCCCCTTTTCATAATCTTGCACAAATCCCTAAGCATGTCTCTTTCATTCCCCAGAGTTTTGTCCTAAATTGCATCATCTGAGCCAATTTTAGGACCAACACACCCTGGCCTCTTGCTGGATAGCGTTCACCTACAATTTTCTCCACTGTGGCCTGCATTGATCACTTACAGTTTTCTCACCTTTGCACCTGTGTTGGTTCTAGAAATTCGAGAAAAGAGAGAAATTTCGGAAGCCTCCTTTTCCAGAAGCTTCCAGAATTTGTTTCAACCATTTACCTTAGATAAAACATTCAGATACTATCCTATCCTTCTTTGAAATTTCCATTCCTTATCCTTTGATCCCATCATCCCATCAAAGGTGGATCTAAAACCTAATATTTGGAATTGGATAAGAACTCCCAACTTACCCCACTCCTCTATATATTTACAACCTTCCATATGCAAGAGGTAGGCTTTTGGAGAATGATTTTACCCTTATGTTGTTATTGTGAGAGCTTTCATTTCATGCATTTCGGGTGATTGGAGGTGCACATTGTGACAAGGAAAGGACAAGTCAACCTAGAGGAGCTCTTCTACAAGATCAACACCTATTTATGGTTGTAAACTCCTTCCATTTATATTAATGCAAATAATTCTATGTTTTCCTATATGTGATGTTGTTATTTCATATATTTCAATACCATGTTGATATATTGAATAGAGTATTTAGATGATGTTGCATAGATATCATAGTTTCTTGGATTTTGTTATAAGACTGTGCAAGTTCTAATTTTGGTAATCAGAGTTAGAATTGGAGCATTCAAGCTAAAGGAGTGAATCCCACAACAGATTCCATGTAGGTTTCATTCCGTCGTCTATTTACTTTAAGGAAATCATTGTGTTCCTTCTCTCTCTCTGTTGCTCTAGGTTTGCCACCAAACCTAGGGGAGATACTTTTGTCCACAATCATAAATCCTGTATTAGAAGCCCCTATCCACTTAACCCCAAACACCTCAGTTAATTAACTATTTAGGCAGATACAACACTGAATCTGGGGCTAGAAAGGGAGCTAACCAAGGAGATAATTAGGTGCAAAAAAAGGATCTAAACCCAGTGCTATCACTAGCACTATTCCTTGGGAAATTGATGGTACTATTTCTGTCCTTATTTACAATGCTATTTTTTGACGCTATTTATGGTGCTACTTACAGCGCTATTTTTGGCGCTATTATTGCCTAATTTAGCACCTAAATGTTTTAGCTGGTGAAAGCAATGCCAAAAATAGCACCATCTCAATAACTAACACTAACTTTTTCAAAAAAATAGATAAAAATACACAAACAATTCTTAGAAGCAAAAAAAGGGAGCTGATCACAGGGAATTGTTGTAGTGTTCAAGCATGAAATTCTCCTCCCACCATTCAATGGGTTTTTTGTCCTTACTATTGTTACAAATCATGAACAATTATCATCCAAACCCATGAAACATCAGAGGTTATACCAAGGAGAATAAAGGATGTTTGGCTAGCACTACCAACATATAATTTGATTTGACCATTGTTACATACAATGTTACACCAACATTGATGAATCTCGAGGAACATTGTTACAATGTTAGGGATTAAAGTTGAATGTGTACCAAATTATAGGTTAGAATAGAATTACAAATTAAAAATAGAGATATCCCTATATCGAAATTAAAAATAGAAATAGAACTATGACTAAAAATAAAAATAGAAATAGAAATTTACTTTATTGGAAGGGACACACAACGAGAACATTGTCACATAGCTTTGGCACAAATCAAATTTCCCAATTTACATTGAAAAAAAATATAACTAACCCTATAATTTACTTTGTTGAAAGTAGAACACAACAATCCCATAACATAGCTTTGGCACAAATAAAATTCCCCAAATTACATTGAAAAAAACTAAGAACTAACCCTATAATAGAAACATAACTATGACTAAAATTACGCCGACCCAAGTTAAATTACTTCATTGAAACAATGTTTCTCATTGTCTATGTGTGTCATGGAGTTATGGACGAGACAACATAATAGCATTGACATGGAACCTATAATTTACTTTGTTGGAAATGACACACAACCAAAACCCTAACACATAGCTAATTTTATCTCCAAAATCTCTAAGATAGAGGGCTCCAAAGCTCTAAGACATGTCGAGAAAACATAGGCCTAACAAAGCCCTCATTTAGATTTTCAAAACAGAGATTTCACTATTCAGACAAAGGTTTTTACTTTGGCACAAATTAAAGTCCCAAAATTATATTGCAAAAAATATAGAACTAACCCTACGAGTTTTGATGTTATGTCAAAATAGAATGAAGAGTGCATAATTTGGGAAAAACCATTCATAATTTAAAAAAAAACCCTAAGCTCATTTTGTCTCCAAAATCTTTGAGATAAGATGGGTCAAGAAGCTCTGAGATAGGTGAACTGTCTCAAGCTAACATAGGCCTCAAAAACCCCCGCATTCAGACCCTATGGTTGCAGGCCCTTCTTGCCAAGCCTGCACATCACGTCATCGATGCCACATAGGGACACTAGAAAATACTAGTCCACCAATGTCATGTCATGTGAAGATCATATGATAGACAAACTCGACACAATATCTAATGGTTCCTACAAAATTGTGGAGTGGGTCAGTAATTTAGCGCGTTTCGAGCAATGGACCACACGTTGTGGCCATAAACCATGTGGATTTTCTATTGAAAACAAAAAGCGTGTGGGGTTATTTGTTGACTAACTTCAAAGATGCCATGTAGTTGATGGTTCATATGGTATTCAGTGTTGACCAGCTATGTTACAGCCACCGTTCATTTAAAGCCTAATAGCATGGGAAATATGGCTCACCCTGGATAATGCTTTGCCTAACGTAGAGGCACACGCGATGGATTTTTTTTTTTTTTTTTTTTTTGCAGTAAATCATAAGTCATTTTCAAGCGAATCCCTTCTTTTTCCTTGGTGGGGTCCATTTTGAACTTTAAAACATGGTTTTCTGAATTTTAAATTGACTGTGATAAAAAAAATAAAAAAGACAAAAAATAATCAGTGACATGTGGTGCATCGTACTCCTCTTTGTAGGGCCTTTGGCATGGATGATGGACTGACTTCTGGTGGAATACTCTCTTTCACCCCTTTACCATTATTGTAGGACCCCACATTCACGCAATTGGCGTGGTATGGAATAAATTTCCTCGATTTAAACAGTAACATTTCCTGGAAAATGCGTGTACATAGACTGTGACGCGTGATTGTAATTTCACTGCATATGGAAAAGTATCCCAAGTACGATAACGAACAGTTGTTTTGGCTAGGTGGTACTGCCAAAAAGATAGAAAATAATCAGTGACCCGTGGTGCATCATACTCCTTTGTGGGGCCTTTGGCATGGATGATGGACTGACTTTTGGTGGAATACTCTCCTTCACCCCTTTACCATTATGGACAACATTGTAGGACCCCACATTCACGCAATTGGCGTGGTATGGAATTAATTTTCTCGATTTAAATAGCAACATTTCCTGGCAAATGCGTGTACGTGGATTGTGATGCGTGATTGTAATTTCACTGCATATGGAAAAGTATCCCAAGTACGACAGTGAACAGTTGTTTTGGCTGGGTGGTACTGCCAAAAAGATAGAAAATAATTAGTGACCCGTGGTGCATCATACTCCTCTTTGTGGGGCTTTTGGCATGGATGATGGACTGACTTCTGGTGGAATACTCTCCTTCACCCCTTTACCATTATGGACAACATTGTAGGACCCCACACTCATGCAATTGGCGCGGTATGGAATTAATTTTCTCGATTCAAACAACAACATTTCTTGTAAAATGCGTCTACATGGACTGTGATGCGTGATTGTAATTTCACTGCATATGGAAAAGTATCCCAAGTACGACAACAAACAATAGTTTTGGCCTGGTGGTGAAATGATCTGTTTAGGGATGGAATTTTATTTACTCGTGAAATATGGTTAAAATTTCTTAGAAACAGTTTTCTTTGTTACAGTTGCAGTCACATTTGATGGATTATTTCAAATTGAAATTCCTACCTGATTATACATAGGTCTGGAATTTGATATATTTTCATTTTCAAAACTTAAATACAGCATAATTGAAATGCAAAATGTGTAAAATGTATTTCAATTTAAAATATAAATTATTTTTATCTCAGTAATATTTATATAAATCATCAAAAAATTTATATGACTTATATTACCATGAAATAAACAAGGTCGCATAGTTATTGTTTCTTTCGTTTAGTTTAATTATTGAATTTTGAGAAGTATGAACTAATAGCCACCTTTGAACAAGGGCTACATTACACATACTCTAGCTTAGTCTAAATATAGCTGAATTAGAGAAAAAAATGATACTTTTATTAAAGTGATTGAGAGAGATGTAATCATAATATTGGACAAAGTATGAGCCTTAGTTTTAAATTTTTGTGCAACCCTTTGAGTTTGATTGTATTAACTTTTAATTATTCATCTTTTCATAATAATGGGCAAAGTATAAGCCATAGTTTTAAATTTTATGTGCAAAGGGTTGAGTTTGTTGTATTGCCCTTCAATTAATATTCTCTTTTAAGTTCCTTGTTTCATAACTAATATTCTTTTGTCCAAATCATTTTACGAAATCACAAAGTTTTCAAAGTAGAACAATCATAATGTAAGATCATGATATTGTTAAATTGAAACATTTTCATACTTATATTTAATGTGGTAAAACCAAGTATCTTAGACAATCACAAAAATGTCTAATCTGAAACATCCAAATAATACTAATTGCATGTCCAACCATTGTCTAACGTTGCATTGTACCAACGGTTGGCTCAACATGAACATCAATCATGGTCAAGCATTGTCCAACGTTGTATTGTGAAAAAGTTTCTGTCGATATGAAAATAATTTGTGGTCAACCATGGCCAACCATTTTTATTTTAGGGTGTATAATATTTATGTTTGGGTATATATACCTTGGGTTTATAATATTTATACCTTAGGTTTAATATCATTTCATTGGGTTTATAATCCTTGAAGTTTTCAGTATTAATCCATTGGGTTTATTGTTCACTTAAATTATAATATTTATCTTAGAATTTATATACCTTTGGTTTATAATATTAATCTCTTGGATTTATGTATCAGTCTGAGGGTTCATATTCCTAGGGCATAATATTATCCATATGGTTCATAATATTAATATTTAGGTTTAACATTAATCTTTGGGTTTATAATCATGCTCAACCATGGTCAAATTTTAGATTGCTACAAAGATTTTCTCAATATGAAAATCAACCATGGTCCAACATTGTGTTGTTACACAGATTGTCTCCATATGAAAATCAATCATGGTCAACCATGGTCAACCACAGTCCTGCATCACATTATGACAAAGATTGTCTCAATATGAAAATAAAATAGGGTCAACCATGATCGTTTTATGGTGTATAATATTTATCTTAGGGTTTATATACCTTGAGTTTATAATATCGATCCCTTGGGTTTAATATTATTTCCCTGGGTTTATAATGCCTTGGGCATTTAGTATAAATCCCTTGGGTTTATTGTTTCTCTAGGTTGATAATGCCTTGGGTGTTTAGTATAAATCCCTTGGGTTTATTATTTCCCCAAGTTTATAATATCAATCTCTTGGGTTTATTATTCCTTTGAGTTTATAATATCAACTATGGTCAACCATGGCCAACCATTGTTAAACATCGCATTATGCCAAAGGTTGTATCAATATGAAAATCATATGCGGTGAACCATGGTCAAACATGTTTATTTTAGGATTTATAATATTTATCTTAGGGTTTTGGTTTAATATTATTCCCTTAGGTTTATAATCCATTGGGTTTATATACCTTGGGTTTATAATATTAGTCCTTTGGGTTTAATATTATTCCCTTGGGTTTAATATTATTCCTTTGGGATTTTAGAATTTATCCCTTGGGTTTATCAATCTAAGGGTTCATCTCCATTCAGTTTTTCAATCCATTGGTCCAACGTCACATTTTGAAAACCGTGGTCAACCATGCTCCAAACTCGCATTATGACAAAGATTCTATCAATATGAAAATCAACTATGGTCAACCATGGCCAACCATTGTACCAAAGGTTGTCTCAATATGAAAATCAATCACGGCCAACCATTTTCCAATGGCACATTTTGAAAAAGATTGTGTCAATATGAAAATAAATCGTGGTCAACCATGACCAACCATATTTCTTTTAGGGTTTATAATATTTATGTTTGGGTTTATAATATTTATCCCTTGGGTTTATAATCCTTCACGTTTTTAGTCTTAATTGGTTGGGTTTATTGTTCCTTTGGGTTCATAATATTTATCTTAGAATTTATGTACCTTGGGTTTATAACATTAATCTCTTGGGTTTATGTATAATTCTAAGGGTTCATATACCTAGGGTATAATATTATCCATAAGGTTTATAATATTAATCCTAGGGTTTAATATAAACCCTTTGGGTTTATAATCATGGTCAACCATGGTGCAATGCCACATTGTGACAAAGATTGTCTCAATAAGAAAATCAGTCATGGTCAACCATGGTCAAATGTCACATTATGATAAAGATCATCTCTATATAAAAATCAACCATGGTAAAACATGGCCAACCATGTTTATTTTAGGGTTTATAATATTTATTTTAGGGTTTGTATACCTTGGGTTTATAATATTTATCGCTTGGATTTAATATTATTCCCTTGAGATTTTGGTATTAATCCCTTAGGTTTATAATATCAATCCTTCTGGTTTATTAACGTAAGGGTTCATATTCCTAGGGTATAATATTACTCAAAGGGTTTATAATATTAATATTTGGGTTTAATATTAATCTTTGGGTGTATAATCATGGTCAACTATGGTCCAATATCACATTGCTACAAAGATTTTCTCAGTAAGAAAATCATCCATGGTCCAACATTGTATTGCTACAAAGACTGTCTCCATATCAAAATCAATCATGGTCAACCATCGTCCTCCATAGTCCTATGTCCCATTATGACAAAGATTGTCTCAATATGAAAATAAACTATGGTCAACCATGATAATTTTAGGGTTTATAATATTTATCTTAGGGGTTTTATACCTTGAGTTGATAATATTGATCCCTTGGGTTCACTATTATTTCATTAGGTTTATAATGTTTTGGGCGTTTAGTATAAATCCATCCGGTTTACTATTTTCCTGGATTTATAATATCAATCCCTTGAGTTTTTTAATCTAAGGGTCCATATTCATAAGATATAACATTCTTCATAGGTTTTTAATATTACTATTTAATAATAATTAATATAAAGTATTAAAAAACAATCTAAATTATAAAAAACACAATATATATATATATATAATATTCAATATTAAATAATTAAATAATTGTTAAAAAATAATTATTTTATTATTATTATTATTATTTTAATAGTTGATGCATTAGTTATTATTAATTATTAATTATTAATAATTAAATGATTTGTTTGAACAATTAACAATAAAATATAATTGATAACAATATTTAATATATTAATATAATATTAATATATTAATTTAGCATATTAGATTTATAATTTGATGTGTACAGCATATATCAAACACATTTATTAATGTGGTTGTCCTAGTTTAAACTGGTGATTTCACGGACCCACTTCATCTACCAGTGTTACATTTAAATTAATTATTAAACAAATCCTTGCCTATCGCGCACTAAATGGAAATGAATCGCTTCGTCGAGTAGCAAGTTTGAAGCGAGGATCGACGTTTCGAGTCTATTAACCGGTGGACGAATGGGAGGTTGTCGTTCTGCTACATGCCTGGAATGACATTGGCACCAAATGAGAGTCGGGAAACTAGAATGAATTTTTCCATGACTTCTTCCTTGATGGCGGGTGAAGGGCTACCATTGTTTCATACAGAGGAGATAGTAATGTCTCATGTTTCATCAAGTGAAGTTTAGTGGTGGGCCTATGAGTAGCCCCTCGTAGTGGGAGGGTGATCTTCATTCAGAGACGTGGTCAATGGGAGTATTTCAAGAACCTCGCAACGAAGACATCAGGGTAATGGTCTTTCATCTTCTTCGCCTAAAAATTCCCTTATGATGGGTGTTCAATGGCAAGCTCATGGGAAGATTTGTTTCCTTCCAAAGGTGGCTAAGAACCCAAAGTTTGTTATTCCAAATAATAGACTACAAAAGTCCTACCAATATATGAATGATCACGCACTGATCTACAAATTTATGGGGATCTGGCCAAGAGAACAATAAATCATCCAAAGTACCACGTCGAAATGGAACCCTAAAGGGAATATCGAGCTAAGGTTGAGAGAAAAAGGATTTTTTACGGTTATATTTGTAGATTTGGATGACGAAAAGCATATATTTGAAAATGACTCATATTTTATGAATAGTGTTGACTATTCATCAAGGTCTGGGAGGAATTCTATAATCCAAAAAAGGAGTAATTCAAGGTAGCACTAGTTTGGGTCCTCCTTTTCTCCCTTTCGTAAGACTTATGGGAACCAAATATCCTTGAAGGGATTGGCAATGCAATTGGATAATTTGTCAAAGTCTCTGAAATAACAAAGTGAAGGCGTCATGCATCATATGCTCGAATCCATGTCCACATGAATATTTTTGATCCACTCCCTGAATCTATAGATCTAGAATACCATGACATTGTGTGGACTCAATCACTTGATTATGAACACATTCCCTTCAAATGTCATAGATGTGATGAGTATGGGCATCTCTTTCAGGATTTTCCTCACTCTGGTGAAAGAAGCCCAATTTGCCTCCAGATCTAAGGATGATCAATGTTTTCAAGTATTGAGTGGTTGGTTAACCTGCCAATCCCATACTCAACCTCCCCTAGTGGGGCCTCGTCAGCATCCTATGAAATAGGAAGTTTTCCCATCATCCCATCAACAGGGTAAACCCTCACCTCTAGGGAATTAGAATCCCATCTGAGCTCTAGAGAATCTAGAAGTCAAGGAACCAAAAGGAGAACAACCCAATTAACTGGCTATCCAACAAAAGGAATTCGATAAGCAATGCCCTCTTTGACAACACAAAATGATCCCTAAAAGGAAATCTCCAGAAGATATTAAGGAGCATAGAAGAATTAATGAAATTTTGATTAACACAAGCAATATCTTGGAAGTGGAGGAGAAAAATAATTGTCTGGGATTTGATGAACGCAAAATTCTTGACTTCTTCAGGTATGGATCAAAGTATACATCAAAGACATTCCATCTAACTAGCTCATCCACTTCAAGAACTTGTTTGGTCAGTGGAGTGTTTGAATTGCGAAACCGAACAGGGAGGCAAAAGTCTAGAACACGAGTAAGAAGGGAGTGGTCTTGGAAATAACATTCCCAAATTGGGGAGAAATGGAGAAAGGTAAAAAGGGGAGAAAGACGATGAAGGAAGTACTTCGTGAGGTGGGTGAATTTGTACTTAATTTTGGGTATATGGGACCCTTGATGGATTATTTTCTCCACACTATATACCCTTCCTAATGAAAATAGTCTCATGGAACATGCGAGGCTTAAATAGGAAAGGTAATCTTTGTTTACTGAAAAACCAAATTAATAAGGTGAAACTAGAAATTGTCCTAGTGTAAGAAAAAAAAATGGTTGCAGGAAAACTCTAGGTTGTAAGCCAGATTTGCTGGAGGGGAAGTGAATTCATGACGATAGATGCATATAGTGCACCAGGAGGAATGATGATATTGTAGAACCTTAACCAATTAGTCTCCCAGGATTGGTTTAGAACAAGACATAATCTTACTAGAAGATTTTGAGGTATAGGTTCAGAATATTAGATTGCATTAACAACAATATATGGCCATTTGAGCCCATATGAAAAAGAGTAATTTCTCCAAGACCTGGTAAACATTCTATCTAGCCTCCTGGATCCAACATGGATTATCAACATTGATTTCAATATGATTCACATTCTTAATGAAAAAAGGGGGGTGTTCGCAGACTAGATCCCATCTCTGTAGCTTTTAATGAAACAATTGTTGCACTCAAGCTTTCAGATCTGGATACCAAAAATGGCCTGTATACCTGGAACAACAAAAAGGGTGGGTGGTTTTAGGTGGCCAGTCGTCTAGATAGATTCCTTGTCTCAGAGGAATTTATCATGGGGGACCCCATCCTCTACGTTTCTGTTTTTTCCTCTTTGAGACCAGACCATTAGCTGATCTGTCTTGACTTGGCACTTCTTTCCCCCTAAAAAATATTGTTTGTTTCGGTTTGAATTTTTATGGTTGCGTCACCCTATGTTTATGAAGAAATTAAAAGAATGGTGGGAATCTCTAGAGGTTCCAGAAGGATCTAAAATACCAACCTTCCAATGGAAGCTCAATGCCCTTAAACATAAAATCAAGATCTAGAATATGGAAGAATTCAAGGATATGTTTAAAGAAAAGTGTCAGCTAGAGGAAGCGATGAAACAAATCCAAATTCGGATCATTCAATAAGTGTTGGATGTGGAGCTCAATTATCTTCTTTATTCAGAGGTCTTTGTTTCATCCGGATGTATACCCTAGGAAGATAGTACACCCCTCCATACGAAGTCCCCCCCCCCCCCCATGGGGGTCCAGGCGGGGGACCATCCTCTCCGGCTTGGGGATCTGGGGACCAAGGCCCCCTATGGGGGTTTGGGGGCAGCGCCCCGAAGCTAAAATAGATGTAAATTTTCCTTGAAAAATATTGTAATTTCACAGTCAATCTGGTCCATTCATTAGGCAGATGATCTGACGGTAGAAGTTATGTTGAATTTAGGGTTTTTTTCCCTAGAAGGAAACCCCTTGCTATATATGAGAGAATTTTATTGCGACCATGTATATATGTATTCTAAGTGAGAAGGAGAGAGGAGACTATGTGAGAGCGAAGAGGAAATTACAGCGGATCTATTGTAGGTTGTTTCTCTTCATTTTGTTGGATAATATAAAAGGAAGGACAAACTATTTCTCTCTGGACATAGCCCAAATTGGGTGAACCATGTATATATGTGTCTCTCTTGTTTTAAGCATTTTATGTGTTTGTGTTTTTGTAATATTTTATTTGTTTCATTGTTCTGTAATACATAATTTTCTAACAAGAAGGTCAATCAAAATCAATGGTGAAGTATGAAGGGTGTTTAGTTAATCCACTTGAAGAGCGACAATAACAAGAGGAAGCTTTATGGCATCAGAAATCCTAAATTCAATGGCTAAGAGAGGGTGAGCAAAATTTAAGGTTCTTTTAATGGTCCATGATCAATCACTGTGAGTATTACAGCATTACCTTTCTATCCACCAGGAACAAGGATCGTCTTGAAATCCACCAGGCCATGGAGTAGGAATTGATCTCCTTTTTCTCAAATTTACTCTCAGAGGATGCTCTCAACTGCTCTAAAGATATAGAAAGGGTCACTCAATGCATTCCTCGAATTATGAATCAAGACCAAAATGAGGCTCTAATGCGCCCAATTTTAGTAGATGAGGTGGAAGCGATCGTCAAAGAGATGACAGGTAATAAAGCGTCGGGCCCGAATGGATTTACTTTTGAGTTCTCCAAGGTATGCTAGTCCATTTTAGGCCTTAACATCGTCAACTTGGTGGAGGAATCCCTTCAACATTGCTAAGTATGGTCTACTTTTAATGAAACTTTTCTTACTCTCATTTCAAAGCCTAATGTTTCCGATGACCCTAGTGGTTTCCACCCTATCACCTTTTCTAATTCTATTTGTAATATCCTTTCTTTTGTTCTTGTTCGTCGCCTTAAGCCCATCCTACACCATATTATTAGCCTAGAGAAATATGGTTTTGTGGAGGGGAGACATATATTAGATGGGATAATATCCGCTCATGAATTTATCCATTCCCTTAGGAGCAATAAACGCCCTAGCATGTTGATGAAGTTGGACTTCTCTAAAGCTTATGACCATATGAATTGGCATTTCTTGCTTTTTATCTTAAGATATTTTGGTTTTGTAGAGGAATGGATCAGGTGGATACTTTCCCTCATTTCCACCCCTTTATTTTCTATTCTCCTTAATGTCACTCCTACAGTAACTTCCAGATCCTCTCATGGGCTTCACCAGGGTGACCCTATTTCCTCCTTGTTTATTATTGCCATGGAGGGCCTGGATCATTTAATTGGTAAAGCAATGTGAGATAATGAGATTGTTGGTCTCCATATCCCAAGAACTAATATATTTATGTCATATTAGAAGTTTTTAGATTATAATTTATTGTATGGAGAAACTTATATCTGACAAGCAATGGTCTTCAATGGGATTCTGACGAAATTCCAAGCGACTTCATGTATGCTCCTTAATAAAGAAAATTCTCATATTTATTTTTTTAACACTTTGAAACCGATGCAACAACACTTGGCACACATTATGGGCTTCTCTATTGACTCAATCCCTTCCAAATACTCAGGGATCCCTCTCATTGCAAGTCCTCTACACATTTCCTGCTGGAAGAAAGTTTGTAATAAGATCTTGAAGCGCTTGGCTAATTGGACATTTTGTGTACTAAACCTTGTTGGATGAGCCAATCTTCTAAAATTGGTATTGCAAGTTATCCCTATTTATGATCTCTTGGTCCTCCTAGCTCCCAAAAGAATATATAAAGAGTTGGTTTCAATGTGTTGCAAATTATTATGGAAATGTGCTAAATTAGAGAAATAGAAATGGTCCCTTGTGGCATAGCATAACCTCTTCCTCCCAAACTCATGGAGGAATGGGACTGAGGGACCTTGAAGATATAAATGTGGTCATGGGTGTGAAGCTCTGGTGAACATGGTTGTAAGGTGGCACCAATAAATGGAAGAACATATGGAACAAAAATATGGGCTTGGTAGATATGAAGTATCCCTCTTGATTGACCCTTCCACGCGAACTGGTTTAGCCATATGGAACTTATCTTGTCGTACCAATTTTCATATACGCGACCACTTCTCATAGGAGCTCAGGAATGGATCTACCACACTCTTCTGGGAAGAATCCAGGTATAAGTTACCACACTTAGATTTAAATGTCTCTCTACAAGTTCTGAAAGAAAGCCCAATCCAGATCAATAATAGGACAATTGCAAAATTCTGGTTGGACACTCCTTCCTAATCAAATTGGCATAATTGAAAATCAACCCAGGACTGGAAGATAGTTGATCCTCCAGATAGTTTGGTAGTCCTCACTCAAGCTCTGTGAGAGCATCGTATTCCCGTCTCCTTATCTCTGGACAAGATTTACTAGGGTTATAAGTCATGTTACACATTTTCTATTAAAGAGGCTTATCTGCTTAAGATCAATGCTCAACAAATTCTAAAATAGCTTTGTGGGAGAAAGTGTGGGGTTGGAAACTTTGGCCCAAATTTGCTCATTTCCTGTGGTTATTAGGTTACAATATTGGCATGGGATCAGCTACTCAAGAAAGGATTTATTGGGCCATCCCAATGCCCAATGTGTAAATAGTAGGAGGAGACCACGAATCATCTATTGAGCACTTTCCAAATTGCCAATGAAGTTTAGATAGAGGTGCATAATTTTTTTGGACTAATGGAACATGAAACTGATGATCTGCTTTCAATGATCAATAACTAGAAGAGGGTGCACTCAAAAACCCAATAGTAAACAAAGTTTGGATCCTAGTCCTAGGATTTCTTCTCTAGAATACTTGGAAATAGCAGAATCGTGTTATATTTCTTAACCTGACCCTGACGAGTCCTTCCATATGGAAGACCATCAAAGATAATCTCGAGGAATCTATCCTGGCACAAAAATGGGATGATGAGGTGTTATAGACATATTTGGGCACTGCAACCCCATTCTTATACGTCGATAAACCAAGGGCTCTTTAACCCCTAAAAGTGTTGTTTCATACCCTAAAGGATCATGGTCAACTGATTACATCATTCCCCAAAAATTCCACCTAAAAAACCACTTAGAACTGGCCAAAACTGGACCATACTAACTGCCCCACTGTCAAGGTGCGATGCATGCTGACTTCTGCACTAGCCAGGTGCGATACATACTGAAGAGGCCTTCGGTAGGTTGTGATGAGCGAGGATGGACAAATGTTCGAGACAGTTTGCTAAGTGGATGCTCATGGAATATTCCTAAAACTTATCCTATGACACTTGCCTCTCTGAATTCTCCCAGGGATGAGTAAGAGATCCAAGAAATCTCGAAGTGGAACTAAGAAAAACAAGTGGAATGACACTAATAAAAAACCCATAGATGACTCACACCCTTGCAGACATCTATAAATGGATCCCTCATCTGAGAGATCTAGAGGCTAGAATTTGGTAATTTGTAAGGAAGTGTTGATAGTTCGTCTTTGAGAGAAGGCATTTTATTGTTGGGTGATCTTGCTTTTCATGAGGTGAAGAGGGTTTTGATGCTGGGAGGATGATGCTAGATAAGAGAGCTAGGTTGTAATTCTCCCTTCTACTTTTAATAAATTTCTTTGAGTTTTCCTCCATACAATCATGTATTCGTGAATGTTGTTATTTGTGAATGCCATTGTATGATCAATGTATTTCTGATTCTGCATTGTTTATGATATAATAGGTCGAGATGCTTTGATGGTGTTTTTTTACTTTGTTTCTATAAGTATTCATTGAGAGAGATAAGTGGGAGAAGAGGTGCAAGCTCTATCAAGGGAGAGAGAAATCAAGCAAAGAGTCAAGCGGAAGATCCAGGTTGGTCCCTTTTCTCTCTCTTATCTATCATACATCAAGGAAATTGCAAATTGCTTTGATTGTTTGTTTCTAGGATAGCTACCAATCCTAGTGGGACTAGAAGATTGAAAAGACACTAGTTTTCCTGTAAACAGGAGGATAGAAAAGTGACCCCACTTGAAATTGGGATTCTCTCCTTGCTTAATTTATCCCTTGAATTGACCTTTGTGTCATCTCTCCCACTGTGAGCTACTCTGATTGCATCACATTCCAGATTCATTATTCCCCCTCCATGCTTTGTAAAAATCCGCTTTGACGGTGCCTCTAAAGGCAAACCAAGTCTGGTAGGATTTGGTGGGGTCATTTGTGACTCCCAAGGCTCCCCCCTAGACATATTTTTTTGGTACTATGGTGAAACTAAAAATAATGTAGTAAAAGTAATGGTTCTAGATAAAGGCCTTCATCTAGCACTCAACCTTCATTTCTCCAAGATTAAAATCTCAAGAGACTCGAAAATGGTTATTTATGTAGCTCAAAAAATCATGGATGTATCCCCTCCATCTAATCTGGTGTGCAGCTAGCGATTGGAAACTTAAGTAGCTTGGCTCAAGTCCCTCTTAGATAGGCTTTCCTATGTTACAACAAGTCACACAATGATATCTGGTAATAAGGTACTTTAATAGATCACAAATTGGGAAAAGTGGAAGGTCGTGACGATTTCGTAGTCATGTGGCATCTAGCTCTAAGTTCAACCGATTTGGACCTGGGATAAAATGACTCCCTCTCAAATCTACTAGAAGAAGATAATTCCTAGCCCGATGAGGATGTACCAACACTTGGCTGGACCAACTCGAAGTATGCTTCACAAGGCACGTGGTAGGTGAAGACACTATGAGGTATAAGGTGATGCGATGGGTTAGCAGTCAATCAAACTCTCCAGACCTACCTATGGTTGTTATATTCTAGGGTGGTGACAGTGTAATGGTTGTTGTTTCTTGGGCGACGAACTCTCTGTGAAGGGTGGTGGATGAGAGTTTTAAAGCTTGAGTGAGCTTGTTGGGGCCATGGGGTAGCTAGACCTCTACTAAGTGTTTGGACCCTAGTGTTGTGGCTTATTTAACAGCTTGTTGTGCATTCATATGGGATTGATTAGGAGATCAAATTTTAGCTCAAAAAAGAAAGTACCTAGAAAGTATTGAAACCAACGTCAGGTCGAAGTGCTTGTCATTCTGAATCAAATGACATTTGTTTCACCTCAATCTGACAATGTATGCTCAAGTTATCTTGTGCTGACTGTTTGGCCCAACAACTAAAAGTTTATCAAGTCTTTTGGCTGGGAAATTGACTGGGTTGACCGTATGGTGAGTTAGCATGGTGACTATGTAGGGTAAAATCCAAACACGGGCTAACACTTGGCATCCTCGAGTTTGTTGGTAGCTAGTCGATTTTGATTAGTTGTGGTGTTTCCGTGTGGAACAATGAAGTGGTGACATGTCGCCCAGTCATGTGCTGCCACATGGCACCCCGATAGGGGTGAAAAATTTTGGTTATAATCTGACCAAGGCCTAGAAGGTTTGAACACAGTACCTCCTGTACATGGATGCAACACCTTACCAACTTCCTTAGTGGTGTTTCTTAACATACCAAGGGTTGAACATGTACTTAATGTTTCATACGATTCCTTTTAGAAGAAGGGGTTTGGTTGGTAGCCTCGGTACCTGGTCACAACCTTAGCACAAGACCATAGGCTCTGGTATAAGGTGCAGAAAAAATGGGGCAAATCCTTGGGCCCGACCCTTGGTCACATGGATGTCAACAGGACCACTCGCAGGAAGCGGAGAGCGCTAGTGGAGAGTGGCTATCCCTGGCCCCGGTCCCAGGGGCATATGCCACACGATGAGACCATGATGTATGGATTTAAAGCACTAGGTGGTAGGCACTTTTGGTGGGGGAGAGCCCTAGGTTCCATGATCGCCCACAAGACCACGTGTCAGGATGTTTAGGAGTCCAATGGGAAGTTCAAGTAGTTAGCCCAAGCCTTGATCCCGTGGTGCCAACATGAAGAAATGACCATGTTTTAAGGGCCAGGCCAGTAGGGCTGGGCATTAAGGCCCAACCCACAGTCTTATGTGGCCATATGACCTAATTTTCAATCTTAAGGGGTTATTGGTAAATTTAAGTTTCCTAGAAGATGCACTGGTGGAGGGCAGATTTTTCACTCCATTAGCGAAAAATATGGCGGATTTGTAGGACAGTTACACTATTGGTTCAATTTGTAGAATAGTTAATACAAAAACTCATGTTAGATCTTGGAGAGCAATATATTTTTTATTTTTTGACCAAATTGAGCTCAAGAAGAGTCTACCTAGGGTCTTTTCATATTATGGATCTAATGGTGACCTATAATTTCTTGTTTGAGCACATCTAAGGAGTTTTTTTGCAGGCGTTACAGAGTAATTTGTCACTATCCTCATCTTAGTCCCTTTGTTGTGTCATACATCAAATAAACATGTCCATATCTTCCCACTCATGCAAGAATATTAAGCAAATTCTCTCTGATGTTGAATGTTGACACTTTTTGAATAAGTTCCTACATCGTCACTAGTAAACCCTTAAAATGCACGACGATTGGTCCAAATGCATTGCCTCCTTGCGATGTCATCGCTAGTCCCTAGTTCATGACTTGCGATGATCCAGATTTGGCGAATTAGTTCAAACAGTCGGCCTTCTGGATGTTTCTAGAGCTGGTTTTTGGGTCAGTTTGGGTCGCCTTTCTGCCTCTGGGATGGTGGTTCCATCTTTTATGCAACCTCCCTTCAAGATAAGCTCCCTCCCCCTCATTTCATGGAGACTCCTTCTCCTATAAAATCACTCACCATTGCTATGATCTGCTAGTTTTTTAGTTCTTAAGTTGGGGCAGTGCTGGTTAATTCTTTTGAGTTTGCTTTGAAACTAAGTAGATAGCTTTGGTGTGAGTGTGAAAAGTGTGGGATTGCTAATATTTTGGTAAGAGGTTGTGGAATGCCTTAACCTTGTATTAGAGCTTATGAGTGAGAAAGAGATATTGTCTATTTGGGAGACCCATTCTTGAGAGTGAATGCTTGAAGAAACATACTGGCTGAACCCTCCAAGAAGGCTTGTGATGTCAAGACTTGGTTGTAAGCTTTGCTTTTGATTAATTTTAATACAATCAATGATGATTTCCTATATCTTTTGTACAATTTACTTGATAGCTTATGATTTCTTGACTTTATAAGTAAATAGATCATTGTTGTTCTCGATTACGTTTTCTGTTGTTTTCTTGTTGTGTTTCAGGTTGATTGCTCATTGAGGAGAAAGAAATGGAAGCTGGAATAGTGCAACAGAAACTTCATCATCCACCAGTTTGAGGTAGGCCTCTAACGATGACTATTTAAGGTAATCTATTATTATTTTGTCTTTGCTGTGACTAGACCCACTCTAGGGCTAGAGGGGTTGCCTCTGTCCGCAGAGGGAACACTTTCCTTTATCACAAGTTGGCGACTCCACTGGGGAGTCCTTTGTATGTTTTCTTCTTGTTTACCCTTGATTTCTCTTTTGATATAGCGTCTTTTGAATTTTGGGGTTAAACCATAAGTTTTTGGGTTACCTGGGTCAATCTGGGAATTCCCCTTACTGCTTGGAAAGATTATCTGGTGTCATTTAGGTTATTTTACTTTGTCCTTTGCTTAAGTAAGATTGTCGCTAAAGATAGCCTAACAGTCGCAATGATGTCGTTGATGTTCTAGCTTTGTACCCGTGACTATTTGGCTTTCATTTCGAGTTTCTAGTTTAATTCCCACGACGACTCCTAAATCGGACTGCCTCTAAAAACAAGTGTACTTTAGCGACTAGTATCTAATTGTCAGTGTAACACTTGCAATGACGTATCTAGTTGTCAATGTAACACCTGCGACGACGTCTCTAGTTGTCAATGTAACACTTGCGATGATTCCTGTAAATTTGTTTTTACAACTTTACCTCCTGAATCCACCAATCTTGTTTATCCCCTGTTGTTTTCTCTCTCCCATCAGCTTGTTTTGATTGCTTTTGGTTAAGGTACTATCTCTTTGGTTTCATTGAGTGAGTCTTGTGTTTTTAGACTGTGTGACCTAGCTCTTTAGAGGTTTCATCGAGAAACCATTTTCTTGGGTTACTTGTCTGTCCAAGGTTCATCCACAACCGTCTTATTGATTTGCTTGAGGATTTTTTGTTGCTTGTTTTCTTGCTGGTTGATTTTTAGTGTCAATTATTGAACCAATTTTTGATATTGATTCAATTTCTTCACTACCAAGCATAGATCACAATTGTTTGGATCGATCAGTTCACACTTGCTTGTTTGTCTCTTTAAATTCAAAACAAAAAAAATTAAGGGATTGCATTCATTTGATATACAAAAGTGAAAGTATATGTGCATTTCAAATTTTCATGTTTGAGAAATTGAAAAGCGAACTCTAAATCTTTCATTAGTAGTATCGATGCATCATGAGATTAGTGTATTGATGCATTGTGTTTCTTAGTGTTTGCATTCGCTTGTGTTTGCTTGGGAATGAACTTTCTACCCTCCTTTAAGTAGGTGTTCATCGAAATGAAAGATGCTTTACTCATTCTAGTTGCATCCTAGGGTTTTTGATATACATACAGTAGGGCCTGAAAACTGAAACTTAATTCAAGATCAACTCTAAAATCAATTGAATGAACCTAACAATGCATTGGAACTTAACGCTCATTATCTAGAGGTCTAGGCTAGAGACGTGCTCCGGCGTTGTTAAACCTAGTCACTATTGTTTTCGTTTAAGGTTGGGTGATTCCTCCTTCTGCGACTCAATAGCTGCTAGTACGGACTTGTGCTCCTAGTACCATCGAGTATATATTCGGAGACTCCACTAGGTTATCATCCTACATCCATAGGAAGCTGTTTCTACCACCTTGTGAACCGTAATGCACCGAACACAACATTCAGGAAGATTGACTGCCGTACGGAAAGTCCTTAGTCATTTTTCTTTCATTTGATCACCAAGGTGTATATGCAGTTTTACGGTTTGTCTGGTAAAACTTTGCCTAGTTCTCCAGAGTAGTCACTTTTGTTCCTTTTCAACTCCTTAAAAGAAAAGGTTCATCTGAGCACTTGTCCTTTCAGGCTCATTAAACCTCGAAAGAGATAGAGTCACCTTTTTGTCCTTTTCTCAACTCTTGAAACATGAAAAGGTCAAGTTTTGTTCCTATGTCATAAAATTGACTGCCCACGAAATATCCCGGTAACAATTAGAGTTCTTCGTTACCGTTTGTGTGTTTTTTAGGCCCATTCTCGATGGAAACCTTCCCCGAGTCTTCCAGCCAAGGTCTTCCTACAAATGGAACTCCTGGTCCGTTTCCTCCACTTGGAAATGTTGGTGCTCCATATATGGCAACATTGTCTTTTCCTGGGTTAACCATCGGTTTGCCCGTTTGGTTGTTTTCAACCTCGGTGGTTCCGAGCATCATGACTCCTGTTCCACTGTCCCCTTCGTTTGAATCATGACATGATGATTCCAAGGTTGAGCCTATGCCTTCTTCTCCTGTTTCTTCATCCCCCTCTCTTCCTTCGCCTGGTGAAAGTTCTACATCCAGTAACCAGGAGGCTAAGAAGAAGAAGAAGAAGACAAAGAAGAAGAAGAAGTCCTATCAGCGTGAGACCACTCGTGCAACTATTGCTCTAAGTACATCTTAGGTCGGAACACCTTCTGCTCCTCCACGGAAGGTTAAGTTTCCTTCTAAATTGTGAAAGGGTGACCATCTTCTTTGTGATTGTCCTGGAATTCCTAGGATCTTAGAAGTATGGTCTCATGATCTATTTCATCCCTCATCGTCCTCTGAAGCTCATTTCAATGTTCAATCCTCAACTGGTAGAAGTAAGAAGAAAGGGAAGATTCGATTCCCCTATAGACTGTGTGAAGGCAACCATCCCCTTCACCCTTTTCCGCTCATGGATAAAGCTTCCGCTGTTTTGGAAAGTCTTACAGCTTCTTCACCCCAACTTCCTGTTGATTATTAGAGGCTCTCTTCAAACCCTCTCCTGGTTGACAAAGAGATTAACTTAGATTCTTCTCTTGTCCACCCTTCTCTTTGCGAACCTGGTTGTGCTCAGCCTATTCCTGACCAACTATTGGTCAGAGAGAGTGTTGACTTGGATTCACCACCAGTGGTCCACTCTGTTCCCGAAGAAAATCATGATTATACTTCTCATGTTCTTCTCATCTCGTCAAATTCTCCTGAGTCCGAGAATGACCCTCCTATCCCAACTGATTCAAAGAGTCATTCTTTAGTTCTTGTAGAGCATGGGGGAAATCATATGATACCCCCACCAAGTAGTTCGGTCATTTCCTTTGATTGGAGTCACTTGACTGCTTTCCACCTTCCATCATATGTCCCTTTCTAGATTATAGTACATGCCTATGATAAGGCATACCTGACACTATCTTGGATGAGGCTGCGTTGGTTAGCCTCATGCCTTTCATTACATGGCAAGCTTTGGGATCCCCACAGCTTGTGCCAGTCACTCAGAATCTGTTGGCA
The DNA here is from genome assembly GCA_031772625.1 of Pinus tabuliformis. Taxonomy (NCBI): domain Eukaryota; kingdom Viridiplantae; phylum Streptophyta; class Pinopsida; order Pinales; family Pinaceae; genus Pinus; species Pinus tabuliformis. Next base: position 1,123,839,366 of record CM062807.1, on the reverse strand, counting down.
TTTGACAGAGGAACCAGCCAACCTTTAGGGATCCTTCCGAAGTTTCCTGATACTTTGGGTGGCAAAACTGTCTATATAGACATGATGGTTGTCCAAGGTGATTTAGATTTCAGTCTTCTCCTTGGCCGTGATTATATTTATGCCATGGGAGCTCTCGTTTCTTCACTTTTCCGTGTGGTTTGTTTTCTGCATGATGGAATAATGGTGACTATTAATCAATTGTCATTCTTTAGTCACCTAGTGCCTTCTATACCACCATCATCCCCCATTGGTTCTCATCTACAAGTAGTACCTTCCTTGCCATAGGTCAATTATGTGGCTACCCGTTCCGTCTCCGCCTCTACTGATGATCATGCAGATGGTCTCATACATCATGTACTGGGGGCATTGGAACCCAATCTGTCATTGGTGTCTAATGACATGTGTTTCTCCCGGAGCATGCTTCTTCCATCCCATGAAGACCTCTTGGGAGCCATGTTCTCATATGGCCCATGAATAGGAGTACGAAGATAGTTTGTTCCTGTGTCAACCTCGTTAAAAATGAAACAAGGAGTGACGAGCATAGTTCCTGATCTTGTGTTAAGCACATTAAAAAATGAATCAAGGAGTTTTGAAGAGAGTTTTTTTTTGTGTCAACCTCATTAAAAAATGAAACAAGGGTTATGAGGATAGTTCTTTTACTATGTCAACCTCATTAAAAAATGAAACAACTCCATTTTCCAAATCGAGTCTTTGATTATCTGAGTCGAGTCTTTCCAAGATCTCAAAAGTGAACCTTCATTCCATCCACCTCGTTGAATGCAATGAAGCTTGGGGGGCATGCACCTCGATTTGCGTCATTATGCTGGGGGCATGCAAACTTATAACAAGCATAGTTTTTCATTTCAAGCTTGTGTAAACATGAAACTGAATCAAAGCAGATTTCTCCATGGTTCAAGCTTGTGTAAACATGAACTCATACCTAATTTACATCTCGTGATTTCCATTTTTGTCCACTAAATTCTGCTAGATGAGCCTTGGTCATTTCATTCCATCACCACCATCTCTTTGGCCGATCATATGCTTTCACTTGGTTGTTTCTCCTTTCCTGAGGGACTGTAGTGATGAGTGGTTTTATTAGCCAGTCTCTTGACCATTACATGTTTTGAGCAGTTCCACCATTTCCGGAACCAATTGCTACCCTTTATACCACTCGTTCCTCTAGGAAAATTCTTCTTTAAGCTCTTTTCTGACTTATAAAAGACGAAAATATTGCCAAGTTTTCCCCTTTAGCTCGTTAAATGGAATAAAAAGGAAGTCCACTTTCAGCACTTTTTTGACCATATAAACATGAAAATATCGCCAAACTTTTGTTGTTTCAAGTTCGATATTAGTTATGAAACGACGTGTCTTCAATCATTTTTTTACTTTTTCATATCGGGGCCACTAATAATGAAAAGTACTCCTTGATCGTAATGGTCAAGCGGTTCTCTCGAGTATTGTTTTCTACTTTTTCGAGCTCGAGGGACACAAATTTATGAAAAAGGACCCCCCTGGAGTTTTCTTTTTCGTGTCTTTTTCAAAATCTCTAAACATGAAAAAGACTCCGAATTTTACCTATGTCAGACTCGTTAAACCCTGACGACATTACACTTGTCACCATGACGAGACTCGAGCTTCTCCTCCCTAGGGCTCATTAAACTATTACAAGGTTGGATTCGTCCGAAGGACAAACTTATATCACAAGCATATGCTATCCCCTTCAAGCTTGTTTTTCAAAAATAATTGGGGTACTCACCAGCAATGGTGGGGGAAAAATTGGAAGTCGTCATTGGTTACCTACGGCAGCTAGTCAAACTTGAGCATCGACACTTTTGCTTCTCGTCGAGTTGGGATATCCTCACATTATCATTGGCCTTCCAGGTTTGGGTTGCCATTTTGCCTCATTCCATCTGATCTATGTTGTCTCCATCAAACCTCTAATCCTTTGGTCCCAGAATGCTGCCACCTTCAGGAGTCGTGTCATCAATATGTTCAAGAGTATAATCCTTCTACAGTTCACACCCTTACCTCCTCCTCTGATTCTCTTTTCACCATCTACCACTAGTTCTTTGTCTCATGTCGTTGATGAGGGAAACATTATGGCCCTCTTGTGACTGATCGCTTCCTTTCGACACTAGCTCATTATCCAGCAGGTTGACCTAGAGATCCCTTTCGGTACCTTGGAGCTTGCATGCCTCAATGGCAAGTTCTTCGCACGTGATGATAGATTTTCATCATTGGTCTTTCAATTGGGTGATTCCACGAGTGTTCGACTTCAGATCATTTTTCGCACTTAGTGGATTGTACTGGCAGTACCTTGAGAACCATTGGCATTATTGGTGGTCTCTCTCATACTTGTTAATGGTTTTCATCATTGACCGGTAATCAAGTGATTTTATATCATGCTCAACTTCAGCACGTCTGTTCGCATGCTAAAATTTGTACTATGATCGGTTAGGGTTTCAAGACCCCGGACACAGATCACATATGTTCAGGTTGCGTGGATTGGTTCTGTTAGCACCTAAATCTGCCTTAGGCTGAAGGAAGGCAAAATTCAAGGTAACCACAAACCACACTCAGTCTGGTAGTTAGCCCTACCAGAACAGGAGAGGGTTCCCTCTGAGTCACGCTCAGTGAATAGATAAACAAAACGGTCTGAGATGACTTACACTGAAATATTGATCTTAGGCTAGTAAGTGAATATGGATACAAGAAACAATTTTTTATGAATGACTGAGTTTCTGGGATGGTATGGGACCAACGGACAACAATGAGCAGAGAATTTAATACAAAGGTATAGATTACTTCGTGAGGCAAGACAGGCGAAAAGTCTAGCAATTTAGTTTGGAATAATGCGGAATGGAGGGATTGCTTAGGAGGGTGAAAAGGGCATAAGTACGTGAATCCTTTTCAATAGAAGAATAACACTGAACATGAAATTTTCCCACAGACAGAGCAATAAAAATGAATTCTACCTTATCTAACTTAGAAAATTTCACTAGAAATGAATATGAAATGAACTGTGAAACATTACAAAATACAAATGAAACATAAGAGAAAATTTTTCTACACTCACAACCACATGAATCTCATGAAACAGAGCCGTTGCCTTTCATTAATCCTCTGTCAAAATATACAATGAAGAACTGAGTTTCTCTCCCACAGTCTCCCATAAATTACAAGCCAACCAACCTTTTGCAAATAGTTTGCATACAATATATAGAATGTGCCATGAAGAGAAATAACACCCAAGGGTTGGGGAGTTACTCGAATCATTACAAAATGGAGTTGGAAAGCCAACCATTAGCTACAGGTGCAGCGTTACAAACATGACAAATGGCTTGGGTGGCTGTTTGCCTTCCTTTGCCACTTGGGTAGAAGCCAATCTGGAGTAAAAATACTTTAAATTCTGCCTTAGGTGCCGAAAAAGTGAAATGTAGATGAGCGGACCCACTTGGAGAAATTCGCGAATCGAAATTTCGCGAAACAGGTGCGATTTTGGCCTTTTTCTCTATATGCGTCGCGCCACTTTCTATATGTGCCGTGCCACTTTGGAGCCTGTTTTGAGGAACTTGCAGTAGTCCAAAATGTGCCCAAGTGTTCTTGTTGGAAATCCTGTCTTGTCTACTTTCCAACCCAAGTGGAATTTCTGAATTTGGTGCTCATTTTCCCCTCCAAATCTTCATTCTCCCAAGACTGCTTCCTGTGTGTCAAAATAGGAGCAGAGAGGTCATTTTTTGAGTGTTTTTGACCTCCTGGAGACTCAAATCATGCCCAAATTTCTTGTCCAAGCACCAATAGTCGTGATTTTGCATGTTGAATCCAAAAATTCAAACCATTTGTGATTTGGAGCTCCCAATCCTAAGCGTCGTGCCAGTGGCACGACGCACAGGGAGAAAAAAACCTCTGTTATGACTAAAATTTTTCCATGTGACCGAAATTGCCCCAAATTTCTTGAAATTTGGGCTGGAGATACTCTATGAGGTGCTATGGTAGGCCAAAGAGGCTTCAGCCAATATCTGAAGTCTATCGAGCTCCCTTTGCCTCTTTTGCTTCTTGATTGCCTTCCTCAATTTCACCTTCAAATTCCTGATTCGGGCCTTGCATACTTTGTTTTGCGCGATGTAGTGGAAAGCCATGTGTCTGAGCAATGCATGGTCCTTGTCAGCCTTGTCTAGCAACCTCTCCAAGTTCATGTTAACTCTCTCGAGATTGACCTCCCGATCCTCATTAATCTCTTGCTCCAATGATGTGAGCTCAACTCTTCTCCTTTGTGCAGGTTGGCGATGCTCACGAATGTTTTGTAGCTCCATGATCGCTTGCTGATCCTCAAGCTGTTTGTTCCTCTACTCCAGATATTTCATGTTCCACTTAGCCCTCTCCAAGTCAAGGTTTAAGGCTTCGATCTTTGATTGCTGCTCCTGGATGATCTCTTTGAGCTGTGCACTTGTCAGTTCTGTATCTGTCTCATCATCATGAAGGAGAACGAATTCAGTCTCTCGTTCACCTGATGGCTTACCTGAAGGCCCCTCATCCTACATTGGCTCCTTTCCTTTGTCCTATTCCTGTGATGTTGATTGTGGAAGCAAGGCCCCTTCCACCTCGGGTGGAGATAACACTCGCTTTGCCGCTGCAAACAAACGTTGGGTGCCTTTCTGATATGTAATGAAAACCAGCACACTAGCAGTCTCATGGCGCTGATACCGACAAGAAGGTTCACCCTTTTTCTTAACCTCTGATAATACTTGTGAAGTGCTGAAGAAGTCACGGGAGATGAAGTCCTCCCAAGAAATTTCCTGCAATCCCAGTTGATGATCCACCAAAATCCTAATAAGAGCAAAGTGATAAACATTGTTAAGTTGCTGCTGAGGGGTCTTGTGCTCCATGAAGGTGTTCATCCTCTCTATGTTCCTGCAAATGAAAAATGGGATGTTCATCATCTGTACCCTGGTAAAGTGCATGAGCAACCTGATGTGATAGGCATATAGATGAGAGAACCTCCCCTCACAGCTGAAGTACTTCATGATCAACTTCATGAGTGGAGCATATTCATCTTTCAAATATCTGAATGGAAAGACTCTTGTGAGGTTCCTCAAGAAACTGGCCTTAATGTAAGGCTCATAATGCTGCCCATCAACTTTCTGTTTCTTGTGCCATGGTTCTCCAACATTCGGTATACTGGTTGCTAATGAGACAGTTTCGGGTGTCAGTGTGAAGGTGACGCCGGCCAAGATAGAGTGATCTCCTGGGAGCCTGCTCTTCCGAGGATGAGTCACTTAGTGTCTCCATCTCATACTCTGATGAATGTTGTGATGCCATGACTGCTGTGTGTACTATACTTGGGCTGCCATTTGATGATGGTGTGAAACTAGGTGTTGTTGTGATATCTGCCACCAAGGGGAACATTGAAAAAAAAGGGAGTATTAGGAGGGGAATAATATGATGGGAATAGGGGTTATGGGGAGAAGTTTGTTTAGGGATATGTAGGGGGTTTGGGTATTTAATAGGGTAGGTTTTTGGGGTGTTATGTTGACAAATAAGAGGAGGGGAAAGAGAATATCGTTTGGTAGCGTTTTAGGGTAGGGATAATAGGAAAAATGAGAAAGGGAGTATAAGGAAAAATGGTAGGTGAGGGAAAAATGGTGGGTGAAAATGGAACATTGGCCTCGATACCACAATTATGCAACCCTAGCAACAATGACCTTTGGTGTTTTATTGTGGTTGATTTTATGAGTTTTTTTGCATTCAAACATAGCCATAAACCACTATATCATTTATAAACTTTGATGAACAAGTCATGTCATAGAGCTACCTTTCAATTTGATGGGCTTCACAAGAAATTTTAGGTGATTTGGCACGGTTTTGGCCCTTTGTGGGTGTGATCTGCGCGCCAAACCCAGTGCGCCGCACCCGTTGAAAACTTGAACTGAGGGGTGGCTCTGTGTGCGCCGTGCCCTCTATGTGTGCCGCGCCCCTGTGTATATGCGCCGCGCCCTGAAAACTGCCTCCAACCTTGCTCCAAACATGCACGATGCACACTCAAACACTTTGCAATGTTTCCCTATGCACTTGATTTGCACAATGACTTTGATTTTGGTGGAAACTTGTATATAAAGACTTGGAAGTCATGGGTTAAATTTTTGCTTCTTCAAAAACCCATTTTTCTAATGTCATGTTTTTACACTTTTTCACTGACTTAAAGCAACACTGGTTTTCACTTTCCCTTTAAAATTTTAGCTCAAATGATGAAATTTTCGGCACTCTTTGCAGGGATTGCATGACAGGACATTTGGCCATGGAAACCATGACTTCATCTGAAGAAATCAATTGGTGACCTTTTGAAAATTTTATCATAGATGACACACTGTTTGACTTTTTCTTCAAAACAGAGTTTTGAAGAATAGTCGAAATTTATCAATATGACGATGAAACTCTCTGAATCATTACTTTGTAAGGGCCTCACTCTGGCCTGCATGGCTTTACTGGACATATTTAAAGACCAAATTGATTAATCCCTAGACCTAATGATCGAAAATGACTTTTGTCCATTAAAATACCAGACCTTGACTGTCGTGGACTTTGGTGATCATTAACAAAATACCTAAGCCAATAGGAGCCAGACATGGGGGGAAATGACTAGCAATGACCTTTTCCGTCAAATTATGGCATGCCCCTAGCGGAATGCAGCTGAGTGAATGGAGCGGGACTCCTAAAAATGAAATGCATAAAGAATTTTGATCTCTGACCAAGGATTGACCAGACCGACTCTAACAGGTTCGTGATTATATGCATCACTCTTTGATTGGATCATTGCGGCCATACCTTTATCATTAAAATGGTCTTGTTAACTGGGTGGCTTTGTCCATACCACAGACCACATTTCATATGTCTTTTTGGATGGCTACGCCCATGCCTCGACTACATGTATTTCATTTTTCAGAGATATCAGTTGTACTTGCGCCTACAGGTTCTTCGTGGTGGTGTTCCAGTTCGGTCATGGTTTCATAAAGCATTTCACCCCTCCCTCTCTCTCGGGATTCATGCTTTAGGGGGCATCTGTTACACAGTAATTTGTCACTATCCTCATCTCAGTCCCTTTGCTATGTCATACATCAAATAAACATGTCCATATCTTCCCACTCATGCAAGAAGATTAAGCAAATGCTCTCTAATGCTAAATATTGACCCTTTTTTACTAAGTTCCTACATCATCGCTAGTAAACCCTTAAAATGTGCAACGATTGGTCCAAATGCATTTCCTCCTTGCGATGTCATTGCTAGTCCCTAGTTCATGACTTGCGACGATCCAGATTTGGCGAATTAGTTCAAATAGTCGACCTTCTGGATGTTTCTAGAGCTGGTTGTTGGGTCAGTTTGGGTCGCCTTTCCACCTCTGGGATGGTGGTTCCACCTTTTATGCAACCTCCCTTGAATATAAGCTCCCTCCCCCTCATTTCATGGAGACTCCTTCTCCTATAAAATCACTCATCATTGCTATGATCTGCTAGTTTTTTTAGTTTTTAAGTTGGGGCAGTGCTGGTTAATTCTTTTGAGTTTGCTTTGAAACTAAGTAGATAGCTTTGGTGTGAGTGTGACAAGTGTGGGATTGCTAATAGTTTGGTAAGAGGTTGTGGAATGCCTTAACCTTGTATTAGAGCTTATGAGTGAGAGAAAGATATTGTCTATTTGGGAGACCCATTCTTGACAGTGAATGCTTGAAGAAACATACTTGCTGGACCCTCCAAGAAGGCGTGGGACATCAAGACTTGGTTGTAAGATTTGTTTTTGATTCATTTTAATACAATCAATGATGATTTCCTATATCTTTTGTACAATTTACATGATTTCTGACTTTATAAGTAAATAGATCATTGTTGTTCTTGGTTACATGTTCTGTTGTTTTCTTGTGGTGTTTCAAGTTGATTGTTCATTAAGGAGAAAGAAAGGGAAGCTAGAACAACGCAATGGAAACTTCATCAACCATCGGTTTGAGGTAGGCCTCCAATGATGACTATTTAAGGGAATCAATTGTTGTTTTGTCTTTGCTGTGACTAGACCCACTCTAGGGCTAGATGGGTTGCCTCTGTCCACAGAGGGAACACTTTCCTTTATCACAACAAGTTGAAGACCAAGGCTATATGGATTAATCAATTTTTTGAAGCAATTCTGGAAGGTGTTTGAGCATGGAGAAGGACTTGTAGGGGTTTTCTCACCTCCATAATTCTACTACAACAGCTGTTACTTTCAAGGTTTAGCTCATGTTTACTTTTCTCATAATTTCATGTTGAGGGAAGTTTCTTTTTTATGCTCTTCACTATGGAATTGAAGTGCTCACATGATCATTTTAGCTCATTTTAGTTAGAGTATGGGATCTTTGTAGGAGATGCCTTGTAGTGCTACTTTATGTGAGAGTTCTTTATAGGATAACATTGCCTTGTAGGGGTAATAGCCACATGTTTCCATCAGGAAACTTTATGTACTCCCTTTTATACTGAATATATGGAGTTGTCTAGTTATGTTGGCAGGGTGAAATCCGTCAACAAATATTTTGTTATGCTCTTTATTATGCCTATATGAGTTATGTGCTATAATGTTGCTTATGATAAGTTTACATGTGAAGACTAACTCATGGCTTGAAGAGACATTAGAAAAACATGTTTTGTGACAAGACCCATTTTACCTTGCAAAGCGTCAGAACAATCCTTTTTTATTTGTTTGTTTGATTTTGGAGAAGAGGAAAAAGACATCACCTCTATTTTTAGATCATATTGGTATCAAAGCTTCATCTGACCACGTTGCAAGAATAGGCAGTAAAAAGAGTCTCCAAGGGCTAGAGGAGCAGAAGTTGGCTCTTTGTATGGAGAATATTGAGTTGAAAAGGATGCTAGAGATGGTTGAAGAGGAGAAGAGGCATATGCGCCTACAGTTACAACATGTGTTTGAAGAACAAGTTGCTGAAATTTCTACTCTTATGTCAGCAAGAGAAACCTCCAAAATGAAACTAGTATGTGGTCATGGTTCAAATAGTGGTTATGGACCTTAGAGTAAGATGATGCATGTGCATTTTGAAAGCATCTTCAATCTTCTCACCATATTCTAGTTGATAAGAGTGGGTGGCTAGAGTCATCTGCAATATCATTGTCATCGTCATCATAAGCTAAAAAGATGAATGGAAAATTTAAGGAGGTAATTATCATTTCAAGTACAATTCCTTCTATTTATGTGCATAACACCTATTAAGCTTCTTGCCAAGATGGGTTATGAAGGAGGAGGCCTAGACATAAATGGCCAAGTTATTACCAATCCAATTATGGTTGAGGAGAGACCAAACTATTAGGGATTGGGATATGGTAAAAGGCAGTTTGGAGAATACTCTAAACAACATGAGGCACATCAGCCATCTGAGGATGATCATATGTCACCACCTTGTGACAATATTCATTTTCCTTCCAACTGAGATGAATACTTGAAGGGACCATGTATGTCATCATCCACTCCACTCCGTCAAAGTTGCATCCCTAGAGATAGGTATAATTCTGATGGGAATTTTAACTATTTGTGGAATATACTCCCTTAAACTTTATGTGATGTGTTTGACCATTACATGGTTATCTATGAGAAACATATGATAATGGTTAAAATAATGGATCATATTATAGGCATCAATCATAATGATTCTCGTCCGCATGGGAGGACTTCTTTCGTGGCAAGCAAGAGGAAGTTCTTTTGTACCCATTGCAAGATGCATGGGCATGTCAATGAATTATGTTAGAAATTGCATCCAAAGCTTTGTTCCAAGAGAGGAAAGGAGATTGTGAAACCTAATGCAAAGGAAGAAAGAGGTGGTAAAGATGACTCACAACAATCCTAAGCAACCTTTTAGGAAAACATGATGTAAAAAGAGAACCCATAAGCCTAGGAGAGGCAAATATTGGCTGGACTTGTTTGTAAAGTTTCTTTATAAATTTGTAATTACTTCTTGTTGTTTACCTCACTACAAGAAAAAATGACATTGGTGAGGGGCAAAAAAATTCACTATAAGCTCATTGGTGACAGTCAAAAGAGCCTTCGTCACAAAAAATTGAACGTCACCAAAGGTGGCGTCGCCAAAAGTATAGGTGTTGTAATGAAATTCAAATTCTGTCACCAATAATGATTTATAATGACGGATAGCGACCGTCACCATTTCATATGAGAAATGGTGACAGACCATAGCCTCCATCACCAAAAATTGAATGTCACCAAAGGTGGCGTTGCCAAAAGTATAGGTGTTGTAGTGACTTTCAAAGTCTGTCACCAATAATGATTTATAATGATGGATAGTGACTATCACCATTTCATATGAGAAATGGTGACAAACCATAGCCTCCGTCACCAAAAACTGAACGTCATGAAATGTGGCGTCACCAAAAGTATAGGTGTTATGGTGAAATTCAAGGTCTGTCACGAATATTGATTATAATGACGGATAGTGACCGTCACCATTTCATATGAACAAAAATGATTTATTGTGATGGATCTTCCATGGCCATCACTATTAGTGCATATATATGGTGACGTTCGTTGACCGTCACCAAAAGCCGCATTGCCAGAAGTATAGGTGTTGTGGTGACATTCAAGGTCTGTCACGAATAATGACTATAATGACGAACAATAACCGTCACCATTTCATATCAACAACAACTATTTATGGTTACAAACCTTTGAGAGTCGTCACTATTGATGTGTATATATGGTGGCGTTCATTGATTGTCACCATTTCATATTTTGGTGAGGGTCGAAAAATGTCACCAAAGCTCATTGGTGATGGTCAAAAGAACCTCCATCACCAAAAATTGATCGTTGCCATTCCATATGGATGTCAAGGCACGATGGAATTGAACCACCAACCTCCTTCTTGTGAAGTAGGTGCTCTTCCATTAAGCTAGCACCCTTTAAAGAATTAGACTTTTAAAAATTAGACCTTGAAACTTCGTAAATTGTAAATTCTACAACTTTCAATAAATTGAAGTCTCAGCGATATTTTAATAAACATTCAAAGCAACATCGAAGTTGCAAGTCCCTGCCTAATGGTTATGGAATTTATGAAAAGTGGGTGGAGGGAAATATAGATATGTATAAAAGAATCAATATGTTCAGTTGAATACTCAATTAGAAGTGAAACTCTGAAGACATTTATAATCTATAAATGACCTATAACTAGCAAATGCACCAAATATCGTAAAGGAAATGTCATAAGTAAATAGCATATGGAGAAGAACATTGATGAAGATAGATGCAATATGTTATAGGTTGAGTGAAAGAAAAATCTCAATGTTGTTGTTATTTGGTGTTTAGATATTTGAATGATATCTAAACTTCTGTGAAAATGTAACACGGATCTCTAGAAACCATGAACGACATATGATATAAAAAATTATATATATATATATATATATATATATATATATATATATATATATATATATATATCTATATATATATATATACCCTTTACATAAAGCAACATGCAATTTGGAATTTCACAAGTCCGCACTCAAAACATGACAACAACCAACAAATAAAAGAAATCGACTTAGACAGAAAGGCATAGCTTCACCTTCATTTTTTAGTTGCTTCTATTTATTTGAATTTGACTTGTGACATTCGTTATCTAAAAAGGAATCAAAATCATCACTAGTATTAAATCATCCAACACGGACTTTGGATATCCCACTGACATATGCGTTTGTGTTGCCATGCCTAAAAACCAATGAGTTTCCTATCAATAGTACAATAAGATGTGCGCTTGTTGCTCAAGAACACATTTCTTATTAACCATTGTTACTTGACAAAAACCAAAGAGACAACCTAATATCAGTGTACACAAAATCCCCTATCGACATATAATCATAACTTAGCAAAGAAGTCTAAAATATGTTCTTAATTAATAAACTTTTTATTTGGAAATAATGTTTCTTTATATTTAAAAAAGACTATGTTGTACAACACTTCTGTCTATTTATCCAGGCAATTATATCATAGCATATGTCACATAGTAGCAATCCATAGTACCTAAAGTAAAAAGACAAATTTTCTCAAAAAAATAGATTTAGAAAAGAGCTTTGAAAACTATAATTTTGTCATCATGTAAGTTGTTCAGGCTATGCAAGTAGCCATTATTTCAAAATGGTTGATGTTTAAACCCTAACAATTATTGTGACAACCACAATGAGCTAATCAATATAGCATCTAATTATGTATTCCAGTGTGTAAGATTATAGCGACAACAAGGTAAAAATACCAACACTTGAAAGGATATGTCAAATACTTAAGAATTTTTTAGTTTACATATAAATAGAAAGGTATAAAATCATGTTTAACAATAGAAAGGGATTAATAAATATGGGAGCTAGTGTATTCGAAGCAGTGAGACTTTTGTAAAGGTAATTTAATTTGCACGGCTAAAAAAGGATGTCTACCTATTGGTGAGCACCATTATCGCAGAAATAATGCTACAACTCCTGGGGCTTCCTACTTTACTTTTATCAACCCGATAGTTCGTAACAAACTTGGAAGCGACGGTGCTGTATGCACAAGTACTAGCTCTTATTGTAGGTTGTCACTTGGTCAGATGGCGCAAGATCACTAGGAGCTAAAGCCAACTTCTATGAGTTTCCAGAAGAAGCTTTTAACTATGATGAAAGAAAGCTAACTCTACAAAGACTATTCTACTTGCAGAAAAAGAAAGAAGTCTGGAGTGTAATGCAAACCCTAGCAAACCCTAATTTTATCAACTAACCCTAATTTTGCGGAAAAAGAGATGAAAACTGATGAAATGAGTGCCATTGACTACTGAAAAGTTAAATTACATCTATTCAAGTTATTCTCAGAAGGAAATGAGAAAAGAACATCTTTTTATGTTTTTATGTGTTTTATGTGAAATTGTTATGCATGTGATTTTGTCCATTTGTGATTGTGGCAGAGGTTTGGTGGCGAAGGAAGGTGGATTTGGTTCTTCCAGAGGTGTAAGAAGGTGTGGAAAGGTCTTAAGAAGCCTCTGGTAACCTTCTGAAGACTTCCCTTGCAATCGGACTTCGAAAAATCACTCACAGGAAATTCTATAGGAGGCTACAGGGGATCTACAGGAGGATGCCAAGAGCAATTTTTAGAGGTTTTAAGAGTGGAAAAATGGTGGGAAATGGTAGCTAAAGACTATAGGGATGTATTGAGGTGTCTGGGGCTTAACAAGGAGGATCAAGAAAGAAAATCATGGTTGGATTTGTTCAAATGACGAGAAGAAAGCTTATGGAAAAAGTGCAGAAATTAGGGTAGATTCATGAAGGACTGCGAATGACTTGTGAAACCTGTGAGAAATGAGCTGATGCTAGCTGATTTATTGATGTATTGTGAGCTGAGGTGTGTTGTAAGAGATCTGCACACCTAACTACCAAAATTGAGCAAGAAAAGGACTAGCTACATGAAAACAGAACCATATCTCTTGTTAACCTAATTTCTGGCCTAGAAACATGAAGTGCTAAATAGTACCCTATGAATAGAAAAACTTGAAAAGATATTTATTACAAAAACAGGAAATAATCCTGGAAAAATGAATCTGAATCAACCCTTTAACTTTTCAAATCAAATCATCACACTAGAAATTGCATGTAAGAAGAAAAATTGTGTTTTCGGTGGCAGTAATAGTGCATTGACCTCAAATCATGGTCCCAGGACGGGAGAAAGGAGATTAGGGCTTGTTGTTGGCCTTTTTGAATCTTAGCCTATCCCTGTATTAACCTACTTCAGCAACTGAAACAAAACAGCTATGCAAACCATAAAAAAGCAACCTATTCTAAGCAAGGTAAAATGAATCTATTTAACAGAAATTAACTCATGAACTGAAGCAAAAACATATAAGTACAAAGAAAGAGGTGATGGGTAGCTTGGGTTGGGCCCTAACCCAAGAGCTTCAGCCCTCTGGAAGAAATCAGTTCTGGCTTAGAAAATATGTCATCTCCATTATCAAAATAAAATTCACATTACATAAACTGTTCACAAGAATAAGCTCGAAAATGAGTTGAACAAGAGCTGCACAAAAGTGCGAAAATTCTACTAATAATTGGATAACCTACTAAGGCTCTAAGCCCCCCTATTTATACAAATGGATTCCCCCAATAGCCCTCCTAAAATCAAGGGGCTCAGCTTCTCAGAACTAGAGATAGACAACAGTTCTTCTTGACTTGCTCAGTTGCCCCCTTGGATGCATCAATGTGGCTGTTTGTGCTCCAAGTTTCTGATGGAGGATTCGAGGTAGGGAGTCATAAATGAGGGGGACACCCTCCTACAAATCCTCTCCCTTGTTTTCCTCAAATATTGGCTGCCAAATGCTCATTAATCCTTTGAATTTGTCCAAAAATTGACCAAAAATCTGCATAAAGCACACATTAGACTTCATGGCATAATGACTAACCCAATTCACTCTATTAGCATAAATATAATAAAAAACATGCAATAAACTAATGATAATGGTGGATTAAGCTGAGTTAGGAGGCAAAATGAGCCCATATAATTACCCATTTCTGGGGCTCATCATCACCCCCCTATTGAATGGGTTGCTCATCCTCTGAGCAACTAGTCTATCTCTTCATCCTTGATGGCTCTGATGGATTCCCTGACATCCCATGCTTTTGATGTGATATCCTCCTATTTATCATGGAATCTTTCCTTTCTATCCACCTCTTCCCACTGTTTCTATTCTTCTTCTTCCTGTACACCTTCCAGTAGTCCTAGCAGCAGTGGAGGACTGAATTTGAGGCCAATCCAATTGGCCTTCAAACTTTGCATAGAATTCTTATACAGTGGCACTCTCCTCAAGGCTTCTTTGATCGTGTTTGGGGAGTGATACTCCCTGATCTATAGGTTGTGTGGCAATGTGTTCCACCTTCTCATGCAGGCATGAATGCAGTCATCTCCAAACAATCTCTCCATGTCCTCAAAATGTGCAATAGCCTGGGTCTGCTCATTGATATATTTAGGGACACTTTGAGGACTATCTGCAAGGTGTTGGTGGGCACTGATGAGATCCATAGGGTCTACTGGCTTAGCTCAGATCATTAAAGGTTCATTTAGCTCTTTTGCCATTAACTTCTAGATTTATGTTGCCCTTTTCTCCTCATGGCTCATCCAAGATGCCATGGCCATCAACTACAAGTCTCCTAACACAGCATTGGGGTCCCATAGGTTCATATCAGTAAGGGCCATGTTATGTAAATAAAACTCTACCAGCTTTGCTTTGTCCTCAGTTGAACTGTGGTCACATAGATCCATGAATTGGCCATAATCCTGAAAAGGTATGGTGCCTCTCTGGGCCAGAGTCTTGATTTGGAACAAGAGCCACTGATCTTTGAGGTATACTGCATATGATTTGGCTGGCTTCCTGCACTGTAGTGCCTCCATAGCCTAGCTAGCCATGCAAGCTAATTGGGATTCTCTTTCATGTAGCTATCTCCTTAATATTAATATCTCATTTTCTGCCTGGGATTCCCTTTCTTACAACTGTTTCCTTAACACTTCAGTTTCTATGGAGGTTTCCCTTTCTTTCTGTTGTTTCCTTAACCTTTCATTCTTTGCTTCCAAGTGAGATCTTTTGATTTCTTCCACATGTTTTATAGTGGTCAACTCTCTACCCATCTCTCTCAGCTTGCTCTCCATGTGGCCAATGTCTTCCACCCCTTTGGACTTTGCAATTTGCATCCACCTGTGGCTCCTTACTCTTTCTTTTTCTAGCTCAAAGAAGAGAGGGACTGCAAACTTTTGTGGGATGATTTTCCCTCCTTCTAGAAGGTTGTAATAAGAGCCTAAACTAGGTTGTGGGTTAGGTTCTAGTATCCCTACTATTTCATCCCTCCCCTTGATCTGCTCTTCTACCTTTTTCTCAAGTTTCTCAGTCTCTTGTAGCTTTGTCAAGGTCTCCTGTAGGGCAGTCTATGCCTCCTGTAGGATAGTTTTGGAGTCCTGTAGTTTTATCCTTTCCCTCCAAGTGGAAGATCTAGGACTTCCTCGTTCATAAGTGATGGGAGTTCTGGATGGATATTCCTCCTTTTTGGTAGTAGGAGAATCTTCAATGGTGATAGGCTCTTTTGAGGGTGGCTGACGCTTTCCCATCTTTATCCTGGTGCTTTTTTGAGCCTTGAAATACATGGATGGTTGCCTTTTTCTCTTTGGTTTGGGCTTAACTAGGGCACTGAGTGCAGCAAGAATAGCTGCTACCTCCCTTTCCAGTGTTTCAGGAGACACTTCTGCCTTTGGTGCTTCTGTTTCTTCTTCTTTTTCCTTTTCTGCCTCTGCAAGTTTTGTTTCTTCTTTCCCTGTTTTAATTTCCTCCTCTTCTTGTTTAGTTTCTGCCCCTTCTACTGTAGTCTCTGTCTTCACTGATTTAGTCTTTTTCCTTTCTGTTTTAGTCCTCTTTCCTTTTGTCTTAGGTTCTTTCTTCTTCTCTGTTGTGGTCTTATCCTTCTCTGTTTCATGTTTTTCTTCCTCTATTTGTGTTTCTACCTTCCCTGTTTCAGGTTCCTCTTTCTCTGTTTGTGTTTTCTCTTCCTCTTCTCCCTTTTGTTCCTCTCCCTCACTTTTAGATGGACTGAGGTCATATGTGAGGGCTTTCACATCATCTTCCCTTGTCATATTTCTAAAAATATCCCAGGCTATGGGAATTGTGAAAGTGTGGAGGGCATCTTCCACCAGCAATTTAATTAGCCCATGGTGAGCCAATTGGTCTGGAACTCCTACCTTCAATTTGGTGCTAGATTCTATTAAGGATTGGAGGAGAAAATAGGGAATATTGAGTTTCTGGGGTGCAGGAATGTTGGGTGTGGAGCCTGATTATCTTCTATAGTGCCGGCATATTGGACCCCAGTTCAAAATGGGGCGGCAACGCCGCCCGTAAAATAATCGCTGCCGTGGGGGGTGCCCCCAAAGCTAAAAACAACTGTAAAATTGCCTTGTAAAAGTATATTAATTTCTAGTCAATCTGGGTCGTTCATTAGGCGGATGATCTGACGGTAGAACGTATGTTTAGTTTAGGGTTTTTTGCCCTAGAAGGCAACCCCTCTCTTTATATGAGGGCATTGTATTTGAGGCTGTGAGATAGATGTGTATTCGGTGAGCGAGAAACATAGAGGTGAGACTGTGAGAGAAAACAGAGGATATTACAGCGGTTTTGCTGTAGGTTGTATCTCTTCATTTTGCTGGATAATAGAAAGGAAGGACTGGCTGTTCGGGGTGGACGTAGCCCAAACTAGGTAAACCACGTATATCTGTGTCTTTCTTGTTTTGTGCGTTTTCTGTGTTTATATTTCTGCAATATTTTATGTGTTCCATTGCTCCGTAATATATAATTTTCTAACAACTGGTATCAGAGCCGAAGGTCTATTTGGCTGATAAACTCACAGGAAAGAAGGGTTCCTGGTTCGAGTGGGAGCAATGGCGGAAGATGGTAAGTTTAGGGTCGAGAAATTTAACGGCCAAAACTTCTCGCTGTGGAAGATTATCTGTATCAGAAAGATCTATACCTACCATTGGGCGGAAAAACAAAGATGCCGACGGGTATGAAAGACGAAGAATGGAACCTTCTCGATAGAAAGGCACTCGGAACGATACGGCTGTGCCTTGCTGCGTCAGTCGCTTTCAACATTTCGAAGGAAACCACGACAGCAGGTTTGATGGAGGCATTGTCGAAACTATATGAAAAACCCTCGGCCTCGAACAAGGTATTTCTTATGAAACGGTTATTTAATATGAAGATGTCGGAAGGTGGATCTGTTGCAGACCATTTAAATGATTTTAATACAGTTACAAGTCAGTTAAGTTTTGTAGGGGTAAACTTTGATGATGAAATTAGAGCTCTGTTATTCTTATGCTCGTTACCATAAAGCTGGAATGGTTTGGTAATGGCCATCAGTAACTCTGTTTCTGGATCTAGTACTTTAAAGTTTGATGATGTTGTCGATGCTATCCTTAGCGAGGAAATGCGACGGAAAAGCTCCGGTGAGACATCGGGAAATGCTTTGAGTGCAGAGTCTAGAGGAAGAAAAATGGAAAGAGGAAAGAGCTCAGGATATCGCAGTAAATCAAGGAAAGGCAGATCCAAGTCCAGATCGGGGATAGTGTGCTGGAAATTTGGAAAGAAAGGACACCTAAAGAAAGACTGTAGATCTCGGAAGGGAAAAGAAGTAGATGCACAACAAGAAAACAATCATGAAGCAAATGTGACAGGTGAGGTGTTACAAGATGCTTTGATTCTTTCTTTCGAAAATATTACTGATTCCTGGGTGGTAGATTCAGGGGCTTCATTCCATGCCACACCTGATAAGAAATACTTTCATGACTATGTTCAAGGAGATTTTGGACAAGTTCGTCTAGGTGATGATAAACCCTGTAAAATCGTTGGAATGGGTAAGGTTCTTGTAAAGAAGCAGAATGGAAACCAATGGCTACTAAAGGAGGTAAGGCATGTTCCAGATCTAAAGAAAAATCTGATTTCAACAGGGCAGTTAGGCAGTGAAGGTTGTGTGACAACTTTCACAGATAAAGCTTGGAAGGTCACTAAAGGAGCCCTGGTAATAGCAAAAGGTGAAAAGGTTGGTACATTGTATTTATGCAATGGTATTTCTAACTCTGTTAATGCTTTAACTTCCAGAGGAGCAGATGCAGCATTATGGCATCATAGGCTCGGACACATGAGTGAAAAAGGGATGAAGATTCTTCACTCAAGGAATTTGTTGCCAGGTTTGAAGAATGTTGATTTGGATTTCTGTGAGAACTGCATTTATGGAAAACAGAAGCGAGTCAGATTTCTCAGAGTTGGGAAAGAAAAGAAGAATGAAAAATTAGAGCTTGTGCATACAGACGTATGGGGACCTGCTCAGGTATCATATCTCGGTGGCTCTCGTTATTATGTTTCTTTTATTAATGATGCAACTAGAAAAACTTGGATTTATTGTATTAAGAATAAATCTGATGTATTTGATACTTTCAAGAAATGGAAAGCTTTGGTTGAGATTGAGACAGGAAAGAAATTGAAGTGTCTTAGATCAGACAATGGAGGTGAATATTGCAGCAAAGAGTTTGATAGGTACTGTTCAGAGCATGGAATTCGCAGAGAGAAGACAGTTCCAAGAACACCACAAGAAAATGGTGTGTCAGAAAGGATGAACAGAACAATCATGGAGCGTGAAAGGTGCATGAGATTGCATGCAGGATTGCCTTTACAGTTTTGGGCAGATGCTGTAGATACTGTTGTTTATTTAATAAACAGAGGACCTTCAAGTTCCTTGGATGGTGGTGTTCCAGAGGAAGCATTGACAGGGAAAAAGGTAAACTACTCTATTTTAAAACCTTTTGGTTGTGAGGCCTTTGTCCATATTGATAAAGAAAATAGAACAAAGCTTGAGGCAAAGTCAAAGAAATGTACCTTTATTGGATATGGTGTTAATGATTTTGGTTATCGCTTATATGATTATGAAATCCACAAAATCATTAGGAGCAGAGATGTAATATTCAATGAAAAGGTCTTGTATAAGAATCAGTTGCAGGAAAAGAAACAAGAAAAAGAAAACAAGGAATACGCAGTTCTTGATGAAATTACTGAAAAAGTAAAGGTGCCTGAAAATAATAATAATCAACAACCACAACAACAGCAACCATCACAACAACAACAGGCACCCCAAACACCTGAAAGTGGTGTTAGAAGATCTACCAGGACAAGTAGACCTCCTGAACGATACTCTCCTTCATTATATTATTTATTGTTGACTGATTCCGATGAACCTGAATGTTATGAAGAAGCAATGCAGGTTGAAAGCAAGAAGAAGTGGGAGGTAGCCATGGAAGAAGAGATGGACTCCTTAATGCATAACCAGACTTGGGATTTAGTCAGGTTGCCTGCAGGAAAAACTACATTGAAGAATAAATGGGTTTATAGGGTGAAGGAAGAAGATGGAGGAAAGCAAAGGTACAAAGCTAGACTTGTGGTGAAGGGGTTTGCACAGAAGAAAGGTATTGATTTTGATGAAATATTTTCTCCTGTTGTTAAAATGACTTCAATCAGAACTATTTTAAGTCTTGTAGCAGCTGAAGATTTGCATCTTGAGCAGTTAGATGTAAAGACAACCTTTCTCCATGGGGATTTGGAGGAAGAGATATATATGTAGCAGCCACAAGGATATGAGGTGAAAGGGAAGGAGAAACTTGTGTGAAGGTTGAAGAAGAGCTTGTATGGTTTAAAACAGGCTCCAAGGCAGTGGTATCTAAAATTTGACAAGTTTATGTCTGAACAAGGTTATACTAGATGTCACTCTGATCATTGTGTTTATCTGAAAAAGCAAAATGATGGCAGCTATATTATATTATTATTGTATGTAGATGACATGCTTGTTGCAGGATCTAACATGCAGGAAATAAATGTGCTCAAAAGAAAATTGGCAAATTCATTTGCAATGAAGGATTTGGGTGCTGCAAAACAAATCCTTGGTATGAGAATAACTAGAGGCAGGAAAAATAGAAAATTAACATTGTCTCAGAATGAGTACATACAAAAGGTGTTGAAAAGATTTAACATGAAAAATGCAAAACCAGTTAGTACACCTTTTGCTAGCCATTTCAAACTTAGCAAAGAAATGTGCCCAAAGACCCAAGAAGACATGGATTATATGTCTAAACTTCCATATGCATCAGCAGTTGGAAGTTTAATGTATGCAATGGTCTGCACAAGACCTGATATTGCACATGCAGTGGGAGTTGTAAGCAGGTACATGAACAATCCAGGAAAGGAACATTGGATGGCAGTGAAATTGATTCTCAGATATTTGAGAGGTACCACAAATCAGGCATTATGCTTTGGTGGTTCAAACATATCCCTACAAGGATATGTTGATGCAAATATGGTAGGTGACAGAGATAATAGGAGGAGCACTACAGGATATGTATTTACTGTCGGAGGAACAGCTGTCAGTTGGGTTTCAAAAATCCAAAGTGTTGTTGCACTCTCAACAACAGAAGCAGAGTATGTTGCTGCTACAGAGGCTAGTAAAGAAATGATTTGGTTACAAAGGTTTATGGGTGAATTGGGTAAGGAGCATGATATGGGCACGTTATACAGTGATAGTAAAAGTGCCATTCATCTTGCAAAGAACTCAGCATTTCATTCCAGGACAAAACACATACAGCTCAAGTACCATTTCATACGATCAGTGTTGGAAGATGGAGAGTTGAAGCTGGAAAAGATACACACTAGCCAGAACCCTGCAGATATGCTAACAAAAGTTGTAACCAGGGAGAAACTGAGAATATGCTCAGTTTCAGTTGGTCTTCAAGGATGACGATGAAGATGAGAAACCGCCAGGTCCAAAGAGGAGTCATTTTCCAGCAAATGGAGCAGCGGTGGAGTTGCTACAATCAGTCTCCAAGTGGGAGATTGTTGGGTGTGGAGCCTGATCATCTTCTATAGTACCGGCATATTGGACCCCAGTTCAAAATGGGGCGGCAATGCCGCCCGTAAAATAATCGCTGCCGTGGGGGGTCCAAGGGGGGGCGGCAACGACTTTTGGGAGCCCCCCCTGGCGGGGGGTTTCAGGGGCAGCGCCCCCGAAGCTAAAAACAGCGGTAAAATTGCCTTGTAAAAGTATATTAATTTCTAGTCAATCTGGGCCGTTCATTAGGTGGATGATCTGACGGTAGAACTTATGTTTAGTTTAGGGTTTTTTGCCCTAGAAGGCAACCCCTCTCTTTATATGAGGTCATTGTATTTGAGGCTGTGAGATAGATGTGTATTCGGTGAGCGAGAAACATAGAGGTGAGACTGTGAGAGAAAACAGAGGATATTACAGTGGTTTTGCTGTAGGTTGTATCTCTTCATTTTGCTGGATAATAGAAAGGAAGGGCTGGCTGTTCGGGGTGGACGTAGCCCAAACTGGGTAAACCACGTATATCTGTGTCTTTCTTGTTTTGTGCGTTTTCTGTGTTTATATTTCTGCAATATTTTATGTGTTCCATTGCTCCGTAATATATAATTTTCTAACAAGGAAGGTCCATGCCATATCTTAACTCATGCAACAGTCTGAGATGGTACCCATAAACTATGATGTATCTTCCTTCACATGAGATGTATTTCATAATCTGATAACTGACCTCATCCTAAGGGTAAGGTATAATTGTTCTCCTGATGCCATTTTTGTCCTCCACAGGATGTTCAGTAGGCTGGAAAAAGGTTTTCTTAGCAACTTGACCCAGTGGTTTTTCTTCTGTTAAGAAATTTACTACATAACATAAATAATTACTGAGAGGAATAAATATAAAAATAACCAGCAACAACCATAAACACATAAACACAAATGTCTATCTGGGAAAACCCAAAATCTGGGGAAAAACCCAACCTAATAAGATCTCATTAGCATTGGCCAAAACCATAGCCAATCCAACCAAGTGAGCCTTCACTGCTCACCTCCAAGTCTTGCATTACAATGAAGTCCTTCCAGCCTTTTATAAGCTCCATTACATATAATACCACGGGCAGAATACTATGGGTGCACAATACCGTGTGCCCCAAAACCATCATTGTTTAACATAGTCAAATTTGACTCTATCCTGAGTCAAGTTTACCTAACAATTCCCCCCTTAAACTTGACTTGGGGTTCCTTGACTAACTCCAACCAAACCTGCTAAGTGAGACAATCCCACTCACTCTAGCTCTTACCCCCCTCAAAGTTTTTACCTGGGGTATTGTTAACCTGACATCCCCTTTTTCACCTAGGTCTAACCCAGACTTTACCAGTGATCACCCAAGGGTACACATGCCTTACCAGGTCTTATAGTAGTATTCCCATTTACATGCAATAATTTTGACTTCATTAATTTTTATTTTTTTTTGTTTATTGCTGCTGCGATTCTGATCCATCCTCTCTCAATTTTATTTGCTTAAAAAACTTCTATCAAACCGCTCCAACTGTAAGCCCAACGAGAACCTCATAGATTCCAGCACCGGTGGCCTCACCTAGCAGAAAACGAACAATTTTCGAAGCCACATGAACAATTTTCTTCTGCTGGCCTTCTTTAAATAGCCGCATGAATCCTGAACAATTCGTCAACATGTTCCAAACTGGTAAATATCACAAATGCACTGCAATCCCTGGCAGTTACGGCACTATCTTCCACACATTCTCCTCGAGGTTCTTCTACGTACGATTATTCCACCATTATTTTCCAGACCTAGATTTGTAAAAAAGCTGCATTGATCTCATCAGGCACTATAAACCCCTGGCATCAAAGAATCCCTTTGAAGCCAATATCTGGCTCTGATACCAGTTGTTAAGAAATTTACTACATAGCATAAATAATTACTGAGAGGAATAAATATAAAAAGAACCAGCAACAACCATAAACACATAAACACAAATGTCTATCTGGAAAAACCCCAAATCCGGGGAAAAACCCAACCTAATAAGATCTCATTAGCATTGGCCAAAACCCTGGCCAATCCGACCAAGTCAGCCTTCACCGTTCACCTCCAGGTCTTGCATTACAATGAAGTCCTTCCAACCTTTTATAAGCTCCATTACATATAATACCACGGGCAGAATACTATGGGTGCATAATACCATGTGCCCTAAAATCATCACTGTTTAACCTGGTCAAATTTGACTCTATCCTGAGTCAAGTTTACCTAACATCTTCCTTGCTCTAGGGTAGTCCAAGTGGGAGACTGGTAATCCTGCTGATGAATTCTAGGGTGATTTCTATAGTGAGACCCCTGAAACTGACAGTGGCATGAATTTTTGAATGGGGTGTCAAAGACAAGGTAAATTCCTCTGTTACTTCTTCATCATACCCATGAAGCTTTTCAAAGAAGGGCATCCAATTTGCTCTAGTAAAAATGTCTACCACCTCTGGGTGTTCATGTAGCCTGGTTGAGTTTAAAGGTTCCTTCCTCATAAATCCCCCTGTCATGGTGTTGAGAGTCTTCTGGAATATCTCAGGTGAAGAGGGAGACAGCAAATTTCGAACCCAAAAACAGAGAAAAAACTGAGGCTTTCTTTCAAGAAACAAGGAGAGTTTTTAATGCAATTTCCCTTCCTTCCAGGCTCAATTTTTCTAAACTTGCATTACTCCTTTGCATATGTGAGTATGAAGGTGGTGAAGGAGACAATATCTTAGAAACAGAGAGCAGATAAAATTGTGTTTTTCTTAAGAAATAGGCAGACTTGTCAATGCAGTTTCCTTCTTTACAGGCTTAATTTTTTCTAGAATTGCATCATTCCTTCGTACATGAGAATACCATGGTGGAGAAAGAGAAAACACTTCAACACAGAGAGTAGATAGAAAGACTGTGTTTCTTTTTTTTTAAAGAACAGGTAGACTTTTGATTTCAATTCTCCTTCCTTTTCCACTCAATCATTTGCTTGAAATCACATCACCCTTTGTATATGTGAATATGCAGAGTGGGTTTACCAGAGCCTACCTCTTCGAGCTTGAATTTGCCATAAAACCCCGATTTTCCTCTGCGAGACTGCTCACTGGCCCTCCTGTCGAAAGGGCTCCTATAGGATCTATTTCTGCTCCTGTAGATCCCGATAATTTTCCTGTAGAATCCGATAGGCAAAAGGGTTTTGAAAATAACAAAGAGAAACTATTTCGAGGTTCTAGAGGTGGTAGGCAGCTTGTTGCAGTCGAGAGCACGACGATGCAAATGAAAACAAAGGTGGCGAGTGTAGTCGAGAGAGCGTACTTAAGCTTACGGGAGAGGTTATTGGTGATGAGATGAGGTGGCAAGAAGGGTACGTTACCCTCAATCATACTATTGGCCCCCACTGCAGTGTCATCATGAAACTTTATGCTGCCTACCTGCAATCATTTCCATCAATCACGTTGGAGTTCAAAATATCCGCCACTACTTGTCTTGAGATTCTTATGAGTTGACTGGACACACATGCAGTGTGAACTCCGATTGAGCACTGTTGAACTGGATGAGGGTGGCCAGTTAGCTGGCCACCGATCTAGTTTAATCGCAACCATCCCATTTGTTCATGCAGTTTTGGATCATAAAGATGCAAACAGAGGAACAGGTTTAGACACTTACCTGTAAGTCGAAATGTGCACGCTACAGTGCTGCTGCATGCCTAGAATTTGGTGTTATGTCCATGTATTTCTGCTGCCATATGCTCGTGGCTTCTGGATAGGTAGCTTAGTTGCCTTGTACAGGTGATCTTCAATTAGGATCTGGCTTCTTACATGTTTTGCATACCTGTGGTTGCACCGATTCTACTTCTGGAGCTTTATTTTTAAGGGGATCAACTGCTACAAGAATCCTACAGGAATTCCTGTAGCTGCTTCTCCCTTTAGAATTTTTAGCTGCTGTTTATGCAGAGACTTGGGAGGAGCCTATTGAAGATTCTCATGGTCATGGAGAAGTAGTCAGTAGGTTGTTAGTAAGTGGTAGGGATGCTTTTTTTTTCTTTCTTTTTTTTAAACAGGATTTTTGTGTTTTATTTGCAGGTAGGAAAGAAATGATTAGAAATGTGGTGGTGTAGGCATGGAATGGAGAGTTATGATGACAGATGGCTATAGGATGGCCCATAGGCCTTTTTTGAAAGTTTCCAGCTCTTCAATCCCTTCTTTGACTTGACTTCGAGCTCTTTATGATTTCTACAGGAGCCTCCTGTAGAACACACAGTGCTTCCTGTAGGATGCACATATTTCATAAAAAGCAATACCAGGGGATGGAAAAAGACAAAAACGATGGAAGAGGGCCTAGAAGAGATGTAATAGGCTTGTGGCATGTCCCCTTTTCCTCTGTGGTCCTCCTGCAACCTGCAATGCACTCAAAAGAAGTTTTTTTTTTTTTTTAATAAGAGATAGCTAGGGTGCCTCCAAGAGGTTTTCACCCAGGGATCTTTATTCTCCTCATTTTTTCTCCTTCTTTTTTTTTTCATCTCTGGGTAGCCTCAAGAGAGGATTTTAGCCCCAGGATGGGACTCAAGCGCCTCATAGAGGTTTTCACTGGAGTAGGTCTTCAATTAGATTGGAGGTGAACTAACTGCCTTGATCTGTAACTAGTTCTCTTCGATACCCGAACTTATAGAATATGTTCTCATTTAAAAACTCAGCTAATTTTTCTTTGGTTGCTGCCTTGATTGCCTTTGTCTCTGCCCATTTTGTCAGATAATCGGTGCACACAATGATGTATTTTTTTTGGTTTGAAGGAGGGTTGATAGGACCCACAAAGTCCATGCCCCACTTTTCAAATGACTCAAAAGTCACTTGAGGCTGCAAGGGCATCTCATCCTTTGGAGTAGGTTTCCCTATCCTTTGACATTGATCACACTGGCTGATATGCCTCCTCACATCTTGATGAAGAGTGGGCCAATAGTAACCTGCTTGCAGAATTTTGAAGGTAGTTGTATTTGTTGCAAAATGGCCTCCACAGGGCCCATCATGACAGGTCAGGAGAATGTCAAAGACTTCCTCCTCCCTAACACATCTTCTCAAAACTTGATCTGGGCCAAGTTTGAAGAGATTGCCCCCAGTCCAAGTGAAAGGGGAACTTTTCCTCATGATCATGCTCTTCTCTTTTGGGGACAAGTGTAGCAGGAACTGTGCTGAAACAAAATAATTTGCTATATCAGCAAACCATGGAGAGAGTACTAAGATATCGAATAGGTGTTCATCTGGCATCTGATCATCCACCATTCCTTCTTCACCTATAGGCAGATTTATTCTAGACAAAAAGTCAGCAACAACATTTTCCTTACCAGGCTTATCAACAATGGTTAGATCAAACTGTTGCAATAAAAGCAACCACCTAATAATGCGAGCATTCACATCCAGTTTGTTCATTAAATACCTAATTGCAACATGATCAGTGTGTACAAAGGTTTGATAGCCTGTGATGTAATGTCTGAATTTATTTAAGGAATGTACTACAGCTAGGAGTTCCTTCTCTGTTATAGTGTAGTTCAACTCTGCCTTTGAAAAATTTTTACTTATAAAGTATATGGCATAGGGTAAATTTTCATCAATTTTCTCTAAGGCTGCTCCTATGGCTTTGTTCGAGGCAAATGTGTGAATGTGGATAGGTAGGGCCCACTTTGGACCTCTCAAAATTGGGGCAGTCACAAGTTTACTTTTCAAGGTATCTAGGGCTTCTTAACATTTGTTAGTCCATATGAACTCGACATCTTCCCCCAAAAGGCCAAACAATGGAGAGGCTAGCTTACTGAAATCTTTAATGAGTCTTCTATAATATCCCGCTAAGCCTAGGAAACTTCGGACATCTCTCACCTTTTGAGGAGGTGGGACCCTTTGGATGATGGCAATTTTGTTGGGGTCCACCTGTAACCCTTGCTGAGAGATTGCATGACCTAGCACGGTCCCTTCAGTCATCAAGAATTCACACTTTTTCGGACTGAGAGATAGGTTCATTTCAATACACTTGTCCAAAACGTTTCCCAGGTTGGAAAAAGCTTCCTGGAAGTTAGAACCATAAGGAGTAAAATCATCCATATATATTTCCACTGCATCATGAACCATTTTAGAGAATATACTCAATACTTCTCTCTGGAAAGTGGCGGGAGCATTGCACAAGCCAAAAGGAAGGACCCGGTATGCAAAGGTACCCCAAGGACAAGTGAAAGTGGTCTTATCTTGGTCTTCCAGGCTAATTTGGATCTGGTTGTACCCGCCAAACCCATCTAGGAAGGAGAAAAAAAAAATCCCCGCCAGACCATCTAACACTTGATCTATGAAAGGCAAAGGAAAATGGTCCTTCTTGATGGCCTTGTTCAGTTCTCGATAATCGACATAGATTCTCCACTTACCATTTTTCTTTGGAACTAGCAGCAAAGGAGAGACCCATTCACTGTCAGAGATGGGGTAGGTGAATCCTGCATCCAGTAACTTTTGCAATTCCTCCTTGACAATGTCTTTAAGGGTTGGATTCCTCCTCCTTTGAGGCTGCCTAACTGGTTTTCAAACTTCCTTAATGTAAACGTGATGAGTACAGACTGAAGGTTGCACTCCCTTCATCTCCTTATAGCTCCAAGCGAAGGCATCCAAATGGTTTCTCAATAAGCTACACAGTTCCTTCTCCTAAGAGGTGGATAGGGATGAGTTGATTTTCAAGCTTCTTTCTAGGCCAAACTCTATATTCTTAACTCGGAGAGAGGTCGGGTCGGCCACACAAAAATAAACTAAAGGATTGTCTTAGGTTTCTTTCATTAGCTCTTCTAATAGCAACATACTGGGGGGTGGATTCTAAATCAAGTTTTCAATGACATCATCCTTAGTTTGTGCCCCCCCCCCCCCCCCCCCCCATGGCAGCTTCTACTACACAAAGTGGTGCAAAATAGACCTCATCCTCATCTTCCTCCTCCAACCAGAGAGGTAGATCATGTTATAACAAAGGTTGGGTAGGAGGGTATAGGACTAGCTGCTTGGAAATATGCCCATTCTTGATTATCATGTTCCCAGCGCGACAACTGATATAGGCATCTGCAGTAGCCAACTAGGGATAGCGCTTCCCCTTACTTTAATGAGCTGGAAAGGCCAATAGCTCAACAATCTTTTTATATTTAATGATTCTAAAAATAGTTTAAAAGAGACTCGTTTTTTAGGAACGAGTGGTGTTTTCGGGTAGCAACTGGTTCCAGGTAAGTTTGGAACTTCTCAAAACATGGTAGTGTGGGGAGGGTGGCTAAAAAGACCACTCGGCACAACTGTTCCTCAAAAGGGTAAATAATCAAGTGGAAGTGTATGATCGGCCAAAATAATGGAGGTGATGGTAAGTTATGTGAAAGGAATCATCCTATTCACCTTTCTCCCTATATCGATTAAGCCTCAAAAGTGCTGCAAAACCTTACAACTTCTCAACCATGACTTCCGGCTGGTTACCATAAGCTTTCTCCCAATCCTCCACTAGTTGATGAAGTGATTGATCAGAATATGAATGAAATCAATCTCACTCTCTCTAAACATGAATCACATGAGTCTGTTCCTGACAAAACATTGGTTGACAAAATGGTTGACTTGATTCCACCTTCAGTTGATTGTACCCTTCGCGTAGAGAGTGAACTTCATACTACTTAGGTTCTTCTCATTTCTTCATATTCCAATGAACTGGAGGGAAATCCTCCCGTTCCAATGGAACTCGAGAGAAATCCTCCCATTCCAATTGCACAGGGGGGGAATCCCCCCATTCCCATGAAACAAGGGAGCAGTTCTCCTATTTCCACAGCAAAAGGAGGCAATTCCCTCGTTCCCATGGTACCCCCTCCAATTAGTATGCTCACTTCCTTTGATTGGAATTGACTAAGAGGATATCGTCTTCCTCCTTACATGCCCTTCCAAATCATAGAACAGTCTTATAATGTGGTAATACCTAGCACAATCATAGATGAAGGGGCATCTATTATTATTATATCCTCAACTTCTTAGAAAGCTTTAGGTTCTCCGTAGCCTGTGCATATTACCCAGAATTTGTTTAACAAAGGAACCAATCAACCATTAGGGATCCTTCCTAAGTTTCCTATTACTTTGGGAGGAAAGACTATCTATATTGATGTGATGTTAGTCCAAGGCCCTTTGGATTTTAATTTACTCATTAGGCATGACTATGTTTATGTCAAGGGAGATCTTATCTCTTCACTCTTTAATGTGATGTGTTTCTCTCATAAAGGAATAATTTTGACCATTGACCAACTTTCATTCATTAGTCCTAATATGACTCCCAATCAACCATCTTCCCTAAATGGTCCTTATATGAAAGTGGTATCTTCCCCGCCATAGGTTAATTATGTGAACCTATCCTATTCACCTATCTAACTTTGAAGATGAGCCTTTCACTATTTGCTCAACTTATTTTGATCTAGATATGGTAGGTGATATGGTGAGTTATTTACTGGCATCATTAGGGCATGATCTTTCCATTGGATCCCTTGATATATATCCCTTCCATAGAACTGTTCTCCCATCTGATGAGAACCTTTAGGAAGCCATGTTCTCTCGGAGACCATGATCAGGATTGGAGAAGATTTATTTTTCTTGTGTCAAGCTCCTTAAGAAATGAAACAAGGTCCTTGGAGCATATTTTATTTTCTTGTGTCAAACTCCTTAAAAAATGAAACAAGGTCCCCGAAGCAGAGTTCCCTTTCTTGTGTCAAGCTCATTAAAAAATGAAATAAGCTCTTATGAGGATAGTTATTTTACTATGTCAACCTTGTTAAAAATTAAAATAGGTTCCTATAGCATAGTTATTTTCCTATGTCAATATCGTTAAAAAATTAAACAAATCCCCTTTCAATTATAGTCTTTGATTAGATATCGTAAATTCCTAGTCAATTCTTTCACTTGATCTCGTAAATGAACCTTCATTCCATTCACTTGTTTGTACCCAGTAGTCTACTTAGGTGCATGATATGAAGCTTGGGGGCATGTACCTCGAATGGAGTCATTATGCTGGGAGCATGCAAATTATTTCAAGCATAGTTTTTCTCCATTTAAAGCTTGTGTAAAAATGAAATCAATTTCAAGCAAAAAATTTCCCCTATTTCAAGCTTGTGTAAAAATGAAACAAATTTCAAGCATAGTTTCCCATGTTTCAAGCTTCTGTAAAAAATAACCATTACCATTTTATCCCTTGTGATTGCCATTTTTATCAGTCTGTTTTTTCCATATGAGCCTTGATTTTCTCATTCCATTGTTACCATCTACATGGCTGATCATACGCTTTCAATTGGTTTTTACCCTTTCCTGAGGAACCATTGTGATGAGTGGTCCTATTAGGAAACATCTTAACCTCTACGTGTTTTGAGTAGTTCCATCATGACTAGAGCTATTTTTTACCCTTTATACCACATGTTCCTCCAAGAGGAGTCCCCTTTTAGCTCTTTTCAAAGTTCCAAACTATGAAAATATTGTCGAGCACTTGTCTTTTTGAACTCGAACAAGTAAATGGAAAGCCATCTACTAAATGTAAGTTTAACCCTTTTCCAGACTGAGACAGACTATTTACGAAAAATGAATACCTTAGTTGAACATGGTTAAGAGGTTCCCTTGAGTAATTTTTTCTAGTTTTTCGAACTTGAGAGACTATCTATGAAAAGGGACATTTGGAGTTTTCTTTTTCGCCTCTTTTTCAAACTCTCTAAACATGAAAAATATGTCTAGTTTTACCTTTGTTGGACTTGTTAAAATGTCAAACAACGATGGACTTGTCAAACATGACAAGGTCGAACCTCTCCTTCTCAGGGTTTGTCAATATACTCGGAGGGATTCATCTGAAGGATGAACTTACAGATCATGCATATGTTATCCTCCTCAAGTCTGTTAAAAAATAAAGAGGCATTGACCAATATGGTTGGGGAAATTGGGAAAACAAGGTATTCCATTTGCGAATGTTAACAAGTCACTCTTGAACACAACACTCTTCCACTTCATCTTTGTGGTTGTTGGGTTGGGTAATCTACTTGTAGTTTGGTTATCATACCGTTTCAAAGCCTCAATTTTAGTTTGGGTTAATGCTACCAACTACATTCAGTGTCACTGATATGTTCAAGTGAAATCATTCAGTTGATATTTGTTACAATACTCTTAAGCCTTCATTCCATTTTTTTCCTTTCCTCATCTAGTTCCATATCAACATAATTCTGATCATTCTGTCTCAATCATGATACCCATTTCGTGTTATTGATGGAGGATACGTCAAGGCCATCCTGCAACGGCTCACTTCCTTTCGACATCAGCACATTATCTAGGAATTTGACTCATAATTAACCCTTTGGTACCTTGGTGCTTGAATACATCAATGGAAATTTTCCTCTTTCTCGACGACAGTTTTACATCAATGGCCTTTGATCAAAAGACTCTTTGTGGTGCTCGACATTAACTCATTTATTCACACCATATGGATTGTATTCTAGTACCTTGAGATCCATTAACATCATCGGTGGTTTCTCTCACATTTGTTAACAACTTACATCATTGGCCCGTAATCATATGGTGTTTACCATGTTCAACCTTAGTTCATTAATTCACAAGCTTAGACTCGTATGTTGGTTGGTCATGTGAAGAAGATATAAGACCCTAGATCTAGTTTCATCCATCCAGACTGTGATTTCAGGTGTTATATAGAGATCACAATGTATGACGGTCATGATCATACATACAATTATCTAGTCATGGGCCCACCAATTGTCATTTGTGGATGCAACTTTTGATCATTGTACATGTCATGTTAGCTTATGTACTGAGTATGGGTATGCCTCCCTCAATAACAATGTTGTCATGATGAAAACGTATTGTAACAAATGAAGCTCATCAGTTTTTCTTGATCCCGACTTATCACAAGGTAAAGCACTTCATTCTACAGTCATCATTTCTGAATTCACTCTTTAAGGTGAAATCTGTTATAGGCCATCTTTTCACATCCGATCAAAAGGCCTCTAATGGGATCAATCACATATTGTTCCCACCATTTCATAATCTTGCACAAATCCCTAAGCATGTCTCTTTCATTCCCTAGAGTTTTGTCCTAAACTGCATCATCTGAGCCAATTTTAGACCAACGCACCCTAGCCTCTTACTGGATAGCATTCACCTACAGGTTTCTCCACTGTGGCCTACATTGATCACCTACAGGTTTCTCAACTTTTCACCTGTGTTGGTTCTATAAATTCGGGAAAAAAGAGAGAAATTTCGGAAGCCTCCTTTTCCAGAAGCTTCCAAAATTTGTTTCAACCATTTACCTCAGATAAAACATTCAGATCCTATCCTATCCTTCTTTGAAATTTCCATCCCTTATCCTTTGATCCCATCATCCCATCAAAGGTGGATCTAAAACCTTATATTTGGAATTGGATAAGAACTGCCAACTTACCCCATTCCCCTATATATTTACATCCTTCCATATGCAAGAGGTGGGATTTTGGAGAATGATTTTACTCTTATGTTGTTATTGTGAGAGCTTTCATTTCAAGCATTTCGGGTGATTGGAGGTGCACATTGTGACAAGGAAAGGACAAGTCAGCCTAGAGGAGCTCTTCTACAATATCAACACCTATTTATGGTTGTAAACTGCTTCCATTTATATTAATGCAAATAATTCTCTGTTTTCCTATATGTGAT
The DNA here is from genome assembly GCA_031772625.1 of Pinus tabuliformis. Taxonomy (NCBI): domain Eukaryota; kingdom Viridiplantae; phylum Streptophyta; class Pinopsida; order Pinales; family Pinaceae; genus Pinus; species Pinus tabuliformis. Next base: position 1,123,806,198 of record CM062807.1, on the reverse strand, counting down.
GTTGTTATTTCGTATATTTTAATACCATGCTGATATATTGAATAGAGTATTTAGATGATGTTGCATAGATCTCGTAGTTTCTTGGCTTGTGTTATATGACTGTGCAAGTTCTAATTTTGGTAATCAGAGTTAGAATTGGAGCATTCAGGCTAAAGGAGTGAATCCCACAATAGATTCCAGGTAGGTTCCATTCTGTCGCCTATTTAATTTAAGGAAATCATTGTGTTCCTTGTGTCTCTGTTGCTCTAGGTTAGCCACCAAACCTAGGGGAGATACTTTTGCCCGCAATCGTAAATCTTGTATTAGAAGCCCTTATCCACTTAACCCTGAACACCTCAGTTAATTAACTATTTAGGCAGATAAACCACTGAATCTGGGGCTAGAAAGGGAGCTAACCAAGGAGCTAATTAGGTGCAAAAAAAGGATCTAAACTCGGTGCTATCACTAGCACTATACTTTGGGAAATTGATGGTACTATTTGTATCCTTATTTACAACGCTATTTTTTGACGATAATTCTGGTGCTACTTACAATGTTATTTTTGGAACTATTGTTGCCTAATTTATCACCTAAATGTTTCAGCTAGTGAAAGCAATGGCAAAAATAGTGCCATCTCGATAACTAACACTAACTTTTTCAAAAAAATAGATAAAAATACACTAAAACAATCCTTAGAAGCAAAAAAAGGGAGCTAATCACAGGGAATTGTTGTAGTGTTCAACCATGAAATTCTCCTCCCACCATTCAATGGGTTTTTTGTCCTTACTATTGTTAAAAATCATGAACAATTATCATCCAAACCCATGAAACATTAGAGACTATACCAAGGAGAATAAAGGATGTTTGGCTAGCACTACCAACATATAATTTGATTTGACCATTGTTACATACAATGTTACACCAACATTGATGAATCTTGAGGAACATTGTTACAATGTTAGGTATTAAAGTTGAATGTGTACCAAATTAGAATAGAATTACAAATTAAAAATAGAGATATCCCTATATCGAAATTAAAAATAGAAATAGAACTATGACTAAAAATAAAAATAGAAATAGAAATTTACTTTATTGGAAGGGGCACACAACGATAACATTGTCACATAGATTTGGCACAAATCAAATTTCCCAATTTACATTGAAAAAAATAGAACTAACCCTATAATTTACTTTGTTGGAAGTAGAACACAACAACCCTATAGCATAGCTTTGGCACAAATAAAATTCCCCAAATTACATTGAAAGAAACTTAGAGCTGACCCTATAATAGAAACATAACTATGACTAAAATTACGTTGACCCAAGTTAAATTAGTTCATTGAAACAATGTTTCTCATTGTCTATATGTGCCATGGGGTTATGGACGAGACAGCATAAGAGCATTGACATGGAACCTATAATTTACTTTGTTGGAAATGACACACAACCAAACCCTATCACATAGCTAATTTTATCTCCAAAATCTCTAATATAGAGGGCTCCAAAGCTCTAAGACATGTCGAGCAAACATAGGCCTAACAAAGCCCTTATTTAGATTTTCAAAACATACATTTCACTGTTCAGATAGAGGTTTTTACTTTGGCACAAATTAAAGTCCCAAAATTATATTGCAAAAAATATAGAACTAACCCTACGAGTTTTGATGTAATGTCAAACCAGAATGAAGAGTGCATAATTTGGAAAAAAACCATTCATAATTAAAAAAAAAACCCTAAGCTCATTTTGTCTCGAAAATCTTTGAGATAATTTTGTCTCCAAAATCTTTGAGATAAGATGGGTTGAGAAGCTTTGAGATAGGTGAACTGTCTCAAGCTAACATAGGCCTCAAAAACTCTCACATTCAGACCCCGTGGTTGTAGGCCCTTCTTGCCAAGCCTGCACATCACGTCATCGATGCCACATAGGGACACTAATATAAAATACTAGTCCACCAATGTCATGTCATGTGAATATCATATGGCAGACAAACTGGACACAATATCTAATGGTTCCTACAAAATCACAGAGTGGGTCAGTAATTTAGCGTGTTTCGAGCAATGGATTATTTTGTTCATTAGTTGATAAAATATATCCAATAGGGATAGGAGGTAGAGCACATAGGGAGGATTTATGCATTGTATCATCCCAGGGGCTAGAAAGCTTACATCTTTGTACCTCCAGTCATATTTCCAAACAGAGAAAGAGAGTGAAGCGACCTTACCTTCCAACTAGGTTTTCTCCTGAAAGGGTTTTGCGAAGCATATTTTGTATCTTATGTGTGTGTAATTATTCTGTCATTCTCTATTTTTCTGCATAATTTCCATTCGCATGCATGCACTAATTACAGTTAAATATACAAATCTTGAAGTTTAATAAAATTGTAATAGTTTGGAATTTCAAATTTTTTAATATAACATTATCAGATCTATTGTGATGAACTGTCCAGTGGAATATCCACTGTATTTTATGGACCCATAGTGATTTCTAGGGAAACCCAACTAGGAAAAAAAACATCAAGCCTCATTACATTAATCAATTGAATAGAGAAACTATTACAATTGTTGTCTCCAGCTTTGAGCTTAAACTGCAAAAGAATAATTGTTCTTTCTATTGAATGAGAAAATATGGCCAACACTTAGCCAATTATCTACTCATATGTCCTCCTATTACATTAGCCAATTATCTACTCATATGTCCTCCTATTACATTACCCAAATCCACAGGAAATTATCCCTAAAATATAGGAATTTGCTCCTAATTGATTGTGCAATTCCAAAGGATTGATATTATAACTTCATGCAACAATTGCATAATCGAACTAGTATACAACTCATGTTACACTGCTTTGTCATCTCCACTTCAATTAGGAACTCAAATTCCATGCATGCATTAGATATTTTGAGTTGGTTGATTAGTTAACTGACAAATCTCTTAGTTAGATTTTTGTCCCACTGCACAACTGACCTTCAACTGACTCTATCAAAAGTTAGAGGTCAATTAAATGAATACAACTGAAAATAAATGAACTAGATTGCTAAAATTTAGCAACCAACACATGAATAACTGAAATCCAAGCCCCTAACTTGAATTTACTAAGCTAACTAAGTGACAAGAGCCATTTCAGACTAGTTAACTACCTCCATGTTGTCCTGTTGATGTGAAAATTTGATTTACTCAATTTGACTAAGGCTAAAGTCAAATTGAGCCTTTGTTGCTACATTTTTTAATATTTAGAAAGTGCTTGATCAAAATTATAATAAAAATAGGGGTTTCCCTTCTTCAATTCTTGTCGAGAAAAATCCCATCTGAACTTGCTTCCTTTTAAGGTACTAGTTCTCATTCCTTTCATATTTCTTTGGCATCTCCATAGAACTATTTCTCGATGGTCCATTAGCAGTGTCTAAGTGGTTGGAAAATTCCATATTTTATTGTATTTGTGTGCAACAACGTCAGTTGAAGTAGGTTCTCCTCTAATAAATAGTTCTACCCATTCTTCATTAGTTGTTACAGTATCATGGGCAGCTTTCTAGCCTATGTGATTTTGCATAAAAGAAACAAAATCCCTGAGTTGTACATCTCCCACATAGGGTGTTAGATTGAATAATTTATCCTTAAAGCAAGCAAGATAATGTAGGTACAACTCACACAACAAATGTTTTTTCTAAGAAATTAGCACTTTGAAATGTTTTCCAGGAAGTCTTGTATCTCCCTTGTCTTATATGGTCCTTTTTCCTTTAGGGGTGTTAATTGGAAGAGATAGTGTTTTTCTTGCAAATATAAAGGATAAGAAGGAGAAGGAAGCCTACCACATAATGAGAAATTAATGATCTCATAAATGAGATCCTTTTATTTTTCTAACAATTTAACCTCTCCTTGTAGTTCCTTCACCTATTTCATTGCTCGATTGCTCTCCTTCTGAATTTTCACAAATTCTACAATTCTTAATTTTTCAGCCCACTCCTTCTTAAGCTTATTGACCATTTCCTTGTGTTTCTTTAGGAATATGACTTCATATTTTGGAAAGAGCACTAATTTATCCCACTTCTCTAGTACCCTCATTAAATATTCGAAATTAACATGATTTTTTTCAGATGGTGTTTCAACATCCTCCTTCTGATCCCTTTTCTCCTCCTGTTTCTTTATCTAAACAACTTGCTCTTATGTAATAAAAACATCATCGATAGGTTCTTATGGTACAATGGTCCTTTTGTTTCCATTTTTCTCTGTTTCAACTATTGGTTATTATGGAACAATGTCATCATAAACATTTTCTTGTGGATTAGCAATTTTTTTTTCTTCTTCCTACTCTTCTTTAACTACGAGTTCTTGTGTAACAACAACATCATCAACAGGTTTTTGTGGTAGGTCAAAATCCTTTGTCTTGTTCCCCCACTTGTACTCCAATTGAAACAATAACAATCTCCATGATTTTAGCCTCCTTAATGATTTTTTGGAAGCCCTTACATAGTTTTTATGAGAGAGTAGACGATGCCATTTCTACAGTCTCTGCCAACATATCCAATCTAGTTTCATTCTTACAATATAGTTGGTCTTTAACCAAGGCAAGTTGTTTCTTTAAATCATCAATGAGATAGTAGATGATGCCATTTCTATAGTCTCTGCCAACATATCCATTCCAGTTTCATTATTAAAATAAAGTTGTTCTTTAACCAAGGCAAGTTGTTTCTTTAAATCCTCATTTTCCTTTCTCAGATTTTCATTTTCAACAAGAGGGTCAATTTTAGTCTTACCTAGTGAAGTAACAGCCTCTTGCTCTTTTGTCTAATCTTCTGTTATTGGTCCTTTTGACTCCTATTATTTATTTGGTTGTTGTTTAGGATCTAGTGTAACAGCCGATATTTCAGGTGTAGAGGGGCCTTCTTATGCAAATTTATCCTAATTTTCTTTGTCATGTTTCTCCTCAAATCGATCAAGTCCAGTTGTATCAGTACATTCCCCCCTCAGTTGGAGCAGTAGGTTTTTGAGTCTATCTTAGTATAATAGATACTCACACTCTTTTCCTAAGGGTTCTTCCACTAATTGTCCTTTTCACTTTCCTTTTATGCACCATTACCTTTATTGGTACTCCCATGTTCACTTCAGGGGTCTTCACTTCCTTAGCCCTAGTTTTAGGCACAACTCTTGTTCCAGCAGATTCTTCCTTTAACACTTCCTCTACAATCAGGAAGCCAACTCTTCTTTCCTCTGATGAATCATTAAACACCACCAAACATTCTTATATTTATGTCTCCTTTCCTCATGAGGATGAACTAGGGGTCATTCTAATGGAACTCCACCTCTTAGGGTTCTGTTGACCAGTCATAGGAGGTGTATCAGCCCTACTCTTCTTAGACCCTACAATTTTCTTTCACTTGGAAGATGTAGCAGTTTAAAAGAAAAATGTTGTTTCAACATTGGGTGTTTCTTGAGTACTTGGTGTTCTTTCAACACTAGGGGCTACTTCAGCACTCTCTTCATGCTTCTCATTTGTACCAATGCAAGGTCTATCAAAGCATGCCACAAGCTCCCTTGTCTCTATAATGAATGCATGATGATTAATTTAATGAGTGCATGGTTAGTGACAAAATATTTTGGATGCTTTTCCCCTTTCACATCCTCTGTCATGTGTTGTAATGACTTCAAAAAGTAGTATGGTAAATTAATCAACCACCCTATCCTCAGGTGTGTCAGCAATTGAAAGTGATAATTGAAAATAATCCAAAAACAACCCTCACAGGTAATGAATTTTTGGATGAAGAGGGTTGTGTCTTCCCAAGGGTGAGGAAGAGATGTTTTATCAAAACCCTTTTGCTTGAGCATAAATGATTATCCCTCCTATAAGAATATGGCCTTAGCTTCAATATTGGCCACTTTTCTTGAGAACCACCATTCTCCTATCCTACACATCCATGTCACTTTTGTGATAACTTCTTCTATAACAAAAATTCTGAAGCCACTAACCATAGAGTGTTATTTAACTAAGCCTTGGGAAAATTCTAAAGTGATCAATTCATTGAAACCCTCTAATTTTTTAAAATAACTCATCCATCCAATCCTTTGAAATTTTCCAATGCTTCCAGATGTTGTAACATCACATTAGCAGAGTCAGCTTCGTGTTTGACCCCTGCTCCACCGATAGTTTCTCATGAGCACACTACTCAACAATGTTAGGAACCTATTACAAAGTTGCTTCAGTGCACAAATATGCTTGCTCAGGGGAGAATGTCAAGGTGTTAGAATTATCAGTGATTACTCCTCCTTATTACCAATTTGGAACTTATAAATCAAAAGGAGTTTTTGAACGATTACACTAATATTCGAATATAACAATACAAATAATAAAGAAAAAAATAATAATGATGATGAATAAATATTGTTACTAACGATGACGGTTACATCAATGTAATTGTAAATTGTAATGGTATCAAAATAGTTTAATCATGCAGTATTATGACAAAGTGAGGTATGCATTAATTGGATGAATTATTGGATTTCCTAAATCTAGTCTGATTAGGAAAGGCAGCATGTGCTTAAGCAATTGTCTATGTAACAAAAATAGTTCCTAAAATGTTAATTAATCAAAATTAGTAAAGGAACTGAAATGTAATCATGTAATAGAAAGCTTCAATAGGCCATCCAAACCTGAAATAGCCCATCCATTATCCATTAAACTACCTAACCCGTAAGCACCAAATCCCTTAGCCCTTGACCCTTGATCCCTTAAACCCTAACCCATAATCCCTTAACCCTTAATCCATGTAACCAGATCCCTAAATCCCATAATCCTCAAAGCCCTATTATAGGACATTTTGTCACATCCAATCAATATGCCTCCTAATGGGATCAATCAAAATCCTATTCCCCCCTTTTGATTATCTTTAACAAAGCCCTAAGCATGTTTCCTTCATTCCCTAGAGTTTCTTTCCCTAAACTACATCATATGAGCCAGTTTTAGGACCAACACACCCTGGCCTCTTGCTGGACAACATTTAGCTACAGGTTGCTCCACTGTGGCATGCGTTGATCACCTATAGTTGGCTCCACTTTGCACCTGCATTGGTTCTAGAAATTCGAGAAAATGAGAGAAATTTCGAAAGCCTCATTTTCCAGAAGATTCCATAATTTGTTACAACCATTTACCTTATATAAAACATTTGAATCCTATCCTATCCTACTTTGGAGTTTCCATCCCTTATCCTTTGATCCCATCCTCCCATCAAAGGTGGACCTAAAACCTTAGATTGGTAATTGGATAAGAACTCCCAACTTACCCCACCCCTCTATATATATATACATTATTCCAAATGCAAGAGGTGGGCTTTTGGAGAGTGATTCTACCCTTATGCTTTTGTTGTGAGGGGTTTCATTTCATGCATTTGGGGTGATTGGAGGTGCACATTGTGACAAGAAAAGGACAAGTCAGCCTGGAGGATCTCTTCTACAAGATAAACACCTATTTATGGTTGTAAACTCCTTCCATTTATATTAATGCAAAGAATTCTCTTTTCATATATGTGATGTTGTTATTTCATATATTTCAATACCATGTTGATCTATTGAATAAAGTATTCAGACGATTATGCATATATCTCGTAGTTTCTTGGCTTGTTTTATCTTATAGCACAGGTTATAATTTTGGAAATTGGAGTTGGAATTGGAGCATTCAAGCTAAATAAGGAGTGAATCCCATGATATATTCCAGGTAGGTTTCATTCCATCATCTATTTACCTTAAGGGAATCACTTTTCTCCTTGTCTCTCTGTTGTTTAGATTAGCCACCAACCTTGGGGAGATACTTTTGTCCATAGTCGTAAATCTTGTATAACAAATTCCCAAGATATTAGAAGTGTGGTCCACATGCTCACCTCGGCCTTTGTCGTCAACTTTTGGAGATCATGCTGGTGACAAACCCTCAACTAGCGATAATAAGGTCCATGGGAAAAAGGGTAAAGTCAAATTTCCCTGTAAGTTATGTGAAAGGAATCATCCTATTCACCTTTGTCCTTATATGGATGAAGCCTCAAAAGTGTTGGAAAACCTTACAACTTCTTAGCCACAACTTCCAGCTGGTTACCAGAAGCTTTCTCCCAATCCTCCACTAGTTGATGAAGTGATTGATCAGAATCTAAATGAAATCAATCTCGATCTCTCTAAATGTGAATCCCATGAGTATGTTCCTGACAAAACATTGGTTGAAAAATGGTTGACTTGATTCCACCTTCAGTTGATCGTACCTTTCTCGTAGAGAGTAAACATCATACTGCTTAGGTTCTTCTCGTTTCTTCATATTCCAATGAACTGGAGGGAAATCCTCTTGTTCCAATGGAACTCAGGAGAAATCCTCCCATTCCAATGGCACAGGGGGGGAATCTCCCCATTCCCATGAAACAAGGGAGCAGTTCTTCTATTCCCACAACACAAGGGGGCAATTCTCCCATTCCCATGGTACCCCCTTCAATTAGTATGGTCACTTCCTTTGATTGGAATTGACTGAGAGGATATCATCTTCCTCCTTACATGCCCTTCCAGATCATAGAACAGTGTTATAATGTGGTCATACCAAGCACAATCATAGATGAAGGTGAATATATTATTATTCTATCCTCAACTTCTTAGAAAGCTTTAGGTTCTCCGTAGCTTGTGCCCATTACCCAAAAATTTTTTAACAAAGGAACCAATCAACCATTAGGGATCCTTCCTAAGTTTCCTATTACTTTGGGAGGAAAGACTATCTATATCGATGTGATGTTAGTCCAAGGCCCTTTGCATTTTAATTTACTCATTGGGCATGACTATGTTTATGTCATGGGAGATCTTATCTCTTCACTCTTTAATGTGATGTGTTTCTTGCTTGAAGGAATAATTGTGACCATTGACCAACTTTCATTCATTCGTCCTAATATGACTTCCAATCAACCATCTTCCCTAAATGGTCCTTATATGAAAGTGGCATCTTCCCCGCCATAGGTTAATTATGTGAACCTATCCCATTCACCTATCTAAATCAACCATCTTCCCTAAATTGTCCTTATATGAAAGTGGTATCTTCCCCGCCATAGGTTAATTATGTGAACCTATCCCATTCACCTATCTAATGTTGAAGATGAGCCTTTCACTATCTGCTCAACTTATTTCAACCTACATACAGTAGGAGATATGGTGAGTTATTTACTGGCATCGTTAGGGCATGATCCTTCAATTGGATCCCTTAATATATATCCCTTCCATAGCATTGTTCTCCCATCTGATGAGAACCTCTAGGAAGCCATGGTCTCTCGAAGGTCATGATCAGGATTGGAGAAGATTTATTTTTCTTGTGTCAAGCTCCTTAAAAAGTGAAACAAGGTCCTTGTAGCAGAGTTTCTTTTCTTGTGTCAAAATCCTTAAAAAATGAAACAAGGTCCCCGAAGCAGAGTTCCTTTTCTTGTGTCAAGTTCATTAAAAAATGAAACAAGCTCTTATGAGGATAGTTATTTTACTATGTCAACCTCGTTAAAAAATAAAATAGGTTCCTATGAGCATAGTTATTTTCTTGTGTCAAGATCATTAAAAAATGAAACAAATCCCCTTTCAATTAGAGTCTTTGATTATATATCGTAAATTCCTAGTCGATTCTTTCACTTGATCTCGTAAATGAACCTTCATTCCATCCACCTGTTAGTACCCAGTAGTCTATTTAGGTGCATGATATGAAGCTTGGGGGCACATACCTCGAATGGAGTCATTATGTTGGGAGCATGAAAATTATTTCAAGCATAGTTTTTCTCCATTTCAAGCTTGTGTAAAAATGAAATCAATTTCAAGCAAAAAATTTCCTCTATTTCAAGCTTGTGTAAAAATGAAACAAATTTCAAGCATAGTTTCCCATGTTTCAAGCTTCTATAAAAAATAACCATTCCCATTTTATCCCTTGTGATTGCCATTTTTATCAGTCTGTTTTTTCCAGATGAGCCTTGATTTTCTCATTATATTGTTACCATCTGCATGGCCGATCATACGCTTTCAGTTGGTTTTTACACTTTCCTAAGGAACCATTATGATGAGTGGTCCTATTAGGCAGCATCTTAACCTCTACATATTTTGAGTAGTTCCATCATGACTAGAGCTATTTGCTACCCTTTATACCACTCGTTCCTCCAGGAGTAGTCCTCTTTTAGCTCTTTTCAGAGTCCCAAAATATGAAAAGATTGTCGAACACTTGTCTTTTTGAACTCGTACAAGTAAATGGAAAGACATATACTAAATATAAGTTTAACCTTTTTCCAGACTGAGAGAGACTATTTACGAAAAATGAATACCTTAGTCGAATATGGATAAGAGGTTCCCTTGAGTAATTTTTTCTACTTTTTCTAACTTGAGAGACTATCTACGAAAAGGGACATTTGGAGTTTTCTTTTTTGTCTCTTTTTCAAACTCTCTAAACATGAAAAATATGTCAAGTTTTACCTTCGCTGGACTCATTAAAACATCAAACAATGATGGACTTGTCGAACATGACAAGGCTGAACCTCTCCTTCTGTTAAATATACTCGAGGGATTCATCCGAAGGATGAACTTACAGATCATGCATATGTTATCCTCCTCAAGCTTGTTAAAAAATAAAGCGGTATTGACCAATATGGTTGGGGAAATTGGGAAAACAAGGTATTCCATTTGCGAATGGTAACAAGTCACTCTTGAAAACAATACTCTTCCACTTCATCTTTGTGGTTGTTGGGTTGGGTAATCTACTTGTAGTTTGGTTATCATACCGTTTTCAGAGCCTCCATTTCAGTTTGGGTTAATGCTGCCAATTACATTCAGTGTCGCTGATATGTTCAAGTGAAATCATTCAATTGATATTTGTTACAATACTCTTAAGCCTTCATTCCATGTTTTCCTTTCCTCATCCAGTTCCATATCAACATCATTCTGATCATTCTATCTCAATCATCATACTTGTTTCGTGTCATTGATGGAGGATACATCAAGGCCCTCCTGCGATGGGTCACTTCCTTTCGACATCAACACATTATCTAGGAAGTTGACTTATAAATAACCCTTTGGTACCTTGGTGCTTGAAAACATCAATGGAAATTTTCCTCTTTCTCGACAACAATTTTACATCAATGCCCTTCAATCGAAAGACTCTTTGTGGTGCTCGACATCAACTCATCTATTCACACCATATGGATTGTACTATAGTACCTTGAGATCCATTAACATCATCGCTGGTTTCTCTCACATTTGTTAATGACTTACATCATTGGCCGGTAATCATATGGTGTTTACTATGTTCAACCTTAGTTCATTGATTCACAAGGTTAGACTCGTATGTTTGTTGGTCATGTGAAGAAGATAGAAGACCCCGGATCTAGTTTCATCCATCCGGACTGCGATTTCAAGAGTTATGCAGAGATCACAATGTATGACGGTCATAATCATACAAACAATTATCTAGTCATGGGTCCACCAGTTGTCATTTGTGGATGCGTCTTTTGATCATTGTACATGTCATGTTAGCTTATGTACTGAGTATGGGTATGCCTCCCTCAATAACAATGTTGTCATGATGAAAATGTATTGTAACAGATGAAGCTCACCGGTTTTTCTTGATCCCAACTTATCGCAAGGTAAAGCACTTCATTCTTCAGTCATCATTTCTGAATTTTCACTTTAGGGGGAATTATGTTATAGGCCATTTTTTCACATTGATCAAAAGGCCTCTAATGGGATCAATCACATCTTGTTCCCCCCTTTCATAATCTTGCACAAATCCCTAAACATGTCTCTTTCATTCCGCAGAGTTTTGTCCTAAATTGCACCATCTGAGCCAATTTTAGGACCAACGCACCCTCGCCTCTTGTTGGATAGCGTTCACCTACAGTTTTCTCCACTGTGGCCTGCATTGATCACTTACAGGGTTCTCACCTTTGCACTTGTGTTGGTTCTAAAAATTCGGGAAAAGAGAGAAATTTCGGAAGCCTCCTTTTCCAGAAGCTTCCAGAATTTGTTTCAACCATTTACCTTAGATAAAACATTCAGATCCTATCCTATCCTTCTTTGAAATTTCCATTCCTTATCCTTTGATCCCATCATCCCATCAAAGGTGGATCTAAAACCTTATATTTGGAATTGGATAAGAACTGCCAACTTACCCCACTCCCCTATATATTTACATCCTTCCATATGCAAGAGGTGGGATTTTGGAGAATGATTTTACTCTTATGTTGTTATTGTGAGAGCTTTCATTTCATGCATTTCGGGTGATTGGAGGTGCACATTGTGACAAGGAAAGGACAAGTTAGCCTAGAGGAGCTCTTCTACAAGATCAACACCTATTTATGGTTGTAAACTGCTTCCATTTATATTAATGCAAAGAATTCTATGTTTTCCTATATGTGATGTTGTTATTTCATATATTTCAATACCATGTTGATATATTGAATAGAGTATTTAGATGATGTTGCATAGATCTCGTAGTTTCTTGGATTTTGTTATAAGACTGTGCAAGTTCTAACTTTGGTAATCAAAGTTAGAATTGGAGCATTCAAGCTAAAGGAGTGAATCCCACAACAGATTCCAGGTAGGTTTCATTCCGTCGTCTATTTACTTTAAGAAAATCATTGTGTTCCTTCTCTCTCTGTTGCTCTAGGTTAGCCACCAAACCTAGGGGAGATACTTTTGTCCGCAATCATAAATCCTGTATTAGAAGCCCCTATCCAATTAACCCCGAACACCTCAGTTAATTAACTATTTAGGCAGATACAACAATGAATCTGGGGCTAGAAAGGGAGCTAACCAAGGAGCTAATTAGGTGCAAAAAAAGGATCTAAACCCATTGCTATCACTAGCACTATTCCTTGGGAAATTGATGGTACTATTTTTGTCCTTATTTACAATGCTATTTTTTGACGTTATTTCTGGTGCTACTTACAGCGTTATTTTTGGCGCTATTATTGCCTAATTTAGCACCTAAATGTTTTAGCTGGTGAAAGCAATGCCAAAAATAGTGCCATCTCGATAACTAACACTAACTTTTAAAAAAAAAAAATAGATAAAAATACACAAACAATTCTTAGAAGCAAAAAAAGGGAGCTAATCACAGGGAATTGTTGTAGTGTTCAAGCATGAAATTCTCCTCCCACCATTTAATGGGTTTTTTGTCCTTACTATTGTTACAAATCATGAACAATTATCATCCAAACCCATGAAACATCAAAGGTTATACCAAGGAGAATAAAGGATGTTTGGCTAGCACTACCAACATATAATTTGATTTGACAATTGTTACATACAATGTCACACCAACATTGATGAATCTTGAGGAACATTGTTACAATGTTAGGGATTAAAGTTGAATGTGTACCAAATTATAGGTTAGAATAGAATTACAAATTAAAAATAGAGATATCCCTATATCGAAATTAAAAATAGAAATAGAACTATGACTAAAAATAAAAATAGAAATAGAAATTTACTTTATTGGAAGGGACACATAACAAGAACATTGTCACATAGCTTTGGCACAAATCAAATTTCCCAATTTACATTGAAAAAAATAGAACTAACCCTATAATTTACTTTGTTGAAAGTAGAACACAACAATCCCATAACATAGCTTTGGCACAAATAAAATTCCCCAAATTACATTGAAAAAAACTAAGAACTAACCCTATAATAGAAACATAACTATGACTAAAATTACGTCGACCCAAGTTAAATTAGTTCATTGAAACAATGTTTCTCATTGTCTATGTGTGTCATGGAGTTATGGACGAGACAACATAAGAGCATTGACATGGAACCTATAATTTACTTTGTTGGAAATGACACACAACCAAAACCCTATCACATAGCTAATTTTATCTCCAAAATCTCTAAGATAGAGGGCTCCAAAGCTCTAAGAAATGTCGAGCAAACATAGGCCTAACGAAGCCCTCATTTAGATTTTCAAAACAGAGATTTCACTGTTCAGACAGAGGTTTTTACTTTGGCACAAATTAAAGTCCCAAAATTATATTGCAAAAAACATAGAACTAACCCTACGAGTTTTGATGTTATGTCAAAATAGAATGAAGAGTGCATAATTTGGGAAAAACCATTCATAGTTTAAAAAACCCTAAGCTCATTTTGTCAGCAAAATCTTTGAGATAAGATGGGTCAAGAAGCTCTGAGATAGGTGAATTGTCTCAAGCTAACATAGGCCTCAAAAACCCCCGCAGTCAGACCCCGTGGTTGCAGCCCTTCTTGCCAGGCCTGCACATCACGTCATCGATGCCACATAGGGACACTAATAGAAAATACTAGTCCACCAATGTCATGTCATGTGAAGATCATATGGCAGACAAACTCGACACAATATCTAATGGTTCCTACAAAATTGTGGAGTGGGTCAGTAATTTAGCGCGTTTCGAGCAATGGAGCACACGTTGTGGCCATAAACCATGTGGATTTTCTATTGAAAACAAAAAAACGTGTGGGGTTCTTTGTTGACGAGCTTCAAAGATGCCACGTAGTTGATGCTTCGGATGGTATTCAGTGTTGACCAGCTATGTTGATGCCACTGGATAATGCTTGGCCTAAAGTAGAGGCGCACGCGATGGATTTTTTTTTTTAGAAAATAATCAGTGACCCGTGGTGCATCGTACTCCTCTTTGTGGGGCCTTTGGCATGGATGATGGACTGTTTTCTGGCGGACAACACTGTAGAACCCCACATTCACGCAATTGGCGCGGTATGGAATTAATTTTCTCGATTTAAACAGTAACATCTCCTGGCAAATGCGTATACATGCACTGTGATGCGTGATTGTAATTTCACTGCATATGGAAAAGTATCCCAAGTACGACAGCAAACAAGTAGTTTTGGCCTGGTGGTGAAATGATCTGTTTAGGGATGGAATTTTATTTATTCGGGAAATATGGTTAAATTTCTTAGAAACAGTTTTCTTCGTTAAAGTTGCAGTCACATTTGATGGATTATTTCAAATTGAAATTCCTACCTGATTATACTTAGGCCACAGCATAATTGAAATGCGAAATGTGTAAAATGTATATCAATTCAAAATATAAATTATTTTTATCTCAGTAATATTTATATAAATCATCAAAAAATTTATATGACTTATATTACCCTGAAATAAACAAGGTCACATAGTGTTTCTTCTGTTTAGTTTAATTATTGAATTTTGAGAAGTATGAATTAATAGCCACCTTTGAACAAGGGCTACATTACACATACTCTAGCTTAGTTTAAATATAGCTGAATTAAAGTAAAAATGATACTTTCATTAAAGTGATTGAGAGAGATGTAATCATAATATTGGACAAAGTATATAAGCCTTAGTTTTAAATTTTTTGTGCAACCCTTTGAGTTTGATTGTATTAACTTTTAATTATTCATCTTTGCATAATAATGGGCAAAGTATAAGTCATAGTTTTAAATTTTAAGTGCAAAGGGTTGAGTTTGTTGTATTGGCCTTCAATTAATATTCTTTTTTAAGTTCCTTGTTTCATAACTAATATTCTTTTGTCCAAATCATTTTACGAAATCACAAAGTTTTCAAAGTAGAATAATCATAATGTAAGATCATGATATTGTTAAATTGAAACATTTTCATACTTATATTTAATGTGGTAAAACCAAGTATCTTAGACAATCACAAAAATGTCTAATCTAAAACATCCAAATAATACTAATTGCATGTTGATTTTTATTTTTAAATATATCTAACATGTTTTTTATTGATTATCTCATAAGGGACATGTGTAGACTCTCAGTGGAGCACTAAAGAAATTACATCTCTCTTATATTGGTTATAGAATGCTCTTCTCCACATAGTTTTTTATTTTATTTTTTTAATAGAAATTATATGACACTTTTAAGTACTATTTGTTGAAGTATCAAGTAATATAGTGTTATTCATGGTTTTTGGATTAATGAGGTATTTGAATATCATTTTATTGCACAATTTGAGATTACTACAAAGTTGAAATCCCATTAAAAAATGATCTAATGGCTTAATAGGTGGAAGAAATGTTGCACTAATAAAATTCCGAGTTTTTTTAGTATAGGAACAATGGACTTTCTCTAAATCATAATATTTAATTTTAATTGTACTATCTACCTTTTATATTGAATTTATTGTAACAAAACATTCTCTCAAAAATAGACTCATTTTTATAACTTTTCATATTTAAAAAACCCATAAACATTAAAAAGAGCATTAAAATAATATTAATCTGTATTATATATATATATATATATATATATATATAGAGAGAGAGAGAGAGAGAGAGAGAGAGAGAGAGAGAGAGATCATTTATATATTTAATATGTTTTCATTGATTGGGAAGATAGCATGATAACATAAGTTATGGTAACTCAGATAGAAAAAAAAAAAATTATATATATAGTATTTTTTTTATTAAAATTAAATTAATTATTTTTACACAAAATTAATTTAGTGTTTAATAACACTCATAATCCTAGTAGTGGTATATATGTCATTGTTGAATGATTTGGTATTTATTAATCAACTAAGTTAATTTTAAAAACTTATTGTAATAAATTAATTGTGTTATAATGTTTTCATAAATTAATTAATATAAACTATATTATTTAATTATATATATAATTTATATATTTAGTATGTTTTCATTGACTAGGAGGATGTCATGATAATAAAAGTTATGGTAACTAAGATAGGAAAAAGAAAATTATATATATATATATATATATATATATATATATATATATATATATATATATATATTTTATTAAAATTAAATTAATTATTTTTACACAAAATTAATTTAGTGTTTAATAACACTCATAATCCTAGTAGTGGTATATACGTCATTGTTGAATGATTTGGTATTTATTAATCAACTAAGTTAATTCTAAAAACTTATTGGAATAAATTAGTTGTGTTGTAATGTTTTCATAAATTAATTAATATAATTGGATAATGAAAAGTTACAATTTTGATAATGAAATTTTTTTATTTCAAAAATTTTGATATTATTATTATTTTTTTTTTTTTTTGCAATAACTCCATTTTTTTTAATTTTAATAATTGAAATTTATAATTCTACTAATTAATCAATTTTTTATCAAATTTATTTTTAAATATATATAAAATAATAAAATTTATTTGTTACATAAGTCATATAATCTATTTTAAAAGAACTTTTTTCAACATTTTTTCTGATTCATTTTAATCAAAATTTCGCAGAGATTTTTATAAACTTGAGTTTAAGTTGTTTAATCTATAGAGTTCACTTGAGTTTAAGTTGTTTAATCCATAGAATTCACACACCCCAGAGGTTTTTAGGAGTTAAATCCATTTATGCATTCAAAAATGCATTTTAAACAACAAAAAATCACATTCTTTCTTGAAATTGTTTTGTCAGATTCTAGTGAAAAAGTTTATTTTGTCTATAAGTTAGTCTACCCAATTTTAAAATAATAATTTTGAAATTTCAATCTTATTTATTAAAAAATATTAATTAAATAAATAAAAATCTTATTAAAAGATCTAAATATTGAATACCAAAAATTATAATCCCAAAATAATATTTCCTAGATTTCAATTTAAATTATATAGTTAATAAATGAATAGTTTAAATTATCAAATCGTGAATCTACTTAATTTCAAAATTGAATATCCATAGATTATAATGGTGTTGTCTACTAAGGTGGAAAATTTGCCTAGAAGTCAAAAAATAGCCCAAATCCAACTTTATTTCTCAACAAATATGATAGAAGGAGTGCTTGAATCTTGTTTTGATAGTGGAAATGGATTCAGCACAATAAAAAAAACATTGTAGCACCCTAAATTAAGAAACCTAATAGTTATAATGAGGATTTCCCAAAATTTCTTCCTAATTTGATCAACAAAAAAAAAACTACATTATTTTCCAAGCAAATTTGAAGCCTCATTAGACTACGTGGATTACAATTTAATAACTTAAATATTAAATACCCAACACAACTATTTTAAAATTGCATAAAAGACGGGTAGAAACTTTCTTCGAATGTCCCACTCATGGCAATTAGTTTTAATTAAATAAATAAAGTATTAAATATTTAACATGACTCATTCTAGGAAAACAATAATCATGGATAACTTTTGAATGATTTGAATTTCGTACTTATAAAATGTGTCTTATTTTTCAATTTTAATATTTATAAAAAGATAAAGTTCTCTCCTATTATATTAAAAATATCAAATAGAAGACATGATATCTAATTTTATATTAAAAGGGGCGTTTTGTAAAAGCTTAAAACAAGGATCGGGAGGAAAGAGCATGTTATACCACACACGCAAATGGAGGATCCTAGGTACAGTTAATTACGATTGATGTGACAAATTCATAATGTTAAAGGTTAAATAATGACTACAAAATAAGACTCCAACTCCTCTGCACCAATCAAAATTTAAATAAATAAAATTTAATAATTAAAAAAATAAATTATTTTTATTGTCTAATGTCCACTTTACATATTGTTTAAAAAAAATTGGTCAACAATAAATTAATTCAAAAGTCAACCTATTTCTAAATACGTTATACTCTCACATGTGGCACGGATAATAAGATAATTGTTCTAAAAAAGCACTCTGAAATATTTTCTCGCATCTTTTAATATAAAGAATTACTTGAGAAGTTTTGGAGTGGTTTACAATTTCTATTTATAATTTAATTTTTTTATAACTTTTATTTGTTTGGTTTTTCAATTAAATATTATTGATGAATTTTAAATATTAAAATTTTAAATTTTTGAAAGGAAATAAATCTATAATTTTTTTACAAATGGGATTTTCCTATTATTCATAGTGTAAAAATTTGCAAAAATATAACAACTATACAATATTTTGCAAGCATCTTATTTCAATGTCAGGTGGATGGCGTGAGGTTGAATTTTATTTTCTTTTTAAATAGAGGCACAATATTTTATCTAGGTGGAATATTGTTCATCTGAGAGGGTTATTTATGATGGTGATTTCACCGACCCACTCCATCTACCAATGTTACATTTAAATTAATTATTAAACAAATCCTTGGCCATTATGCATTAAATGGAAATGAATCGCTTCGTTCATAATATGATGAATCACATTGTTCAACATCGCATTGTGCCAAAGGTTCTCTCAATATGAAAGTCAATCATGGTCAATCATAGTCCAACATCGCATTGTGACAAAGATTGTCTCAATAAGAAAATCAACCATGGCCAGTCATGTCCAACCATTGTCTAACATTGCATTGTACCAAAGGTTGGCTCAACATGAACATCAATCATGGTCAACCATTGTCCAACGTCGTATTGTGAAAAAGATTGTGCCAATATGAAAATAAGTTGTGGTCAACCATGGCCAACCATTTTTATTTTAGGGTGTATAATATTTATGTTTGGGTTTATATACCTTGGGTTTATAATATTTATACCTTAGGTTTAATATCATTTCCTTGGGTTTATAATCCTTGAAGTTTCCAGTATTAATCCATTGGGTTTATTGTTCACTTAAGTTTATAATATTTATCTTAGAATTTATATACCTTGGGTTTAAAATATTAATCTCTTGGATTTATGTATCAGTCCGAGGGTTCATATTCCTAGGGCATAATATTGTCCATATGGTTCATAATATTAATATTTAGGTTTAACATTAATCTTTGGGTTTATAATCATGCTCAACCATGGTCCAATTTTAGATTGCTACAAAGATTTTCTCAATATGAAAATCAACCATGGTCCAACATTGTGTTGTTACAAATATTGTCAATCATGGTCAACCATGGTCAACCATAGTCCTACGTCACATTATGACAAATATTGTCTCAATATGAAAATCAACTATGGTCAACCATGATCATTTTAGGGTTTATAATATTTATCTTAGGGTTTATATACCTTGAGTTTATAATATCGATCCCTTGGGTTTAATATTATTTCCCTGGGTTTATAATGCCTTGGATGTTTATTATAAATCCCTTGGTTTATTATTCCTTTGAGTTTATAATATCAACTATGGTCAACCATGGCCAACCATTGTTAAACGTCGTATTATGCCAAAGGTTGTATCAATATGAAAATCATATGCGGTGAACCATGGTCAACCATGTTTATTTTAGGGTTTATAATATTTATCTTAGGGTTTTGGTTTAATATTATTCCCTTAGGTTTATAATCCATTGGGTTTATATACCTTGGGTTTATAATATTAGTCCCTTGGGTTTAATATTATTCCCTTGGGTTTATAATACCTTGGGGTTTTAGAATTTATCCCTTGGGTTTATCAATCTAAGGGTTCATCTCCATTCGGTTTATCAATCCATTGGTCCAACGTCACATTTTGACAACTGTGGTCAACCATGGTCCAAACTCACATTATGACAAAGATTATATCAATATGAAAATCAACCATGGTCAACCATGGCCAACTATTGTCCAACGTTACATTGTACCAAAGGTTGTCTCAATATGAAAATCAATCACGGCCAACCATTTTCCAATGGCAAATTGTGAAAAAGATTGTGTCAATATGAAAATAAATCGTGGTCAACCATGACCAATCATATTTATTTTAGGGTTTATAATATTTTTGTTTGGGTTTATAATATTTATCCCTTGGGTTTAATATTATTCCCTTGGGTTTATAATCCTTCGCGTTTTTAGCCTTAATTGGTTGGGTTTACTGTTCCTTTGGGTTCATAATATTTATCTTAGAATTTATGTACCTTGGGTTTATAACATTAATCTCTTGGGTTTATGTATAATTCTAAGGGTTCATATACCCAGGGTATAATATTATCCATAAGGTTTATAATATTAATCCTAGGGTTTAATATAAACGCTTTAGGTTTATAATCATGGTCAACCATGGTGCAATGCCACATTGTGACAAAGATTGTCTCAATAAGAAAATCAGTCATGGTCAACCATGGTCAAATGTCACATTATGATAAAGATCATCTCTATATGAAAATCAACCATGGTAAAACATGGTCAACCATGTTTATTTTAGGGTTTATAATATTTATTTTACGGTTTGCATACCTTGGGTTTATGATATTTATCCCTTGGCTTTAATATTATTCCCTTGAGATTTTGGTATTAATCCCTTGGGTTTATAATATCAATCCTTCTGGTTTATTAATGTAAGGGTTCATATTCCTAGGGTATAATATTACTCAAAGGATTTATAGTATTAATATTTCGGTTTAATATTAATCTTTGGGTTTATAATCATGGTCAGCTATGGTCCAATATCACATTGCTATAAAGATTTTCTCAGTAAGAAAATCATCCGTGGTCCAACATTGTATTGCTACAAAGACTGTCTCCATATCAAAATCAATCATGGTCAACCATCGTCATCCATAGTCCTATGTCACATTATGACAAATATTGTCTCAATATGAAAATAAACTATGGTCAACCATGATAATTTTATGGTTTATAATATTTATCTTAGGGGTTGGTCAGACATGTCCAACCATTGTCTAACATTGCATTGTACCAAAGGTTGGCTCAACATGAACATCAATCATGGTCAACCATTGTCCAATGTTGTATTGTGAAAAAGATTGTGTCAATATGAAAATAAGACGTGGTCAACCATGGCCAACCATTTTTATTTTAGGGTGTATAATATTTATGTTTGGGTTTATATACCTTGGGTTTATAATATTTATACCTTAGGTTTAATATCATTTCCTTGGGTTTATAATCCTTGAAGTTTTCAGTATTAATCCACTGGGTTTATTGTTCACTTAAGTTTATAATATTTATCTTAGAATCTATATACCTTGGGTTTATAATATTAATCTCTTGGGTTTATGTATCAGTCTGAGGGTTCATATTCCTAGGGCATAATATTATCCATATGGTTCATAATATTAATATTTAGGTTTAACATTAATCTTTGGGTTTATAATCATGCTCAACCATGGTCCAATTTTAAATTGCTACAAAAATTTTCTCAATATGAAAATCAACCATGGTCCAACAGTGTGTTTTTACAAAGATTGTCTCCATATGAAAATCAATCATGGTCAACCATAATTCTGCGTCACATTATGACAAAGATTGTCTCAATATGAAAATCAACTATGGTCAACCATGATCATTTTAGGGTTTATATACCTTGAGTTTATAATATCGATCCCTTAGGTTTAATATTATTTCCCTGGGTTTATAATGCCTTGGGTGTTTAGTATAAATCCCTTGGGTTTACTGTTTCCCAAGGTTTATAATGCCTTGGGTGTTTAGTATAAATCCCTTGGGTTTATTATTTCCCCAGGTTTATAATATCAATCTCTTGGGTTTATTATTCCTTTGAGTTTATAATATCAACTATGGTCAACCATGGCCAACCATTGTTAAACGTTGCATTATGCCAAAGGTTGTATCAATATGAAAATCATATGTGGTGAACCATGGTCAACCATGTTTATTTTAGGGTTTATAATATTTATATTAGGGTTTTGGTTTAATATTATTCCCTTAGGTTTATAATCCATTGGGTTTATATACCTTGGGTTTATAATATTAGTCCATTGGGTTTAATATTATTCCCTTAGGTTTATAATACCTTGGGGTTTTAGAATTTATCCCTTGGGTTTATCAATCTAAGGGTTCATCTCCATTCGGTTTATCAATCCATTGGTCCAACGTCACATTTTGACAACTGTGGTCAACCATGGTCCAAACTCGCATTATGACAAAGATTATATCAATATGAAAATCAACCATGGTCAACCATGGCCAACCATTGTCCAACGTCACATTGTACCAAAGGTTGTCTCAATATGAAAATCAATCACGGCCAACCATTTTCCAACGGCATATTGTGAAAAATATTGTGTCAATATGAAAATAAATCGTGGTCAGCCATGACCAATCATATTTATTTTAGGGTTTATAATATTTATGTTTGGGTTTATAATATTTATCCCTTGGGTTTAATATTATTCCCTTGAGCTTATAATCCTTCGTGTTTTTAGTCTTAATCGGTTGGGTTTATTGTTTCTTTGGGTTCATAATATTTATCTTAGAATTTATGTACCTTGGGTTTATAACATTAATCTCTTGGGTTTATGTATAATTCTAAGGGTTCATATTCCTAGGGTATAATATTATCCATAAGGTTTATAATATCAACCCTTTGGGTTTATAATCATGGTCAACCATGGTCAAATGTCGCATTATGATAAAGATAATCTCTATATGAAAATCAGCCATGGTAAAACATGGTCAACCATGTTTATTTTGGGGTTTATAATATTTATTTTAGGGTTTGTATACCTGGGTTTATAATATTTATCCCTTGGCTTTAATATTATTCCCTTAATATTTTAGTATTAATCCCTTGGGTTTATAATATCAATCCTTCTGGTTTATTAATTGAAGGGATCATATTCCTAGGGTATAATATTACTCAAAGGGTTTATAATATTAAAATTTGGGTTTAATATTAATCTTTGAGTTTATAATCATGGTCAACTATGGTCCAATGTCACATTGCTACAAAGATTTTCTCAGTATGAAAATCAACCATGGTCCAACATTGTATTACTACAAATACTGTCTCCATATCAAAATCAATCATGGTCAACCATGGTCATCCATAGTCCTACGTCACATTATGGCAAATATTGTCTCAATATGAAAATAAACTACAATCAACCATGATCGTTTTAAGGTTTATAATATTTATCTTAGGGTTTGTATACCTTGAGTTTATGGTTTGTAATATTTATCTTAGGGTTTGTATACCTTGAGTTTATAATATTGATCCTTTGGGTTCACTATTATTTCGCTAGGTTTATAATGTTTTGAGCGTTTAGTATAAATCCATCTGGTTTATTATTTACCAGGGTTTATAATATCAATCCTTTGGATTTTTTAATCTAAGGGTCCATATTCATAAGATATAACAATATTCATAGGTTTTTAATATTACTATTTAATAATAATTAATATACCTCTATATATATATAATTTTATTAAATAATTTAATAATTCTTAAAAATTGATTATTTTATTATTATTATTTTGATAGTAGTAATAATAATAATAATAATAATATAATATTATTATTATTATTATTTTAATAGTTGATGCATTAATTATTATTAATTAATTATTCATTATCTATTTATTATTAATTATTTTACTATTAATTATTTAATGAATTAATTATTATTTATTAATAATTAAATAATTTGTTTGAACAATTAACAATAAAATATAATTGATAACAATATTTAATATATTAATTTAATATTAATATATTAATTTAGCATATTAGATTTATAAGTTGACGCCTACGACATATATCAACCACATTTATTAATGTGGTTGTCGTAGTTTAAACTGGTGATTTCACAGATCCACTTCATCTGCTAGTGTTACATTTAAATTAATTATTAAACAAATCCTTGGCTATCGCGCACTAAATGGAAATGAATCACTTCATTCATAATATGGTGTATGGTGAATCGCTTCGTCGAGTAGCAAGTTCAAAGTGGGGATCGATGTTTCGAGTTTGTTAGCCGGTGGACGAATGGGAGGTCGTCGTTCTGCTACATTCCTGGAATGACATTGGCACCGAATGAGAGTCGGGAAACTAGAATGCATTTTTCCATGACTTCTTCCTTGATGGCAGGTGAAGGGCCACCATTGTTTCATACAGAGGAGATAGTAATGTCTCATGTTTCATCAAGCGAAGTTTAGTGATGGGCCTATGAGTAGCCCCTTGTAGTTGTGGGTGGGGGGGGGGGGGGTAGTCTTTGTTCAGAGACGCGGTGAATGGGATTATTTCAAGCACCTTGCAACTAAGATGTCAGGGTAATGGTATTTCATCTTCTTCGCCTAAAAATTCCCCTGTGATGGGTGTTCAATGGAAATCTCATGGGAAGATTTGTTTCCTTCCAAAGGCGGCTAAGGAACCAAAGTTTGTTATTCCAAATAATAGACTACAAAACTCCTGCCAATATATGAATGATCACACACTGATCTACAAATTTATGGGGATTTGGCCAAGAGAACAATAAATCATCTAATGTACCACGTTGAAATGGAACCCTAAAGGGCAGATCGAGCTAAGGTTGAGAGAAAAATGATTTTTTACTGTTATATTTGTAGATTTGGATGACCAAAAGCGTATCTTTGAAAATGGCTCATATTTTATGAATAGTGTTGGACTATTCATCAGGGTCTCGGAGGAATTCTATAATCCAGAAAAGGAGTAATTCAAGGCAACACTAGTTTGGGTCCTCCTTTTCTCCCTTCCACAAGACTTATGGGAACCAAATATCCTTGAAGGGATTGGCAATGCAATTGGATAATTTGTCAAAGTCTCTGAAATAACAAACTGAAGGCATCATGCATCATATGCTCGAATCCATTTCCGCATGAATATTTCTTATCCACTCCCTGAATCTATAGATCTAGAATACCATGACATTGTGTGGACTCAACTGCTTGATTATGCATACATTCCCTTCAAATGTCCTAGATGTGATGAGTATTGGCATCTCTTTCAGGATTTTCCTCACTCTGGTGAAAAAAGCCCAGGTTGCCTCCAGATCTAAGGATGATCAATGTTTTCAAGTAGTGAGTGGGCGGCGAACCCGCCAATTCTGTACTCAACCTCCCCTAGTGGGGTCTCGTCAGCATCCTATGCAACAGGAAGTTGGTCCATCATCCCATCAATATAGTAAACTCTCACCTCTAGGGAATTATAATCCCATTGGAGCTCTAGAGAATCTAGAAGTCTAGGAACCAAAAGGAGAACAACCCAATCAACTGGCTATCCAAGAAATGGAATTCGATAAACAATGCCCTGTTCGACAACACAAAATGATCCCTGAAAGGAAATCTCCAGAAGATATTAAGAAGGACAGAAGAATTAACAAAATTCTGATTAACACAAGCAATATCTTGGAAGTGGAGGAGAAGAATAATTGTTTGGGATCTGATGAACACAAAATTCTTGACTTCTTTAGGGTATGGATCAATGTATACATCAAATAAATTCCAACTAACTAGCTCATTCACTTCAAGAACTTGTTTGGTCAGTGGAGTTTCTGAATCGCGAAATCGGACAGGGAGGCAAAAGTCTAGAACACTATGCGCTCTGCGACCACAACTTGTAGAGACTTTACATAAAAAGTTGGGCTTTTGCCCCAAAACTTGTGTTTTTGCCCCAAAATTGACCAAGGGGACCCTATCCCAACATTTTGTTTTTGGTCATTTTATCACTTTGAGTAATTGTGAACTCTTTTCATTAGGTTGAATTCACTTGATTTTGGGAAGATTTTATGAGTGAATTTGTTCTTCCTCTTGTCAAGTTTGGCCCATTGGTCCTTTTAAGAAACACATTTGCTTGTTATTAGAGTAGTCTTTTGAATATTACCTTAGACATATAGTTTGCATTAGGATAGTTGCACTGTAAGCTTTTTTAATCCTTTTTTGTAGGTTTTGAATGTGCGAGCATGTGTTTTGAGATTTTTTTTTTCTTTCATAGTTTGTTTGTAGAACCTTGTAGAATCTCTTTTCATCGAAAGAAAAAAAGTTTCATGTGCATATAGCTAGGTTTTTTATTGATTTCTTTTGTATCCATAACATCATAAAGTTGCACATCCATCTTAAACATAGTTACTGATCAAACGAGAAAATGACCTAGTACCCGTTTTTTTGAGGTAGCAAAAAATCACTTGATTTTGAAAAATGGTGATTCAGAATACACTTTTCTTTGGAGCATATTTTTGCCACTTCAATTTTTTTTTATGTATCAAGTGTGAACAATTTTTTTAAATGTTAGTGATTTTCATGTTGGTTTTGATTTTTTTTAGAGGGCTGATTTTTGACACTTTAATTTTTTTTTTTTTATGTATCAAGTGTGAACATTTTTTTTTGGTAGTGATTTTCATCTTTATTTTGAAAAGTGTTGATGAACATCAACCCTTTTTGTTTAAAGAGCTTAGTTTTTACACTTTAAATTTTCTAATCAATTAAGTGTGGATATTTTTTTTAAATGTTGGTGATTTACATGTTAGTAATAAAACATAAAAATAAAAATAAAAATAAAACATGACAAAAAAAATCAAATACAAAAAATATATATAAAAAAGAAAAAAACAACAAAAACCTATAGAAATGTAAGAAAAAACATAAAATATAAAAATAAAATATAAAAAATGACAAAAAATAATAATAAAAACATGTTAGTAATAAAACATAAAAATATAAAAAAATAAAAAAAACATAACAAAAATAAAAAGCATAAAACATAAAAAAAGAAAAAACATAAAACATGTTAGTAATAAAACATAAAAATAAAAATAAAAAAACATGACAAAATAAATAAAATACAAAAAAATATATAAATACAAAGGAAAGCAAAAAAAAACAAAAAACCCATAAAAATGGAAAAAAAAAATTAACTTGTAAAAATAAAAAAATTGCATAAAAAATTAATGAAAAAAAACATAAAATAAATAAAAAATATTGAAAGATAAATAAAAAATGAAATTTAATATATATATATATATATATATATATATATATATATATATATATATATATATATATATATATATATATATATATATATATTTAAAGAAAAACAAATTGAACCACAAAAAAAATCTAAAAGCAATTTATTTATTTATTTAAAGTTAGAAAAAAGAAAAGAAACCTCATTAAAAAAAATTATAATAATTACCACAAAAAAAAGGAAAAAAAATATAAAAAAATATTTGAATTAAATAATTTAGATAAAGAAAAAAATAAAAATAAAAAAATAAAATTTAAGAATTATTTTTTTAAATTAAAATTATAAAAGTAAAGAAATAACATAAAATAAAATTTAAAAAATAACAAAAAAAAGAAGCAAATTATAAAAAAAAAAAAACCAATTAAAAAAAAAAAAACATTATAAACAATTAAAAAAAATAATAATAATAAATAATTCAAAACATATTAAAAAAAATTCAAAACAAATTAAAAAAAATTCAAAACTAATAAAAATTAAATTAAATTAAAATTAAAAAAAATAAATTGAAAACTGAAAAAATAAAATAAAAAAAATTAAAAAATTAAAAAAAAGACAATAAAAAAAACCAATTTAAATAAAATAAAATAAAATAATAAAAGACAATTAAAACCCCGCTCCCCGCGCTCCCTCATCCCCCTCCCGACCCCTCCCCTCTCCCCTCCCTCACCCCCCCTCTCTCCACCCTCGACCCTCTCTCCCTCCCCTTCCGTCCCCTACCCCACGCCTCCCCCATCCCGCTCCCTCACCCCTCGGCCCTCACCTCTCCCCTCCTTTAGGCCCTCAACCCCTGTGCACCCCCCTCTCCTACCCACCCGGGTCCCCAGGCAGCAACCAAGAGGCTGCAGGCCAATTCCTGAAATCAGCCTATGACCTCTTGGCAGTAGATTGGGGGCCCAGTTGGGTAGGGGAGGGGGGTGCGTGGGGGTTGGGGCAGGGGGGGGGTGTGGGGAGGGGGGTGCGTGGGGGTTGGGGTAGGGTGGGGGGGGGGGGCAGGGGAGGGGAGAGGTGAGGGCCGAGGGGTGAGGGAGGTGGGGGGGAGGGCAGGGGACAGGTGGGGGAGCGGAGAGGGGAGGGGAGGGAGAGGGGAGGGCCGAGGGTGGGCAGAGGAGGGGGGTGAGGGAGGGGAGAGGAGAGGTGTTGGGAGCACGAGGGGCGGGGTTTAAATTGCCTTCTTTTTTTTTTAATTTAAATTTAAATTTGTTCTTTTAGTTGTTTTGAATTTATTTTTAATTAATTAATTAATTAATTTTATTTTTTGGTAATTATTTAACATATTTTTTAAATGATGCTTTAATTTAATTTTTTTTTTTTTTAAAGAATAGTCTTTTTTTAATTTTTATTTATTTTTCTTATATTATATATATTTTTAATTTTTTTGTTTGTTTATTTTTTTATGTTTTTATTTGTTTATTTTTATTTAAATTTCTCATTTTACAAGTTTATTCATTTTTTTTTACATTTTTATGGTTTGTTTTTGTTTTTTTTTTTTTTTTTAATTTGTTTTTTATATATTTTATGAAATTTAATTTAATTTTTTTCATGAATCCTCCCCTTGCCACCTCAGGCTGGTTGGGCTTCGGAGTCGTCGGGGATTTTTGTTTGTTTGTAAGTTTTTTTTTTTTTTTTTTTAATGTTGTATTTTATTTTTGTAATTTTTTTAAAATATTTTTTGTAATTTTTAATTTTTTGTTTGGTTTTTATTTTATTTTACGTTTTTTTTTTTTTTTTTTTTTACATGGTATGGTTATTTTTTTTTTTTTACAATTTATAGTTTTTTTTTATGTCATTACATTATATTTGATTTTTTTGTAATGTTTTTTTTTTTTAGTTATTATTATTTTTTTTAATAATTTGAAGATATATATATATATATATATATATATATATATATATATATATATATATATATATATATATATATATATTAGGGTTCGTGTCGATGCTTGTCTAGCAACCCGATCCCATTATGTGCAATTTGATAGTTGATTTTTAATTTTTTTTTGCAATGTATCAAGTTGTCTTAGGCTAAGATTTCAAAATCGCTATACATTTAGCATTTTAAAAAAATTACTCTTGGTATAATAACTCTTTCATTCAGGTGTTCATTTTTAAAGTTTTTTAGTCATAAATTTTTTCCATAATGTCATGCTTGAAATATTTTGAAAATTTAAGATTGTTTTGTAGTCATAATCTTTGGTTTTAATTCCATGGTTGAAAAATTGTCAAGATTTTAATGTTTTTCGAAGTCGTGATATTTTATCTTTAATGTTATTGTTGAAAACAATTATAAATAATTTTTCTTAGCACCATGCTTGAAAAATAGTTGGAATTTTAAGGTTTTTCAAAGAAGTGATATTTTAAATGTAATGTCATGCTTAAAAATCGTTTGAATTTTAAGGGTTTTCAAAGATGTGATATTTTATCGTTAATGCCATGCTTGAAAATCATTGGAAATTTAAATTTTTTCAGAGTCACGATATTTTGTTTTTAATGTCATTATTAAAAGATGTTGAAAATGTACCCTAAAAAAACGTTATTCTGGCATCAACACTTTTCGATTTCAAGGTGTTATTTGCACCAAACAAAATGGATTTTATTGTTTTTAACTGTTATTTTTAAAAAATATTGAAAATTTACTCTGAAAAAAAAATGGTGATGCAGAATAAACACTTTTTATTTTTGGGTTGTTTTTTCATGTTTTTTTTGGAATTTTGGGCTCGAGTACCCATTTTGAGGTAATAGTTCCCATTTGATCGGTAACTATGTTCTTATCCTTGACATAAAGAAAAGCCATTAAAATCAAGTGCCTAAATTTAAAATGAACTAGAATTTTTTGATTTGTCATTAGTAACATCAACTAGTCTAGGTCATATTAGGGCCTTGGAATAGGTGAGTGGAGAGTTAACTCTCCAAGGCCACTCTAATTTCAAAACGTAGAACTTTATTAAAAGAGTGAAATGGAGTGTCGTGAAGTTGACAAGGAAACCTCTTATCTCTGGGAGTTAAACATGAGGGCGAGTGAAGGCATGATAGAGAGATACCCCCTCTTTGACTTGTTGGATCTCGACCTAAGACTATTTCGCCTAACTACCGATACAAACTGGTGACCATAGTTACCTCTCCTAGGGACCACATAGGTGACTATAGGGGGGAATACCCATGGTACCTAAGGTAGAAATTGTATCACTCTCATTAGTACTTCTGGAGGGTGACCTTGTGAAGCTTGGGTACTTGCACCGACAAAGGCTTTTGATTGGAGGTCAGTGTAACTATTTCTGTTACCCTCCCTAGTAGGCTTGGGCCATCATTATCCCAAACTATCTTTGGAAGGTCCTCTATATCACTTTCTTGTATTTTGGTGTCCAGTTCTAATACCTAGAGTGGAAATACTTGGAAGTAGCTTCACTGATTATATCTTTAGGGACATTTTAGTGAGTGATCTTTTCTCCTAGATTTCCATAGCTTTGTAATCTATTGAGTCTTTACAAGTCCTCATAATAATTAAAAGTGGTTGATCGACCAGTTTTTCGGTCTAGGAGGCTTCATGGGTTCTCGCCTACGAGTATTGATCCGTCTTCTAGAAGACATAGGAGCAATTCTGATGGTGATTTCAAATCAGTAGCAATGAACACATCGAACATTGATCCTCCACATCAGGGTATAGTTTCATAGGGTAGACTTAGTGCAAGTCTTGATTTGGATAGGGATACCCTTGATCTAGGAGGATCTCGGCAGATCAATTACATAGGTCATCGTCAGTGTTCAGTGTCATCGTTAATATTTCGTGTCATCGCTAGCATTCTGTTCAGTCTCGACAATGTTGGTTATGGATCAGGTTGTTTAGGTAATGTTTATGGTTGTCAGGGTGTTCAGTAATAGGGTTTTGTACCTGGCTGTCGACTTGTGTTCATCGACAGTTCCACCAGGATTGGTCGATGTGTTTATCTTCCGCCTTCTCAGGATTTGGGTGTCGACAAAGGGTTGTCGTCGCAAAGGTAGTTGGTGTCGACGATATGCATATGATTGTTTGTCACATTATGACAAATGTGTTTGTAAAAGGGTTTTTCCAAGGTGTGTAAAAAGTATATAAGACCTAACACATAAATCTAAGTTATAAACATCTAAACCCTACAAAACTATGTGATAATACAACATTAAAAACCTAAGCCTAAAAACCTAGTCCTAAATTTATACATGACAATGTATTAAGACATGCATTCAACTATGTATTAAAACCTATACTATGCCTAAGTCCTAACCCATGCCTATCGCATTCAAACTAAACATAAAATCCTAAACCTAATGCTCAAACCTAAGACCAAAACATTTGATATAAACCCTTGGCATAGTTTAAACATTACAAACATTACAAAACAATACACAGTCACCTCTAACAGTGCAGGTAGCCTAATTGCATCGGAGGTCATGTGACCAGAGCAGGATAAGCCATCAAAGTATTAAGCCATTGGGCTAACCGCTAGTTTCAAACCACATCGGAGAAGGTCACATGTGAATGTGCATTTATAAACCATCGGGGTATTTGTTACTGCAGTCAGTTAAGCCATCACCGCAATACTAACAGAGACCGTTGCCATGTGAACATGATGTGTAAAGCTGCCAGGGTGAAAGCTCCGCGGGTTTGGTGGGTAGTTACGGTTAGGCAGGTGGCAGCGCTATGTGAGCACCGGGATAATTGCCACTGCCAACTGTCACGGTGAATGGTCTGTAGAACTACCAAAGCCCAAACCGCAGTTATGGTGAATTAGATGAAATGGCTCCTCCTCTGCCTGGTTAGCCTAACCGCCAGTGGTTTCAGGTTTATCCTATGGTTATTTTGGGTTTTTTGAACAGTTTTTTCAAACAAACTAATGCGACCATTAAACCCAGCCTAGGTGTCAATTGCCAATAAGACTGAGCTCTAATACTCATCCTGAGGCAACCAATTTATCTGCAATTCAGCGAAAGCGGTTTTTATGTACCTGCAACCCTATAAGAGGCAGTTTTCCTTCATTGATCAGGAGGAGAGTGGTTTTGACTTTTGTTTGTAGACTTTGGAGGTCATAGGCAGTTTTGTTTTCAATGTAACAGGAGCATACGGAGTCGGAATTGGGAACCGTGACATGTGTTGGAAAGCTGGTTTAGATAGCTATCTGTTGACAGTGAAAAGAAGTGCCTACATGCACATTTAGTCTATTATTTCTCTATGTAATCGACCTCTACTGTTTCAATCCTAATAAAGCGGTCACCCATCTTGAAAGAAGACCTGGAGACGTAGTCCATCAAGGACAAACTCCGTAATCAACTTTGTTGTTTGGTATCACTGTGTTTTTACTATTTTCACTTCTATTATGCATCTTAATTTTGTTTAATCAACTGTCATAAAATCTTCTTCTCAAGCAGGTTTCCTTGATTTCCACACTTTTAGCTAACATTCAATTCATTAATGGTTAATCACTTCTACATCAGTTTTAGTTTATGATCATTTCAGATCATATAATTTGGTATCAAAGGAGGTTTCGTTTGTAAAATTTTCCATTGAATGTTAACTAGGTCAAAGTTGAAACGAGGAGAAGGAATCCTTGAGCAGATCGATCCAAATATTGGAAAGCGGCGTGTCGTTCATAAGTCAACCATGACATGATCTGATGCAGGTGAAAGCACTGAAACTAAGATGAGTGATGAACAATTTCAGCAAGCATTCTTGACTATGCAACAGATGTTGGGAGAACTATATGAAGACAAGAAGGCGAGAGATGAAAATTCTTCTTCAAAGACATCGAAGAAGGAAAAAGGTAAAGGAAAGGCTGATAAACCACCTTCACCTCCATCATCTCCATCATCATCCATTTCTTCTTCTTCTTCCATTGTAGAATCTAAAATAGATAAGAAACCTAAGAAAACATATCTTTTGAAACTTGATGTGAAATTTGAGTTACTTGTTTATGATGGCGAAATGAATCCTGAAAAGCTAGATAACTGGATTAAGTAGTTAGAAGTGTATTGTCACATTCAAAACATTTCTAACGATAAAACTAAAATTTAGTTAGCTACACTTAGAATGGGGGGAACAAATTTAATCTGGTGGGAAAGTAAAACTCAGATAGATGTAAAGCGTAAAGGAAAAGTCATCTCTTCATGGTCTAAGTTTTTAAAAGCTCTTAGGAAACAATTCTATCCTTTAGGATACATGCAGCAAGTTGTTATTGATTGGCAGCATCTGAGGCAAGGTAAAGGGCAGAGTGTTCAGGAGTTTACTCAAGAGTTTAGAAAGAAAGCATTGGCGCTTGGTATTTCATTGGATACACGTGAAACTTTGTTAAAATACATTGACAATTTACATTCATATTTGCAACATACATTATTGATGTTTAATCCTGATGATTTTGATGAAGTGTGTGTTTAGGTCATACGTATTGAATCAGGTGGCAAACCATTCAAGTTTTCATCGCAATCATCCAAAGAGTTGGATATCAAAGATTCCAGTGATAGTAAGGGGAAGAACATTATGAAGAGAAAGAAATCAACAATCGTTCAGAAGGAAAGACCTACTTGTTCTCATTGCTAGAGAATTGGTCATGATGAATCGAAGTGTTGGAAACCTCATCCAGAACTTAAGCCCAAAATGTTCCTTAAGGAGAAGAATGAAAAGAAGGTAATTGCAGCAGTCCAGCAAGATCTAGGTTCAGATTCAGGTGATGAAAGGAGGATAACTTCCATGGTTACGACAGGTAAAATTTCTGACAATGGTTCAAGTTCGAAAACTATTGCATCTTCATCAAACATAAATCCTTCAAATGATGATAAAAGAGTTGAATTGTTTAACATAAGGATAACCTCTAAGCATAAAAAGATAGATACAATGTTTAATAGTGGATCACAAGCCAATCTAATATCTGAATATTTAGTTAAAAGTTTGGGTTTGGAAACACGGAATCATCCAAGACCTTACCCATTAGGATGGCTAAATAAATCAACTCAGATAAAAGTCACCAAACAATGTCGATTAAGATTTGCCATAACAGCTAATTACATTGATGAAGTGGAATTAGATGTGGTTCCAATAGACATATGTGGAGTTGTCTTAGGAAGTCCTTATCTTTATGATCATGATGTAGTATTTTACAAGAGAGAGCATAAATATCACCTTAAGAAAGATGGGGTTGAATTTATTGTTAGGGCACATCAAAGTAAAAATCACTTGAATTTAGTTAATGCTAATCCAATGAAGTGATTAATAAGTTCAAATAAGAGATTGGTAATCATGTGTGTAAAGGAACAACATAACAATCAACATGATGCTTGTTTAAGTTATGAGACTCAGCTTAAATATGGTTTGATTAAAGAGATAGAAACTATTCCAATTCTATGTAAAACCAAACATCTTACTCATAAGTAGGGAATACAACATGAATTACAGTTTGTGCCTAAAGCTCCTCTTCCTAATGTCAAAATGAATCAATTCAGTCCAAGTTTGGAAATTAATAGTTACAGGGATACAGGTCAGTATTGGGGAAAGTCAGTGTTCAATTTCTCTTGTATTGTGTCGCCAGTTCATGTTTCAAACAGTTTGGAAACCTCTTTTCAAGTGGAGAGGAAACCTATTTGTTTTCATATCAAAGCCTTTTCTAAAGCAGTGTCAAAGTGTCTAAGGGAAACTTATGCATCAGAGGAAAGTGCTAATCAATGGAAACATCATTTAATAAATGAAGGAAAAGTGATTCAAACAAATCAACAGCCAAGTCAATACTTTTGAATACAAATTAAGTTGCAACAATTTTCACCTTACAGTTTGATGGATTCATTACAGCAAGTTCACTTAGTAATCAGGAATTAGGAAAGTATGTGAACTCAATTAGCTGGTTTGATGTCAAGAAAATCTTTGATTGTCTTTGTCATTCTGCAAAATAGATTGTTACTATATGTTGCTAGTATTGAATAGTATCCAGTAGAGACTATTTTCAAATATGATTATGAATCACTAAATCATGGGTCTTCATGTAAATAATTCGCTTGCCATGTTCATAACAGGTTGTTTTCCCCCATTGCAAGTTGTTCATATGGCAAATGGATGGAACTGGTCACCGACTCAAAAAGTACCATGGTCAGCATCATCAGGGTCATCACTTGCAGGTGATTGATCAAATATTTTGGTACATCATCAGGTCAAGGTGGAAAGAGAGGGAATTCTACCTTCATCGACTATTTGTTTAATCAAACTTTTGTGGTCCAAAAGCTTTAAAGTGGAGAGGATTGATCCAGGAGGATCTTGTCAGGTGAGTTACACAGGTCATCGTCAGTATTTAGTGTCGTCATCAGTATTCCATGTCATCGCCAACACTCAGTTCAATTTCAACAGTGTTGGTTATGGATCAGGTTGTTCAGGTAATGTTTATGGTTGTCAGGGCATTTAGTAATAGGGTTTTGTACTTGGTTGTCGACTTGTGTTCATTGATAGTTGGCTAGGATTTTTTGGTTGTTAAGGTTTAGAGGGTTTGTTGCCTTTTAAATGCAAGGAGATAAGGATATCAGAGGTTTGGTGTTCATCGCAATTGCAAATCGGATCCTTTTCTGAAGTAGCAACATGGCATGTAGTGAAATTAGTGATTAGTTGATCGTCGATATCACAAATCGGCTATCGGCGGGTCCAGAGCTCAGTGAATCAGTGATCGACGGTGGGCAGTCCCACATCCTGCAAGTCTCGCATATCGGTAAATCAGTAATCGATAGGCCCAATGGGTCATCCTTTAAGGAATTGAGAGGAAGCAACTATATAATGATAAATCATCGGGGAGTCTCAAAAACCTTTAACGAAGAAAATCAATGCAAAAACAAGGATAGGTGAGCCTTTTTCTCTCTCCTCCAAGGGGACCACATGGTAGAATATCATTGGTCCTCATGGATCCACATGGCAGCTGACGTCGTCTTGACGTGGTAGTACGGAGGTGACGCATAAGAATTCATGACCACCTCAGAGACATGGGCAGATATATGGTGGACAAAGAACCTTCGCTTCATCGTATTTGGAGCGTAACTGAAAATATTTCGGACCTGTCGCCTGTACATGTTGAAGTTTTAGACCGAATTTCAAAATAGTGTTGTGATCTGTCAAATTTTGAATGCCTAAACTTTGCAGATATTATTTCTAACAGTTTCTGGATAACAAATTAGGTGCGAGGAATAAGAGATTCTGCTGAATGTGATCATCGAGTCATTGAGCTGAGGTGGAGGGTGCCTAACCATCAGGGTTCTTGTGTGGAACGCAGATTCGACATTGAGCAACCACCACAACTCATATTGCTCCATTGCTATAACTGTTCGGACTCCTCCCTTGCTCCAAATATTTAAAAAAAAAAAATAAGAGTTTTACATATAGAGGGAAGCAATCTGGAAACACTGTGGCATCTTGAATCTCAAGTAGGTAGTCATGTAACTGATTGGCAAAAGGTTGTGTTAGAAAATTATATATTACAAAGCAATGGAACACATAGAATATTGCATAAATATAAACATAAAAAACGCATAAAACTAGAGAGACACAGATATACATGGTTCACCCAGTTTGGGCTACGTCAACCCCGAACAGCCAGTCCTTCCTTTTTATTATCCAGCAAAATGAAGAGACAAAACCTACAGTAGATCCGCTATAATATCCTCTGTTTTCTCTCACAGTCTCACCTCTCTATTTCTTGCTCAGAGAATACACATCTGTTACATAGCCTCAATACAATTCCCTCATACAAAGAGAGGGGTTGCCTTCTAGGGAAAAAAACCCTAAACTAAACATAAGTTCTATCGTCAGATCATCCACCTAATGAACAGCCCAGACTGACTAGAAATTGCTATACTTTTACAAGGAAATTTTACATCTGTTTTTAGCTTCGGGGACACTACCCCTAAAACCCCCGTTGGGGGACCGCTGGCCCCCGGACCCCCCAGCCAGGGGGATGCCCCCCCCCGCACCTCCCTGCATGGAGGGGTGTACAAACATCCTGGGGTATACATCCGACTAAAACAAAAACCTCTAAATAATCATGCTCCACACCCAAAAATCTCCCACTTGGAGAATGATTGTAGCAACTCCACCACTGCTTCATTTGTTGGACAATGACTCCTCTTTGGACCTGGTTGTTTCTCATCTTCAACGTCATCCTTGAAGACCAATTGAAACTGAGAAAATTCTCAGTTTCTTCCTGGTTACAACTTTTGTTAACATATCTACAGGATTCTGGCTAGTGTGTATCTTTTCGAGCTTCAACTGTCCATCTTCCAACACTGATCGTATGATATGGTACTTGAGCAGTATGTGCTTAGTCCTGGAATGAAATTCTGAGTTCTTTGCAAGATGAATGAAACTTTGGCTATCACTGTATAATGTGCCCATATCATGCTTCTTACCCAATTCACCCATAAACCTTCGTAACCAAATCATTTCTTTACTAGCCTCTATAGCAGCTACATACTCTACTTCTGTTGTTGAAAGTGCAACAACACTTTGGATTTTTGAAACCCAACTGACAGTTATTCCACCTACAGTAAATACATATCCTGTAGTTCTCCTCCTATTATCTCTGTCACCTGCCATATCTGCATCAACATATCCCTATAGAGAAATGTTTGAACCACCAAAGCATAATGCTTGATTTGTGGTACCTTTCAAATATATGAGAATCCATTTCACTGCCATCCAATGTTCCTTTCCTGGATTTTTCATGTACCTTCTTACAACTCCCACTGCATGTGCAATATTAGGCCTTGTGCAGACCATTGCATACATTAAGCTTCCAACTACTGATGCATATGGAACTTTAGACATATAATCCATGTCTTCCTGGGTCTTTGGGCACATTACCTTACTAAGTTTGAGATGGATAGCAAAAGGTGTACTAACTGGTTTTGCATTGTGCATATTAAATCTTTTCAACACCTTTTGTATGTACTCATTCTGAGACAATGTTAATTTGCGATTTTTCCTGTCTCTAGTTATTCTCATACCAAGGATTTGTTTTGCAGCTCCCAAATCCTTCATTGCAAATGAATTTGCCAATTTTTTTTTGAGCACATTTATTTCCCGCATATTAGACCCTGCAACAAGCATGTCATCCACATACAACAACAATATAATATAGTTGTCATCATTTTGTTTTTTCAGATAAACACAATGATCAGAGTGACATCTAGTATAACCTTGTTCAAACATAAACTTGTCAAATTTTAGATACCACTGCCTTGGAGCCTACTTTAAGCCATACAAGCTCTTCTTCAACTGCACACTAGTTTCTCCTTCCCTTTCACCTCATATCCTTGTGGCTACTACATATATATCTCTTCCTCCAAATCCCCATGGACAAAGGTTATCTTTACATCTAACTGCTCAAGATGCAAATCTTCAAAGTCTGCTACTAGACTTAAAATAGTTATGATTGAAGTCATTTTAACAACAGGAGAAAATATTTCATCAAAATCAATACCTTTCTTCTGTGCAAACCCCTTCACCACAAGTCTAGATTTGTACCTCTGTTTTCCTCCATCTTCTTCCTTCAGCCTGTAAACCCATTTATTCTGCAATGTAGATTTACCTGCAAGAAACCTGGATAAGTCCCAAGTCTGGTTATGCATTAAGGAGTCCATCTCTTCTTCCATGGCTAGCTCCCACTTCTTCCTGCTTTCAACCTGCATTGCTTCTTCATAACATTCAGGTTCACCAGAATCAGTCAACAATAAATAATATAATGAAGAAGAGTATCGTTCAGGGGGTACACTTATCCTGGTAGATCTTCTAACACCACTTTCAGGTGTTTGGGGTGCCTGTTGTTGTTGTGGTGGTTGTTGTTGTTATGGTTATTGATTATTATTATTTTCAGGCACCTTTACTTTTTCAGTGATCTCATCAAGGACTATGTATTCCTTATTTTCTTTTTCCTGTTTCTTTTCCTGCAACTGATTCTTATACAAGACCTTTTCATTGAATATTACATCTCTGCTTCTAATGATTTTGTGATTTTCATAATCATATAAGCGATAACCAAAATCATTAACACCATATCCAATAAAGGTACATTTCTTTGATTTTGCCTCAAGCTTTGTTCTATTTTCTTTATTAATATGGACAAAGACCTAACAACCAAAAGGCTTTAAAAAGGAGTAGTTTACCTTTTTACCTATCCATGCTTCCTCTGGAACACCACCATCCAAGGAACTTGAAGGCCCTATATTTATTAGATAAATAGCAGTATCTATAGCATCTACCCAAAACTGTAAAGGCAATCCTGCATGCAATCTCATGCACCTTGCACGCTCCATGATTGTTCTGTTCATCCTTTCTAATACACCATTTTCTTGTGGTGTTCTTGGAACTGTCTTCTCTCTTCGAATTCCATGCTCTGAACAGTACCTATCAAACTCTTTGCTGCAATATTCACCTCCATTGTCTAATCTAAGACACCTCAATTTCTTTCCTATCTCTATCTCAACCAAAGCTTTCCATTTCTTGAAAGTATCAAATACATCAGATTTATTCTTAATACAATAAATCTAAGTTTTTCTAGTTGCATCATCAATAAAAGTAACATAATAATGAGAGCCACCGAGAGATGATACCTGAGAAGGTCCCATACATCTATATGAACAAGCTCTAATTTTTCGCTCTTCTTTTCTTTCCCAACTCTCAGAAATTTGACTCTCTTTTGTTTTCCATAAATGAAATTCTCACAGAAGTCCAAATCAACATTCTTCATACCCAGCAACAGATTCCTTGAGTGAAGAATCTTCATCCCCTTCTCACTCATGTGTCCAAGCCTATGATGCCATAATTTTGCATATGCTCCTTTGGAAGTTAAAACATTAACGGAGTTAGAAATACCATTGCATAAATACAATGTACCAACCTTTTCGCCTTTTGCTATTACCAGGGCTCTTATGGTGACCTTCCAAGCTTTATCTGTGAAAGTTGTCACACAATCTTCACTGCCTAACTGCCCTGTTGAAATCAAATTTTTCTTTAGATTTGGAAAATGCCTTACCTCCTTTAGTAGCCATTGGTTTCCATTCTGCTATTTTACAGGAACCTTACCCATTCCAACAACTTTACAGTCTTTATCATCACCCAAATGGACTTGTCCAAAATCTCCTTGAAAACAGTCATGAAAATATTTCTTATCAGGTGTGGCTTGGAATGAGGCCCCTGAATCTACCACCCAGGAATCAGTAATATTTTCGAAAGAAAGAATCAAAGCATCTTGTAACACCTCACCTGTTGCATTTGCTTCATGATTGTTTTCTTGTTGTGCATCTCCTTCTTTTCCCTTCTGAGATCTACAATATTTCTTTAGGTGTCCTTTCTTTCCGCATTTCTAGCACACTATCCCCGATCTAGACTTGGATCTGCCTTTCCTTGATTTACTATGATATCTTGAGCTCTTTCCTCTTTCCATTTTTCTTCCCCTAGACTCTGCACTTAAATCATTACCCGATGTCTCACCGGAGCTTTTCCGTCGCATTTCCTCGCTAAGGATAGCACCGACAACATCATCAAACTTTAAATTACCAGATCCAGAAACAGAGTTACTAATGGCCATTACTAAACCATTCCAACTTTCTGGCAATGAGCACAAGAATAACATAGCTCTAACTTCATCCTTAAAGTTTACCCCTACAGAACTTAACTGACTTGTAACAGTATTAAAATCATTTAAATGGTTTTCAACAGATCCACCTTTCGACATCCTCATATTAAATAACCGTTTCATGAGAAATACCTTGTTTGAGGCCGAGGGTTTTTCATATAGTTTCACCAACGCCTTAACCAAACCCTCTGTCATTGTTTCCTTTGAAATGTTGAAGGCAACTGACGCTACGAGGCACAACCTTACTGTTCTGAGTGCCTTTCTGTCGAGAAGATTCCATTCTTCATCTGTCATACCCATCGGCATATTTGTTTTTCCGCCCAAAGGTAGGTACAGATCTTTCTGATACAGATAATCTTCCATCTACATCTTCCACAGCAAGAAGTTTTGGCCATTAAATTTCTCGACCCTAAACTTACCATCTTCCACCATTTCTCCCACTCGAACCAGGAACCCTTCTCTCCTGTGAGTTTGTCAGCCAAATAGACCTTCGGCTCTGATACGAGTTGTTAGAAAATTATATATTACAGAGCAATGGAACATAGAATATTGCATAAATATAAACACAGAAAACACATAAAACCACAGAGACATAGATATATGTGGTTCACCCAGTTTGGGCTACGTCCACCCCGAATGGCCAGTCCTTCCTTTCTATTATCCAACAAAATGAAGAGACACAACCTACAACAGATCTGCTATA
Organism: Pinus tabuliformis; assembly: GCA_031772625.1. Lineage (NCBI taxonomy): Eukaryota > Viridiplantae > Streptophyta > Pinopsida > Pinales > Pinaceae > Pinus > Pinus tabuliformis. The sequence goes on along the minus strand of CM062807.1, from coordinate 1,123,764,341 downwards.
ATATCCTATGTTTTCTCTCACAGTCTCACCTCTCTATTTATCACTCAGAGAATACACATCTGTTACACAGCCTCAAGACAATGCCCTCATACAAAGAGAGGGGTTGCCTTCTAGGGCAAAAAACCCTAAACTAAACATAAGTTCTACTGTTAGATCATCCACCTAATGAACGACCCAGATTGAATAGAAATTACTATACTTTTTACAAGGAAATTTTACATATATTTTTAGCTTCAGGGACGCTACCCTTGAAACCCCTGTCGGGGGACCGCTGGCCCCTGGACCCCCCAACCGAGGGGGATGGCCCCCCCCGAACCCCCATAGGGGGGACAAGTCCCCCCCCGCATGGAGGGGTGTACAAAATTCCTGGGGTATACATCCGGCTGAAACAAAGACCTCTTAATAATCATGCTCCACACCCAACAAGCTATTTTTATTTTCCTTTATTATTAAAATTTCTTTGTTGTTTTAACATACCACGATGCACGAAGTTGAAATAGAGGGAGCATTGTAGGCACCTCGGGAGCTGAAGGAGTTGTACATCGCTGGTTCTAGGCTACCAAATATTCCACTATCTATAGGGCAGTTGTGACGCCTCAAGAAGGTTGTCCTCCAGAGTGAGGGTGTTGATAATCTAGTGTCGTTCGAGACTTTGCGCGATAAATTCAGTGAGCTACAGTCTTTGAAATACTTGGAATTACACGAGAAATGTTTGAAGTCATTTCCAGACTCTTTTGGGGACTTGAGCAGCCTCCAACATCTTAATTTAGTCGGGTGCACATGTTTGGAAGAGCTCCCAGATTCCTTTGGGAATCTAACCAAGCTCCAGCATATTGACTTGTCTTGCTTCAAGAAATTGCGGCTGCTCCCAAATTCCTTTGGGAATCTAACCAATCTCCAGCATATTAACTTCTCTTACAGTGAGGAATTGTGGCTGCTCCCAGATTCCTTTAGGAATCTAAGCAATCTCCAACATATTGACTTTTCTTTTTCCACAAATTAGAGACCCTCCCAAATACTTTCGGAAATTTAAGACAACTTAATTTTCTGATTTTGCTAGGGTGTCCAGGATTGACCATACCACTAGGAAATATCACCACACTTGAACACTTAGATCTTGTAGAGTGCTTTGCGAAATTGCCTTCCCAACTTAAATCTCAACGGTTCTTGCAAGAATTATCTCTATCATCTTCAGAATTGCCAGAAGCTTTAGGAAACCTAAGTAATTTGAAGTTTCTGTTCATAGACAACTTTCAATTAGAAATGCTGCCACCTTCGTTCAAAGATCTAAGGAGCTTGGAGGAGTTGGAGTTCGAGGGGTGTTGCTTCAAATGTTTCCCTGATTCTATTAGAAAACTGACTCAGTTGAAAACGTTAGCACACAGATCTATGGATCTTAAATGGTTAAAGATAACATAATGGCTCTCTAGATTGCCAAAAACACTTGAAACATTAGAGATTAGGTGGTGCAAAGAAATGGACGAGCTGTCAGGTCTGGAAAGATTGAAATCTTTGGAGGATTTGCAGATATCTTCATGTGATGGGCTGAAGCGCATACACGGGTTGACACAGTGGATAAAAGCTCCAAACGTTGGACGTTTCCATGAGCGATGATTTAGAAGACCTGCCAGACATTGAGGGTTCCCAGTCTTTGAAGGAGGTTAATGCCCTTTATTGTCCCAAACAGAAGAGGGAATATAAAGAGTTCACAGAGAACTTGTAAATATTTTTTTAGTGACACAAATAAATATTATAGACTTAAAATCCAATTTTTATTTTTTTTTTTATTTATTTTTTATTTTTATTTTTATTTATTTATTTATTTATTATTTTTTTTTTATTTTTTATTTTTTGTTTATTTATTTATTTTTTATTTATTTGTTTGTTTTTTTTTTGTTTTTTGTTTTTTGTTTTTTGTTTTTTTTTTTGTTTTTTGTCTTTTTTTTTGTTTGTTTTGTTTCGTTTTGTTTTGTTTTTTTTTTTTCTTGTTTTTTTTTGTTTTTTGGCTTTTTGTTTTTTTGTTTTTTTTTTTGTTTTTTTTTTTTTTTTTATACGAAAAAAGCTTGATATATATTATATTGATAATAGATATACATGCGGTATATTCATTAGAGGCCTTTTTGGGCGAAAAAAAAATATGTAGAGCCCATGATTTTCAATAGTTTACTGTGACCATGAAAAAAGTCGAAAGCCATATACATCAAGTCACTACAGATAACATAATATGCTTGGTATAGTTCCTATGATGATAATGACAGAAAAGAGCATATATGAGCAACAAATGCCTATGGAATAGACAAACATCAGTTGTAGCTGTATTGTTGACTTGCATTCATATTGAAATAGATAGTCCCCCCTCTAGAGAAACCTGTATCATCGGAAGGACCTGTATCATTTGAAACCAAACCAGAGGAGAAAAATTCCTATCAATATAACATAGCTTGGTCAGAAGAGAGATGAATTCTTTTTTTGTTTTGTAATGACACCATCTAGTGAGGAGGCTAAAGAAATTCTTTTGTAGAGGACACTGTTTTTTCCTAGTGGCCAAGCAGACAACTTCAAAATTTTCAAAAAAGAGAATTTATGCATCCATGCAAAACTAACATAGTAATTATAATCACAGTTGATCAGCCTTTTAAGGAAACTTGCTGAGTGTTAATTCTCCCAAAGAGAAGTCATGGGAAAATTATACATTATGAAACTATGCTTTGGAATTTATAAACCTATATAACAAAAAATTTACACAAAAAAACTTTGAGAGACTTCCATAGAGAAGGTTAACCTGGGTTAGGAAGGTTGTCCATTTCATATATGTTTTGCTCCCATGTAATATCTAGATACCATTCGTCAATGCTGCCCTATAATCCTTTTTTTGATAGTCTGTCTGCATCCTTGTTAAAGCATCTTCCAATGTGTTGGATTGTGTAGTTGTCTTGAGATTTCCATAAAAGTTTGATTCTTTCCATCCATCCTTGTAGTTTGGGATTGTTGATGGATGCCCTCCCCAAGACTTGGTCGATTATGATTCTCGAATCACCATATATATGTAGTGTGGGGTTCCCAAGGAAACTGTTGAACCATAGGAGTCCCCAGAGAGCTACAACTTCAGCTTTAGTATTTGTACCAATACTGCAATTCTAGTGCATCCTGTATGTCAAGTCATCATTTATTGCAATCAAAAAGCCACAAGCACAGTTGTTTCCTTTTGCGGCCCCATCAAAAAACCCATAGGATAAGAGAATTGAAAGTCATTCATCATGTTAGATTCATCTTTAGAGCATAATGGTTGTGCAGAATAAAAGAAAGATTTGTGATAATTTTTTCAATTATTATAGAGAAATCGTCCGTACTGTTTTGGAAGATGCTTCTATTCCTCCACTTCCAGATTTCCCAGAAAAGGAAAAGAGGGATAATTCACCAGACAAGTTTTTGAGTGCTCCATCATTTCAAAGAATCTCTAATACAAGTGTGTTGAATATAAGGGAAGCCAAACAGGGAAGAATTATTTTTCCAAACCCAAGTACTGAGGAGGCATTGTAAAAATATGTGGTCATTGTCTTCTGAGTGGTTTTTGCATATGCAGCATATGCATGGCCCATACCAATTCCTTTTTTGCAAGTTTTCCCAAACAAGGTTTCTATTATGGTAAACAAGCCAGCTGAAGATTATAACTTTGTTTGGAGCTTTTGTTTTCTAGAATGCATAAAGGGTATGGTTTTCCTCTTTCCTGGCAACTTTTTTTTCTAATATCTGGTAGGCGTCTACTACAACTTTGTTATCAGAAAGCATTTTGCCCGACCATATAATTTTATCCTGGGTACTTGATCGACAGGTGCCTAATTGTTTCATAGTTGTGATGATTTGAATCCATTCTTCTTGCAAGTGGCCGGTTAATCCCAGTTCATAAGCATTTTTCTAGACAGGGATATTGTCGTGCCAACCATTTATGACTTAGCCCCAGAAAAAGAAACCATGATCATTTAGGAGCTATGTGATATTGTCTGAGATTGAGAGGTTCGATTCAGCACCTAGAATAGGGTCAAAACCAATCAGGATATTATTTCCAATTTGTAATTTCCATGTTAGGAGTTGAATGAAACGTTTTTCGATTTTCAGGAAACTTGACCAGATTGTTGAACGTTGTTTTTTCCAATTGAACCAAAACGGTACCAAAAAATGAAATCTTTGTTTTTTAGATATTTGTGTTTTATAATATTACTCCAATTACTTGCTCCAAATAAACCCCTCCAGAGCGATTTGATAAGTAAAGCCTCGCCAAAACGACGAAGGTCTAAAATTCTCCATCAACCCATGTCTTTTGGAAGAGTTATATTTGAAAGCTTGGTCAGATGGAATTTTTTCCTGTGTGTGCACCCGCCCATATGAAATTTGCCATGAGATGGTTTATAAAATCTATAATGGAGGAAGAAATATGAAAAAGATGTGCCCAATATACTCCCAGCTGTGTTTGTGACAGAATGGCCCTACCCCCTATGGATAGACATCTAAATTCCCATCCAGAAATTCTTTTATAGAACTTTTCAGTGAGCCATTTCCAATCAGATATTCTATAACATGATGGTTTAAGTCTATACCCTAAATACTTCAAACCATTTTGCATAGGTTTGGCTACAATTCCAAATAAGTCTTTTATATATATGTTAAAGTTATCATATCAAATTGAGTATAATAAAGAATTGATTTGTTGGAATTCATGCACATTCCTGAAGCATTTGCAAATCTATTGAAAATATTAAAAAGATAATACCAAGAGAAATGACATAACATACCCATTATGAGGATGTCATCGAAAAAGAGGTTGTGTTAGATGTTTATATTGTTGCCCAGCTTCAGTGATTTCAAATTCCCCTCTATCACCGCTCTTTTGATATGAAAAGTTAGACAATCATTACCAGGATGAATAATAATGGAGATAAAGAGCATCCCTGACGAAGACCTCTTTCAGACCGAAAGAATCTTGTTGGAAGACCGTTGATGATGATAGCATAATTTACATTTTCCACACATGCCATGATCCAGTTTATGCACCTTGGCTGTAAACCGATCTTGCTAAGGATTAGTCTAAGGAAGCCCCAATCCAAACAGTCATAAGCTTTTTGGAGATCTACCTGCAGAATAGCCGCATCCATGTTCTTTGTGTGGATAGAGTGCATACTTTCCTGTGCATTTGCCACCGCATCATGTATGATTCTCCCCAGAAGGAAACCATGCTGTTCAGGGGATATGAAGAGAGAAAAGGTATTGTGCAATCTCCCTGCAATAGTCTTTGATATGATTTTATATATGACGTTGCATAATGAGATAGGTCTATAGTTCGAGAAGTTCTTGGAAGATTTGTTTTTCGGAATCAGAGTGATGTATGTTGAGGAGATATTTTGATGAATATAGCCCATATTTTTGGATTCCTCAATCATACCCAGCAGATCCATCTTGACAATTCAAAGAAATGAGAAAACAGTTCAATAGTCCATCCTTTAGGCCCGAGACTTTTGTCACTTTCAAAAGACTTGAGAACCCCCAATAGAGAGCTCCCATTTAACCAGAGAGCTCTTCTCTTTAGTCTCCATGTAGCTTCTTCCATCATTATAATTTCCTTCTTTCTGTGTTCCAGTTTTAGAATATTGACTCGGATATGATCTAGAAGGAAATGTGTAGACATGGAGACTTGAAGATAGTCCAGTTGTGCTTGGATTTTTACAAGTTCTTTTCTGTTGTCTCTAATTTTCTTTTTCTGCCTTAATTTTATTGATCCCCGGAGGGAATCAAGTTCTCCAGGATACTGGTCATAGGAGAAGAGCCCATGACATTAATATTTCCCCAAGTGTCATGCACCATCTTATTGAAATCAGGGTCTTGAAGTAATGTTCTATTGAATTTGAAAGGGAGCCCCGAGCGAGGTACTCTTTCCCTCCATTGTAGAGTGATAGGTCTATGATATGATATAAAGTTGCTGATGGTATTTACTCAGACATCTCCCAAACGATCCAGTAATTTTTCATGTATGAGGAAGCAAGCCAGTCTTTTGGCCACATATGCAGAGCCCGAGCGACCATTGGCCCATGTCGAGGAGATTTTGTACGGGCATATATCCACAAAATTGTTCATGATGATGGCATTTTGGATTTTCCCTACTAGAGGGCCAGTTTTCCTGAAACAACCCCAAGTTTCATCCAATCTGATAGTGCAGTTTAGATCCCCTACGATAATGAGGGTCTGTAGGTCGATTATGCCAGATGGTCCCAGAATTCCCCTCTGTCTCTGTATGGGGCATATATATTTAAGATATGAACAAAACCCGACATGCCATGGATATTTCCTTCTAGGAGAATTCCAGTGAAGCATTCGAAAGCTTTAATGTTAATCCATCTTGGATCCCATAAGGCCACCAGACCTCCCAAGAGGCCCATAGCAGTAGTTGCAAATATATGCCAGGTTGGAAACATTTTCCAGAAGTATTGAATAGCATCTGAAACATTGTGCATCATTTCTTGTATGAGGATAATGAATGGATGTAGATATAACAACAAGTTTTTGAGGGCTAGATATTTAAGGGTAGTCTGCAGACCCCGAATATTAAGGGAGATGATGCACATCATTGTAGGTCTTTTTTGGGCATCTGTGCTCTAAGGGCCCGTGAGGGGGAGATTTCAGCTATGGGGATGTCAACAAGAAACTTGTCCATGGGAGAAGAAAAAGGATTTTTATTGGGACAACCCCAAAAGTGGCGACTGCCATGGTTTTGTTTCCTATGCACTGTGATGTTCCCCGCCGAGTTTGGGTTGGTACGGGGGGATGAACTATCCACCGGTTTATGGATGGTGAGAGTACAGAGATCAAGGGTCTTCCTTTGTAGAGGGAGGTCAAGGTCACTCCCCACCAAATTTGTCGGCGAAACAGTTGGGGAATTTGGTGGAGTAATACTGAGGCATGGTCCTTTATCTTTTGATTGTCAGCATGGCGGAGCTAGAGGAGAAACATATGCTATTTGTGAGGTGGATGGAATATCTGGGGAGGGATGAGGCATTGTCAAGGGGATAGGAATGTCCTGGAAGTTTACAGGCTCGGGAGGTGGATGAGACATAAAGGCTGGTGGGCTATCAAACGATGGAAAATCTGATTTGGCTAAATTTATCGGTGATGAGGGAAAAGTAATGGGTGAAGAGACAATTGATCCAAAACCACATGGAAGGTGAGAGTTCTAGTGAGAGTGTGTAACTGATTAATGTGGTGGAAATTTATGTGTCATGTTCCCTTTTCCTTTTTGAACCTCACGACCTTATCGACCCGTTTCTGAGTGAGGTCCCCAGATTCCATTATAGCATATTTTACCATGGAAGCGACTGCCCGACCGAAAAGGGCATTGTTGTCGCATGTGATCGGTTCTGTGGCAAAAAGAGCATCTAAACGAAACTCCCTAATAATCCAATCTTTGTTGTAGGAAGATGTCACCCCAATGCAGCTCAATGTGATCAGGGAAACCCCCTCTATAATCCTTTTCAATAAGGATCCAAGTGACCCTTTTGTCCTCTGCACCTAGGCAGTGTGGGTCCATGTATATAAACTTTCCAATGGTGTTTCCGATGTCAATAAGAGCTTGTTTTGTCCATAATTCCATAGGGAGTCCTAGTAATTTTACCCATACCACCTATTGGAGGGGGTGTTACAAAGCGGATTGTACCCAATGTACCACTTGTGGAGGGCCAGAAAATGTTTCCCATCAATCCATAGAATAGCTATAATTTTCTCCAAATATTCCTGACTGAGGAAGGGAAAACTATACCATCCCTTCAGAAGCCTAACGACCGTAGGCACGTACCCTAACATCAATTTCCACTTCTTCTCAATCCATTTACGTGTATCAGAGTCTTCCATCTCTAAAAAGTACCATCTACCTACTAGGGATCATTTTTGTAGACTAGTAATGCGGTCAACCAGAGTATCGTTGTCCAAAGCCAGTGCAGGAGGACGAGGGGCAGTTTTAATGGGGTGATATTTGGAACAACGATGTTGTTGTACAAGTCCTCCAGCCAAAGAATAAAGAGGCCTCTCCGAGACATCTGGCATATTACCATCACCTAATATAGAGCGCCATGCATCAAGTGAACATGGGCTGTTTTGGCTGACATGGATATCAACACCGATTCGCTTGGATTCAGCCTCTAAAGTGGCACGAATGAGTGCAGAGGTGGCAGAGAGGTCTGAAGGGTAATCTTCCATGATAATCAGACTTTTGAGAAAAATATGGTGAATAAGATGGCGATAATTGACAACTTATTTAAGTTGCATATGACCTGAACGATATCGGAAGGATGAGGATCTGACAGGATTAGATGTACATCCCTATTGGGATTGACAATTCTGAAAAAAACCATGCAATTTAGAAGAGAGCAGGTACCAAGGATTAAAAGTTATTTTGTGTTCGAACGCCACCGTTGACGAACCTAATTTGGATTTATCTATTAAAAAACTAACAAAAGGAATGTAGCAATAGATAATCCTGTTGTGGAAATAAATATGAGTCTAGTGAAGAGTGTGAGTGACACGTTTGTATCGAGTTAAAAAAGATATAAGTTGTCGGATGTGGACAGAATCCTTGCTGCCACTGGGAAATTGAAATCCGACCAGGAAAATTGTGTCCGGGTGCCGCCATTGGAAACCCTAATTTGGAATTTTATATTAAAAAACTGACAAAGAGAATGTGGCAGTGGATATATCTTGTTGTGGAGATGAATGCTAGTCTTGAGAAGAGTGTAGGTGACGCATATGGAGCGAGTGAATTAAATGATTTTGGTTGTTAGATGTGGACAGAATCCTACAATTGCCACCGGGAAATTGACAGCTGACCGGGAAAAATCTTAAATCGGCGAAACTTATAGGAGGGGCCGAAAGGGAGGGTGGTGAGCTATGGCGAGCCTCTTGTGATGCAGAGAGAGATATGAATAAAAGACTGGAGTCTAATGGCATCCATAGATGAAACAAGACAATGGAATTTTGCACATACCACTGATTTCATATGACTGGAGAAAAAGACGATTATTTAGCATCCAATGTTTAGACAGTAGCAGTAACAATAGTTACAGGCTAACCATACATTACAAAGCCGAATCCCACACTGCTTACAGGGTCTAAAGACAATTATGAAATTGGATAGTTGGAGCCATGTAGGAAGATGCTAGTTGAAATGGTTGCTGGACAGGTAGAAAGCCAAGAACTCCGATATGCATCCCTTGATTTTTTGTGTTCCCCACAACATATGGAATGGGGAGAAGTTTTAACTCACTAAAAAACAAGAAATTTACCCTATAAACAAAATGCTAATTCCAACCCAAAATCATGAGGTTTTGCTGTGAATTATGAAGGGCACTCCCCAAAAAGAAGTAAGAGCATCTTTTTCTCAAATACTTAACCCAGGAAAAGATGCAACATTTTAGTTCTACCCGAAAAGAAAAATTTAGGAAGTTGACCCGAAAAACGTTAGGCAAATATCTATTTCTCAGGGTTTTGCTTTCAGTTAGTCATGAGAACATATCTTTTATGCAAAACCGTGATGTTTTCCTTAGTGGTCCATGCAACAATCAACAACATTCCTTCTCCTTTGCTAAAACTCAGGTGATAAACATAAATAGGAAGAAAAGAGTCTATGACAGAAGCACCATCTACCCAGGAGACAGTGAAAATTTAAAAAACGATGGCTTTTTTACCAGTTTGAAATTGTCAATCCTGGAATAGGACACTGAAAGCCCAGTGGCCAAGCCTTTACTGCAATCTTCTCAATCAGGGAGCCTTACCAAACCTTCCTTCCGAATCCTGCTGATTTTGTCTCTCATTAACCCAGAGTGAACGAATGTTATTCACTACAAATTGTGCAGTAGCAGCATAGCAAAGAGATTGAGCTAGTTGAGTGTTATTTACAAAAGTTGTATTTGGTTCTTTCCCATGTCATTCTGTGCACTAGATCAAGCAATTTGTTTGTCTATCACGTATGATGTTTTAATCTCAATTTAATGTTTTGATCATATAGTTGTCTTCATTATTTCTAATAGAATCATATCTGGGTGCTTTATGTCTACCTGATTCCACACCTGTCCTCACAACAAACATCTTATATCTATTTCACTATAAGGAAAATTGTGAATTGTGATAGTGTATCAGCTATAGTTTCAATCGATTTTAAAGGCAAATTTACAAAAAATTGAGAAAAATCTTTTGGTAAAAATCACATAATAGAATTTGTTTCAAACCAACCAATGTTATTCATCATAAAAAATTGTTTACTAAGAGTTGATTGTTACTTGATTGTTAGAAATATTTTTTAATAAATAATTGAAAATATAAATATAAAAAACTCAACCATGTAATTCTAAATAAAAGATTTAAATTTAAATATAATTATTTAAATTTATGTAGTTAAAATTAATTTATTATATGGATCAATTTAATATTAATTTTATAAATTATTGTTATTATTATTTATATTTTATAATATGTGTTCAATATTTGTTTTGTGGTTATATTCAACTATAAGACATTTTATATTCACAATAAGGTATAATAGATGTTATTCTTCATTAGCTTCTATGAATGTTTAGGTTTTGCCATTCAAATTATTTGCTTTCTTTATGTTTATTAAAAGTATTATATTTATTTAATATTTTTCTTAGGAGTTCAAATATGATAAATTTATGGTTTATATTTATGCATATGTTTGTGGTCTTTCATGGGATCAACATCTCTTTTCTAAATCTAAGCTTGTTATTTAGATGTAATTTTTTGGATAAATTCATTGTATTTACTTTTTTAGCATTAAGTATATTTATTGTATTCTTTAGATCTATTATTCTAGCATCTTAGATTTAATTTTGAAGCCTTGATTTTTACACATATGCAAATTTATTTTGGATTACATGCTTTATTTCTTCATTTTGTAAGTATTCTTTTCATCAAATAGTATCTAGAGCGTACAAATTAGTTATGATTGATTACTTGTCAAAATTGGTCTTCATTTGCTCAAGGTTTAATTGAAAGTCAATCAAAGATTAAGATAACTTCTCTACAAATATATAACCTAAATTTTTTGGGCATAATTTTGTTTTTTTGGTGGGCCTAATGGTTGAGAAAATCATTCTTCTACTAAGAGTTCATCGGTTCAAACACACCTTTCTAGAATTAACATTTAAACTATTGCGAGGTGGGCGGGCCTTGTCCCACAAACAAGGGTGTCTTGTACACCAATTTGGTGTCTCACTTGGTTGTGACCTTAAAATTAGATCATTATTATTATTATTATTATTATTATTATTATAAAAAAATGTGAAAATCAAGATTTCAAACAAAAGAGAAAGCAAGTGGTGCATATATTTTTTTGTTACCTTCCCACACCTCCCATCTTAATAGGCAGTTGTACATAGTAATAATCCATATGAAACTATATGGATTGTCCTTCCTCAATTAGCATGATCTAACCTTTCCCTCATAAAATAATTTTATGATACACCATTCTAGAGTCACGGTGAACAACTTTCTTCTCACAATTGTAAGGTGCAAAAAATGGTTGTGCAAAATTATCTATGTAGTTTTCCCTCCTCTATAAGTTTTATGCATGACTCTTTTGTGGAGCAACATGTTGACAGGTGGAAACATTTCTCCTACAACAAGGGACCATCACCCAATCAAGATCCTACTTAGACCTATACTTGTTTGGTTTAGTGATGTCCACTGGTATGTGGATTCGGTTTCCACCTTAAGGGATTGCTCCTAAAAGGAGACTTTTGTTTAAGCTTTCCTAAATCTTAACTGCATTTTTTATTGAACTTAAACAAAACTAGTTAGTATCCTATCTTGAAAGCGATGAATTTAAATGTCAATACTAATGACGAATAGTGAATTATTAAGTGAAGAATAAATTCATTCACTAAATAATTATTAAAGCATATGTATGTTGCAACTTATAAAACATTGTTTCATACACTTAGCAACTATGTGTAATCAAATAAAAGGAGATATGGCAAAACAATTTAAGTAACAAAAGAGATTTCAATTACAGGAAAAAAAAAAAGAAAAAGAAGAAGATTAAATCATAAAACGTTCCCAAATTATGAAAAGATAATATCTAATTACATATCTGAAAATTTCTTTTACTCATAATATAACTTATACAAATAAAATATTGAATCAATAAGGAGAATAAATAGTTCATTTTCTTAATAATTATATAGCACATATGAATGGAATAACCTATAAAGGATTATATCAAGCACTTCAACATTTAATTTTTAATATTATGTTATACTCAAATACAATAAAGAAAGTAATTTCACATCAAACTGGATAAATGACTTAATTAGCACTAATCTAGTTATGTACTCATTCACACATTCAAATAAGAGTTACTTGAAAAGATTTCAATCTTCCATTTTTTATTTCAAAAATGTTAAAAATGACCATATTAAACACTTCAACACCTAATTTTTAAATCTTATATGAATTTCAAATACATTAAAAAAAACTAATTTCACACAAACCAGAATAAAAATAATAATAACTTAATTCATTGTAATGCGTAATGCATTAATATAATCATTCACACATTTGAATAAGTGTTGCTCTGAAATATTTTGATCTCCCCAACTTTTATTTCAAAATTAATAAATAAGAAGTAAAAACCACTAAATGTAACTTTTAAAAGAGAACTATGAAGGATTTTGATCACGTTAATAACAAAGATAAATACAATTGTTTTGCATTATGTTGTTTGTAGTGTAAATATCCTTGTTGCTTGCTTTTCTAGTGCACTTCTACAAGAATATATATATATATATATATATATATATATATATATATATATATATATATATATATATATATATATATATATATATATATATATCATAGTGACTTTTTCACATCTCTCCCAGAAAAGGTCCATTATTAGGTTATATACACTTATAATTTATGCCTCTTCTAATTGTTTTTCAAACATAAACACTTTTATTATAAAAAACAATTTTTCAATTATTAGTAACACAAAAAGATTTAAATCTAATATATCATAACACTTATATCAATAAGAATGGTACAAGAGAATAATACCTCTTCTAATACCTCTTTCAACATAATATTTGATTAATTATAATGTGTCCCAAAAAAGTTCTAAATAATTAAAATATATCATTTACATTAATATATAAATTCTATAATATTATACTTTTAATGATCCTAATAATTAATTAATTTTAATATAAATATGATTATATAATTTCAAATAAAATATAAATATAAATTTATTTTTTTTTATATATATTTTTAATTAAATATAAAATATATTAAATTTATAGACATTAGTGAAATGTATTTATTAGTGGTCTTACATATATTTTGGCCAACGGACACTTAACTTTTTTTTACATGTTTGGGATAGTCTTTTATTTCAGATATAATATTTAATTGTGATTTCAAGTTCATCGTTTTGAAAGTCATATCATGAACAATTTCTAAAACAAAAAGGACGACTGCCAAGAAGCAAATCCCTGCGAATGCAAAAAGTCTTGCGGGAATGATTCGGGTAGATTTAGTATAGTCCTAGGTTGGAGTTCGAGCAGATTGTTGAAATATAATTTCAACTGCAGGTTTATTTTATTTGCGATGTGATCTATCGCAAATCGCAAATCGCAAACACACCCTGTCACCCTCCCTTATGTGTTGTGATTTCTGCGATTGCGATGGTGCGATGCGATCTGATCGCATATCGTAGATCGCACCATATGTGTGTGCCCCAATTTTGTGTTCCGACCAAATGGGATTCTGCGATGCGATTTAAATGAAGTCAATGAGTGAAGTATAGGCCAGAATTAAATGAAATTTTACGTGAAGTGAAAGTTACATTTATTGACCGCCAGTAAATGTCAGTAAAACAGTAAATGGAATTTACTGTGGGTTGGTAAGTTTTGGTGAAGTTTTTAATTTTATTTCAGCGGGAGTATGGACTCAAGTAATAGTTGGTAAAAGCATTTAATTATTATTATTTCTTTTACGGAAGCATGGGAAGTGAAAACGTGAAGTAAGTTCTTATTGCTGATATATATATGTAATGTTTTTTGTTGTTGTGTTGATGAGAGTGAAGAGGGAAGAACGCATCAGCGCGTAAGAGTATTGTAATGCACAGCAGTGCGAAGTAAAAAAAATAGAACGCAACAGCGTGAGAAAATCTATATGTAATTGCCACACAACAGTGTGTTAATTTATAAAGCTGAGACAGTATTTCTCAAAAGAGACAGTGAGTGTTTATTGGAAACTGGAACTGAAGTGTTCCTGGTGTAATCCCTCTGTGAGAGAGGAAGAACCATATTTTGTAACAACAATTTTTATTAATGAATAGAAATCTGTGGTGTGTGTAAACTCTGTCTGCTCAAAATTTTTTAAGTTTCCATTGTGTTAAAGATCCTGTGTTTGAAACAGAGCATTGTCTCTGTGTGTTTAGTTTTTTTTGTTTTTGGGATTTTACCAGAAAAATCCCCAACAGTGGTATCAGAGCAGGCTCAGGCTCTTTGAAGGCGTCAAAGAAGCTGAAGGAAAGATTCTTGTTGCAGCAGAGAAAACTTCTCCAGTAGAGTGAAGTCTCAGGCAAAAGAACCTAGGTATTCCTCAAAGTTTTTTTTGTGTGTTGCTGTTGAAGACAGTCTGTTATTTTAAATACACAGTGAAGTATTTGAAGCATAGTTAAGAGTGCAAGAATGGCTAGCACCAACACTAGCATGGGTATGTTTAATACCCAATTCCCACAGTTTAATGGGAAGAACTATGACTACTCGTCAATAACCATGAGAGCTTTATTTATCTCTCAAGATTTATGGGAATTAGTTGAATCTGGGTTTGAAGAACCAGCAAATGAAAATGAGTTCAATGCATTAACTCAGGGAGAGGGAGATCTGCTGAAGAGCAATAGGAAGAAGGATGCAAAAGCCATAGTATTATTGTATCAGGCAGTGGACCAGAGTGTGTTTCCAAGGATAGCAGCAGCTAAGACATCAAATGAAGCATGGAAAACCCTCAAAACAGCCTATCAAGGCATGGAGAGAGTGAAGACAGCAAAACTACAATTGCTGAGGAAAGATTTTGAGAATCTGTACATGAAGAGTTAGACACCATTGACTCATTCATTACACATGTGATTGGTTTGGTCACACAGATAAGATCTCATGGAGAGATACTTGAAAAAAGGAGGATTGTGGAGAAACTATTGAGGTGCCTACCCTCAATAGTTGAGAAACTGTTGATGAGCTTCATGCATCACTGATTACACATGAGTAGAGGTTGAGTAGAAATGAAAACTCATCTCTAGAGCAAGCCTTCAAGACCCAGATGTCCTTTGGAAGAGGAAGAGGTCAAGGCAGAGGAAATAAAAGAGGAAGAGGCAGAAGCCAGAACAGAGGCGGAAGGAACAGTCCAACGAATGCTCAAGGAAGAGGCAGCAATCCAAATCAGAACCAAGGTCAAGGCAGCAGCCAACAAGGAGGACAACATCATGCTCAAGGACAAAGGTATGAAAAACCCAATGTCCAATGTTATTATTGTAAAAAATATGGGCATTATGCCAGTGAATGTAGAAAGAAGCAGCATGATGTGAGTAATAGCTCTAGTGGAAATATTACTAGAGAAAATGTCATCCAAGATAATGTATTGTTAGCTTGTAACATGGCTGAAACAAATAGTGAAGATATATGGTTTCTAGACTCCGGTTGCAGCAACCATATGACAGGAAACATAGCCCTGTTTTCTGCTTTAGATCAAAGTGTGAAGTGACAAGTCACACTTGGGACTGATAACAAAATTTTTGTTATGGGTAAAGGAGAAGTTAAAATATTTACAAAGAAAGGTGAAAGGAAAACCATAACAGATGTCTATTATGTTCCTGGAATGAAATGTAACCTCTTGAGTATTGGACAGCTTGTTAAAAAAGGTTACAATGTTTTCTTTGTAAATGATGTATGCACCATCATGGATATTGCACCCAGCAAGCGATGCATTGCTGAAGTAAAGATGACGAGGAACATAATGTTCCCTCTCAGAATAAAGGCAGATTTGAAACACAAAGAAGTAATTGCAGCAGTTTCCCAAGAGGCTCTCCAAAGTGTGCCAAAGGATGAAACTTGGTTGTGGCACTTGAGATTTGGACATCTCAACTTTGGAGGTCTTAACTTGTTGAGCAGAAAAGGAATGGTAAGGGGATTACCATTGATAGAGAAACCGGACAGCCTTTGTGAAGGCTGCATATTGGGAAAACAGCACAGAGAAAGTTTTCCAAGCGGGAAAAGCATAAGGGCGAAAGCACCCTTAGAGATTGTCCACTCAGATTTATGTGGACCGATGCAAAATCAATCTTTAGCAGGCAACCAATATTTTCTAACATTCATTGATGATTTTACAAGAAAGACTTGGGTTTATTTCTTGAAAAACAAAAGTGAAGTGTTTGAAAAATTCCGAAATTTCAAAGCACTTGTGGAAAATCAAAGTGGGCTGCACATCAAAGTTTTGAGAACTGACAGAGGAGGTGAGTATATCTCCAAGGAATTCCTACGATTTTGTAGAGAAAATGGAATTCACAAACACTTTACAGCTAGGTACACCCCACAACAAAATGGAGTTGCTGAAAGGAAGAATAGGACCATCATGGATATGGCGAGGAGCATGCTGAAGGCAAAGCATTTGCCAAATGATTATTGGGTTGAAGCTGTAAATTGTGCAGTGTATATTTTGAACAGGTGTCCTACAAAAGCAGTGATGAACAAAGTGCCGAAAGAAGCATGGAGTGGGAGAAAGCAAGGTGTCACCCTCATGAGAGTTTTTGGATGTGTGGCCTATGCACACATTCCTGATCAGTTAAGGAAGAAGTTGGACAGCAAAGGGGAGAAATGTATCTTCATTGGATACAGTGAGGAATCCAAAGCTTACAGATTGTATATCCCATCTACCAAGAAGTTCTTTGTGAGCAGAGATGTTCAGTTTATTGAGGAGTAAGCTTGGGATGGAAGCATAGAGAAAACAGTGAATGTTAAAAACTGTTTGTCTCATGATGAAGATGATGAGGAAATGGCTGAAATGCATCCCCAAATAGCAACGCCAACACAAGGACAACAAGGGACACCATTGAGGATAAATGAAAGTGCTTCATCAAGCACACCACAAGGAGGAAATTCAAGTGCATCTTCAAGCACTTGCACACCAAGTGAAAGAGGTAAGAAGTTTAGAAATCTAAGTGACATTTATGATGAAGGAATGAATTCCTTGTTTGCTTTATATTGTCATGTTGATGATCCTATTCATTTCGAAGATGCAATTAAAGATAGGAAATGGATAGAAGCTATGGATGAGGAGATGAAAGCCATAGAAAGAAACAAGACATGGGATTTGGTTGAGCTACCAAAAGGTAAAGAAGTCATTGGAGTCAAATGGGTCTACAAGACCAAGAGTAATGCTGAAGGCAAGATATAAAGGCACAAGGCAAGGCTGGTTGTCAAAGGGTACAAGCAGCAGTATGGGAGAGATTATGAGGAGACTTTCGCACCGATTGCAAGAATGGAAACCATGAGAGCAGTGCTGTCTATAGCAGCTCAAAACAAATGGAAAGTCTACCAAATGGACGTGAAGTCAGCATTCCTAAATGGAGTGTTAATGGAAGAGGTTTATGTTGAACAGCCTCTAGGCTATGAGAAGAAAGGTGAAGAGCACAAAGTGTGCAGATTGAAGAAAGCTCTTTATGGGCTGAAGCAAGCGCCAAGAGCATGGTACAGCAGAATAGATTCATATCTATTGGATAATGAATTCGACAAATGTGAGGGAGAACCCACCGTCTACATCAAAGAAAAGGATGGTAAGATTTTAATTGTAGTGTTGTATGTTGATGATGTAATTTTTACAGGTAATGATGACTACCTTATTGAAAATTTCAAATCAGTCATGAAGGAGGAATTTGAAATGACTGACATGGGTTTGTTGAGATACTTCTTAGGCATAGAAGTAGATCAAAATGAAAAAGGAATTTTTATCTCACAAGCTAGATATGTAAATCAAGTGTTGGGCAGATTTAACATGCAAGAATGCAAAGCAGCGATCACTCCCACAGTAATGGGATTAAAACTCAGCAGAGAGGACAGTAGCAAGGATTTTGATCCTAGCTTGTATAAGAGCATAGTTGGTAGCCTTATGTATTTAACCGCAACTAGGCTTGACATTATGTGTGCTGTTAGTTTAATTTCCAGATTCATGGAGAGGCCAAAGGAGGCACATTGGCAGGCAGCAAAAAGAATTTTGAGATGATCGGAAAAGCACTTCCGGTTATGTTTTTCATATGGGTTCAGGAGCCATTTCATGGGCTTGTAAGAAACAGCCAATTTTGGCGTTGTCTACAACAGAAGCAGAGTACGTGGCAGCTACAGCAACAACATGTCAAGCAGTTTGGATGAGAAGAATGTTGAGGAGCTTAGGCCAAGAGCAGGCAAAAGCAACAGTTATTTTCTGTGACAATAGCTCAGCTATTGCGTTGTCCAAGAATTTTGTGTTTCACAAGCGAACGAAACACATTGATACAAGGTTTCACTACATCAGAGAATTGGTGAACAATGGAGAAATTGTTCTACAACATTGCAGGACTCAGGAACAGGTTGCGGACATTCTGACAAAGCCATTGGACCAGAAAAGTTTTGAGTATTTGAGGAAATGTCTGGGTATGGTTGATAACCCAGTAGTTCAAATTAAAGGGGAGTGTTGAAATATAATTTCAACTACAGGTTTATTTTATTTGCGATGCGATCTATCGCAAATCGCAAATCGCAAACACACCCTGTCACCCTCCCTTATGTGTTGTGATTTCTGCGATTGCGATGGTGCGATGCGATCCGATCGCATATTGCAGATGGCACCATATGTGTGTGCCCCAATTTTGTGTTTTGACCAAATGGGATTCTGCGATGCGATTTAAATGAAGTCAATGAGTGAAGTATAAGCTAGCATTAAATGAAATTTTATGTGAAGTGAAAGTTACATTTATTGACCGCCAGTAAATGTCAGTAAAACAGTAAATGGAATTTACTGTGGGTTGGTAAGTTTTGGTGAAGTTTTTAATTTTATTTCAGCGGGAGTATGGACTCAAGTAATAGTTGGTAAAAGCATTTAATTATTATTATTTCTTTTACAGAAGCATGGGAAGTGAAAACGTGAAGTAAGTTCTTATTGCTGATATATATATGTAATGTTTTTTTTGTTGTGTTGATGAGAGTGAAGAGGGAAGAACGCAGCAGTGCGTAAGAGTATTGTAATGCACAACAGTGCAAAGTAAAAAAAATAGAACGCAGCAGCGTGAGAAAATCTATGTGTAATTGCCACACAGCAGTGTGTTAATTTATAAAGCTGAGACAGTATTTCTCAGAAGAGACAGTGAGTGTTTATTGGAAACTGGAACTGAAGTGTTCCTGGTGTAATCCCTCTGTGAGAGAGGAAGAACCATATTTTGTAACAACAATTTTTATTAATGAATAGAAATCTGTGGTGTGTGTAAAATCTGTCTGCTCAAAAATTTTTAAGTTTCCGCTGTGTTAAAGATCCTGTGTTTGAAACAGAGCATTGTCTCTGTGTGTTTAGTTTTTTTTTGTTTTTGGGATTTTACCAGAAAAATCCCCAACACAGATTCACCGCTAAAGGAAGTCGCAAAGAAAATAGCACCAACCGCTCCTCGTGAGCAGTACAGAGTTGAATTGGGCAGGCCCTGATATCATATCAAATGCACCTTTCTTTCACACTTGTTTTTTTCACAAGGATTACTCGTATTTCAAACCCAATTGTTCAGAGGATTTAGAGTAGAGTTGCTTGCAACTCAAAATCTGATGGCTCCACACTGATTTTGACCATAAAACAATTTGAACTTCGGCTACCCTTAGAAGAAGAAAACAAACAATAGTGATTAGAACAACGATATTCTGGAATCATATAACTGGAAAAAGTCTGTAATTATTCCTTGCTCTCCTAACGTCAAGCAAGCGAGATCCTTTGAACTTTTCACAAAAGAACACGAACAAATGCAGAGGTGTGAAAAACGAACTAACATACGTGAACCATATATAAAAATCACCATAATAACCATCAGTCATACGAACGACCAACTCCCTATCTTGCATTATAGTGCCCAAAGGAATTCTCGCTATTATTTATGTGAACAAGTATTATATATGTAATAATGAAACTACAACTTTGATATACTATACCATATTGTGCTCCCAGTTGAAATCGAGATCTACTCAGAGAGTTGATCCTTTCCTATCTCAGCTTGCACTTCGATTTGAATTTATACAAGTATTATATATGTAATAATAGCTCGCGATCCACATCATTTGAAATGTAGAAATATTTATGAAATGCTTTCGAAACTCCGCCAAGTGCAACTCTACCAAAGAGGTGGGTACCATTTATGAGGATAAGTCGATTTGAAACCGCGCGATATAGGTGGTTGCATTTTGACATCGTTTCTAATTCAGATTCTGATGCTGGAGAGTAAGAGCTAGATAGTGATTCATACACATAGCTAACAACACCCCTTCCAATTCAAAACCCATCATAGGCATAACAAAAAATCATTCACCTATGTCTAAAACCAAGACTTTTTTTTTTTTTGTTCATAGAAGAAAACAATGTGCATAATTCATGTTGGGAATTTATGAAAATTCCATAACAGTCAAACAAAAAAAAATGCTATGTTTTTATGCTCTGTTTTTATACTCTGTTTTAACACAGAAAACTCAGAAAATCAGAAAAAAAATCGTTCTCTGCCCTGGTGTTGCAGCAACGCCGAAACTGGTGTTTCAGCAACACAAAAAAAAATATTTTCTGAAAACTGAATTTCAACAGTGCACAGCAAAAGGGAAGTTGTATTCATGTATAATACTTCCTCTAACAGAGGGATTTCTACAAGGCTACTTTAAAGACAGTTCAAGACTTAAAAAAAACTTCATGCTGTAAACAGAAAATGCATTACTGTGTCTGCACTGCTGTACATTACAGAAAACAAAATACTCTGTCTCCTTTGAAAAATCAACAGGCTGTCTTTCACTACTGTGTCTGCACTCTGCATTGTTGTGACTGCACTCCTGTGCATTTACAAAACACTCTGTTTCTGGTCAGAACTAATGTTGTTGTAACACTATGTTTCAGCTCAGAACGTTGTTGTAACACGCTGCTGTAACACTCTGTTTCTTACTTGAAACATTTTACACTGTTGTGTGTAAATTACATTCATACATTCACGCTGTTGCATACATAAAAAAAAACTTGTGCACTGCTGTGCATTACAAAGAGAGTTTTGTCTCTGTTCCAAAAAAAAACTAACACACTGCTGTGTCTACATTTCATTTTTCAGATTCAACCACACAAAAAAAAACTGAAACTTCACGCTTTTCTTTTTGCCGTAAAAACAAAACTGTACCTGTGAATTAAAATAAAATAAAATTAAAAATCCTACCTACATTTACCAACTACAGCAATAAATTACCATCATTCCGTGAGTGACCACCATTTCGTAATAAATTTTTGTGTAATGGCTGATTCAGGAAAAGACTGGAGCTGCGACTGTTTAATGGCAGTTTCATCAATGTAGAGGTATGGCTGTTGATTCATCAGTACAGGAGTATGGCAAAGGACAGGCCCTGCAGTTGAAAATAATATTTCAACACTCCCCTTTAGTTTCAACTGCTGGGTTATCAGTCATACCCAGACATTTACTCAAAAATTCAAAACTTTTCTGTCCCAAAGGCTTGGTTAGAATGTCTGCAACCTACTCCTGAGTTTTTCAATGTACTAAGACAATTTCTCCATTATTTACCAACTCTCTGATATAATGAAACCTTGTGTCAATGTGTTTCGTTCTCTTATGAAATACATAATTTTTGGATAATGCAATAGCAGAACTGTTGTCACAATAAATCACAGTTCCTTTTACCTGCTCTTGGCCTAAGCTCCTTAACATCCTTCTCATCCAAACTGCTTGACATGCTGCTGCTGTAGCTGCCACGTACTCTGCTTCTATTGTAGACAATGCCACAATTGGCTGTTTCTTGGAAGCCCATGAAATGGCTCCTGAACCCATATGAAAAACATAACCGGAAGTGCTTTTCCGATCATCTACACTTCCAGCCCAATCACTATCAGTGTATCCAACTAAATTTGAACATTCTGAAGTAGTATATAAAATTCCAAACCTTTTGGTACCTTTGACATACCTCAGAATTCTTTTTGCTGCCTGCCAATGTGCTTCCTTTGGCCTCTCCATGAATCTAGAAATTAAACTAACAGCAAACATAATGTCAGGCCTAGTAGTTGTTAAATACATAAGGCTGCCAACAATACTCTTGTACAAACTAGGATCAAAATCCTTGCTGCTATCCTCTTTGCTGAGTTTTAATCCCATCACTATGGGAGTGATCGCTGCTTTGCATTCTTGCATGTTAAATCTGCCCAACACTTGATTTACATATCTAGCTTGTGAGATAAAAATTCTTTTTTCATTTTGATCTACTTCTATGCCTAAGAAGTATCTCAAGAAATCCATGTCAGTCATTTCAAATTCCTCTTTCATGACTGATTTAAAATTCTCAATGAGCTGATCATCATTACCTGTGAAAATAACATCATCAACATATAAGACAACAATTAAAATTTTACCATCCTTTTCTTTGATGTAGACGGTGGGTTCTCCTTCACACTTGTCAAATTCATTATCCAATAGATAGGAATCTATCCTGTTGTACCATGCTCTTGGCGCTTGCTTCAACCCATAAAGAGCTTTCTTCAATTTGCACACTTTGTGCTCTTCACCTTTTTTCTCATAGCCTAGAGGTTGTTCAATGTAAACATCTTCCTTTAACACTCCATTTAGGAATGCTGACTTCACGTCCATTTGGTAAACTTTCCACTTGTTTTGAGCTGCTATGGACAACACTGCTCTCACGGTTTCCATTCTTGCAACCGGTGCGAAAGTCTCCTCATAATCTCTCCCATATTGCTACTTGTACCCTTTGACAACCAGCCTTGCCTTGTGTCTTTCTATTTTACCTTCAACATTGCTCTTGGTCTTGTAAACCCATTTCACTCCAATGACTTCTTTGCCTTTTGGTAGCTCAACCAAATCCCATGTTTTGTTTCTCTCTATGGCATTCATCTCCTCATCCATAGCTTCTATCCATTTCTTATCTTTAATTGCATCTTCGAAATGAATAGGGTCTTCAACATGACAATATAAAGCAAATAAAGAATTCATACCTTCATTTGCTGCTTCTTGTTCATAAATTTCATTTAAATTTCTGAACTTCTTACCTCTTTCATTTGGTCTATAAGTTCTTGAAGAAGCACTTGAATTTCCTCCTTGTGGTGTGCTTGAAGAAGAACTTTCATTTCTTCTCAAGGGTGTCTCTTGCTGTCCTTGTGTTGGCGCTACTGTTTGAGGATGCATTTCACCCACCTCCTCATCATCTTCATCATGAGACAAACAGTTTTTAACATTCACTATTTTCTCTATGCTTCCATCCCAAGCTTCCTCCTCAATGAACTGAACATCTGTGCTGACAAAAAATTTCTTGGTAGATGGGATATACAACCTGTAAGCTTTGGATTCCTCACTGTATCCAATGAAGATACATTTCTCCCCTTTGCTGTCCAACTTCCTCCTTAGCTGATCCGGAATGTGTGCATAGGCCACACATCCAAAAACTTTCAAGTGGGTGACACCTTGCTTTCTCCCACTCCATGCTTCTTCCGGCACTTTGTTCAACACTGCTTTTGTAGGACACCTGTTCAAAATATACACTGCACAATTTACAGCTTCAGCCCAATAATCATTTGGCAAATGCTTTGCCTTCAGCATGCTCCTTGCCATATCCATGATGGTCCTATTCTTCCTTTCAGCAACTCCATTTTGCTGTGGGGTGTACCTAGCTGTAAACTGTTTGTGAATTCCATTTTCTCTACAAAATCGTAGGAATTCCTTGGAGATATACTCACCTCCTCTGTCATTTCTCAAAACTTTTATATGCAGTCCGCTTTGGTTCTCCACAAGTGCTTTGAAATTTCGAAATTTCTCAAACACTTCACTTTTGTTCTTAAGGAAATATACCCAAGTTTTTCTTGTAAAGTCATCAATAAATGTTAGGAAATATTGGCTTCCTGCTAATGATGGAGCTTGCATCGGTCCACATAAATCTGAGTGGATGATCTCTAAGGGTGCCTTTGCCCTTATGCTTTTACCTGATGGAAAACTTTCTCTATGTTGTTTCCCCAAAATGCAACCTTCACAAAGGCCGTCCGGTTTCTCTATCAATGGCAATCCTCTTACCATTCCTTTTCTGCTTAACAAGTTTAGACCTCCAAAATTGAGATGTCCAAATATCAAGTGCCACAACCAATTTTCATCCTTTGGCACGCTTTGGAAAGCCTCTTGTGTCACTACTGCAATTTCTTCTTTATTTTTCAAGTCTGCTCTTATTCTAAGAGGGAACATTCTGTTCCTTGTCATCTTCACTTCAGCAATGCATCGCTTGCTGGGTGCTCTGTCCATAATGGTGCATACATCATTCTTAAAGAAAACATTGTACCCTTTATGGACAAGCTGTCCAATACTCAAGAGGTTACACCTCATTCCAGGGACATAGTAGACATCTGCTATGGTTTTCTTTTCTCCTTACTTTGTAAATATTTTTACCTCTCCTTTTCCCATAACAAAAATTTTTCTATCAGTTCCTAGTGTGACTTCTGATTTCACATTTTTATCTAGGGCAGAAAATAAGGCTATGTTTCCTGTCATATGGTTGCTACAACCTGAGTCTAAAAACCATATGTCTTCACTGTTTGTTTCAGCCATATTACAAGCTAACAACACATTATTTTGGCTGATATTTTCACTAGTAATGTTTGCATTAGATCTATTGATCATATCATGCTGCTTCTTTTTACATTCACTGGCATAATGCCCAATGTTTTTACAATAATAGCATTGGACATTGGATTTTTCATACCTTTGTCCTTGAGCATGATGTTGTCCTCTTTGCTGGCTGTTGCCTTGGCCTTGGTTCTGATTTGGATTGCTGCCTCTTCCTTGAGCATTTGCTGGGATGTTCCTTCCACCTCTGTTTTGACTTCTGCCTCTTCCTCTCTTGTTTCCTCTGCCTTGACCTCTTCCTCTTCCAAAAGACATCTGGGTCTTGAAGGCTTGCTCTAGAGATGAGTTTTCATTCCTACTCAACCTCTGCTCATGTGTTATCAGTGATGCATGTAGTTCATCAACTGAAAAGTTTGAGAGATCCTTTGTCTCTTCAATGGTGGTGACAATCGCATCAAACTTTGAGGGTAAGACCCTCAATATTTTCTCCACAATCCTCCTTTCTTCAATGGTTTCTCCATGAGTCCTCATCTGTGTGATCAGACCAATCACATGTGTGAAGAATGAGTCAATGTTGTCTAACTCCTTCATGTTCAGATTCTCAAAATCCTTCCTCAGCAATTGTAGTTTTGCTGTCTTCACTCTCTCCATGCCTTGATAGGCTGTCTTGAGAGTTTTCCATGCTTCATTGGATGTCTTAGCTGCTGCTATTCTTGGAAATACACTCTGGTCCACTGCTTGATACAACAATACAATGGCTTTTTCATCCTTCTTCCTATTTCTCTTCAGCAGATCTTTCTCTCCCTGAGTTAAGTTGTTAAATTGATTTTCATCTGCTGGTTCTGCAAACCCAGATTCAACTAATTCCCATAAATCTTGAGAGATAAACACGGCTCTCATGGTTATGGCCCAATAGTCATAGTTTTTCCCATTAAACTGTGGGAGCTGGGTGTTAAACATACCCATACTAGTGCTGGTGCTAGCCATTCTTTCATTACTTGACTGTGTAAAAAAAATCACTGACTGTCTTCACTCTGCTGGTGAAGTTGCTACAGCAATAAACCCTTCCTTCACCTTCTTTGACACTTCAAAGAGCTTGGACTAGCTCTGATACCATGTTGGGAATTTATGAAAATTCCATAACAGTCAGACAAAAAAAAAATGCTTTGTTTTTATACTCTGTTTTAACACAGAAAACTCAGAAAATCAAAAAAAAAAAATTGTTCTATGCCCTGGTGTTGCAGCAACATAGTTTGGTGTTGCAGCAACGCCGAAACTGGTGTTTCAGCAACACAAAAAAAAATATTTTCTGAAAACTGAATTTCAACAGTGCACAGCAAAAGGGAAGTTGTATTCATGTATAATACTTCCTCTAACAGAGGGATTTCTACAAGGCTACTTTAAAGACAGTTCAAGACTTAAAAAAAACTTCATGATGTAAACAGAAAATACATTACTGTGTCTGCACTGCTGTACATTACAGAAAACAAAATACTTTGTCTCCTCTGAAAAATCAACAGGCTATTTTTCACTACTGTGTCTGCACTCTGCATTGTTGTGACTGCACTCCTGTGCATTTACAAAACACTCTGTTTCTGGTCAGAACTAATGTTGCTGTAACACTCTGTTTCAACTCAGAACGCTGTTGTAACACGCTGCTGTAACACTCTATTTCTTCCTTGAAACATTTTACACTGCTGTGTGTAAATTACATTCATACATTCACGCTGCTGCATACATAAAAAAAAACTTGTGCACTGCTATGCATTACAAAGAGAGCTCTGTCTCTGTTCCAAAAAAAAACTAACACACTACTGTGTCTACATTTCATTTTTCAGATTCAACCGCACAAAAAAAACTGAAACTTCATGCTTTTCTTTTTGCCGTAAAAACAAAACTGTACCTGTGAATTAAAATAAAATTAAATTAAAAATCCTACCTACATTTACCAACTACAGCAATAAATTACCATCATTCCGTGAGTGACCACCATTCCGTAATAAATTGTTGTGTAATGGCTGATTCAGGAAAAGACTGGAGCTGCGGCTGTTTAATGGCAGTTTCATCAATGTAGAGGTATGGCCGTTGATTCATCAGTACAGGAGTATGGCAAAGGACAGGCCCTGTAGTTGAAAATAATATTTCAACAATTCATAGACACCAGAAAGCGGACATCAGAAAGGAGACACCAGAAAGCGAACATCGGGCCCGAGGAACGGAGTAGTTCCCTCACCCGATTGATTGATGGATGGCCTGGCACGGATTAGAATTCCCCCGACACAGTTACAGCTCAGGTTTGATGTGGGAGGAGATCATCGAAATTGCCTTCTTGGATTGAAAAAGAAAGCCTGAAAACTTCAGCACCCTTGCATACTGAATTGACCAGATTGAGACACCACGTGAGCATTTTATATCATCTGGATATGACACCTCACCCATCGGATGGATGATTGACTTCGTTCATTTTACTTATTGGTGGCCCCTCTCAAATAACCAACTAAAGCCATTGGTAGGTGAAGGAAGGCATTGCCGAGGCATGGAGGGTAAAAGTAAAGCGTGGTTCTATCTATGGGAGCATCCATTAATAGCCCTAATGCGCACTCAAGTAATTACGATGCCTTCCTATGCCAACAAAGTGTGGCACATTCTTCTCATGACATGCACTTAGGTTATTACGCTGCCTTCCTACGCCAATAAAGTGTCGCTCGTTCTGTGCTAGGCTAATTTTTTGTATTGCGATCAATTGACAAAATTCTTTCCATTCATAGTCAGATCCAGTCATTTCCCATAGATGATCTAGGTGGAAATGTAATCGATTAAAGAGGTGATCCTCCTACTCCATTCGGCAATGATAGGTGCGATGTCAAGTGGCAAAGAAGATACCTCATAAAAGTACCACAACCCTCAAAGCACATTTAAGAAATCACCTTCAACAATTGTCATATATCTCTTGACACGTAGTCAATATGCATTCAAATGCCCATGTGGGATGGCAGCAATGCTTAGTTTTAGACTTTTGGTAACGTTTCAAGTCTTTCAGTTTTACATTTATATCTAAGTGGTCTCGTAGGAGAACAAGAATTGAAGGAAATATCAATTGAAAACGAAAAATTCGAAGAGTCATACGATGTCACGACAACAAACCTTTTCACTGTAAAAAAGGGTAGAACAATCTTCACACAAATAAATTAAGCACTCGAACTACGAATTAGGTACTTGAGTCAAAATGAGGCAAACTGATGTCCTAATCTTTTGAGACATTGATTGGTATTAGGTAAAATCAAAAAACGGTTGCAAGATACCATTAAAGGGATGTCATGGTATTAGAAAATCTTCAAACAAAGTTTTAGGGAGTAGAAAGGGAGTTGGACCTCAAAGAAAATTCATGTACAAGCATGTAAGCCATTCAGTCCAAATTGGAAACAGAGAAAGCTCAACTTGAGTCTTAAATCGAAGAATACACTAGGGTAGTGGAAAATCTTCAAACAAAATTTCAGGGATTAGGATTAGAGAGGGAATTGGCCCTCAAAGAAAATTCTTGCACAAGTGCACACTGCCAAGCTGGAGGAACAGAGGAACCAAGAAGTAGTTTGTGGTTCTGTTCCTATTTGTCTTTCCGGGTAATGTCTTTGCTTCCTGTAAGCCAAAGGCGTAGTGTTCTTGGTATCTTTCTTAGTTCCAACATAGTCCTCATGTATCATAGATGTGTTAATGCCCATAATGTTTGTTGTGTTTCCAATATTGTATTACTGTAGTAACTCTGCATTTGTTTAGAGACTTTTCTCTGTATTATGTCTATTAATATTTTGTGTCGAGCTGACTGTAAGCCCCCATTTCATGTTGATGAAACCACTATGGGTCGGGGTATATCCCCATTGGACCCCATTATGATGGATCTATTTGTTGGAAATAATACTGAGAGGGGGGGTGAATCAGTATTATACAATTATTTTAATAAATCTTCTTTGTTTGTTCTTTGAATTATTTTTGCATGTCAGTACCATAAAATAATAAACATGAACAAAAGAAAACAGATACACCAAAGAACACAAGATGTAAGGTGGAAACCCAATGTGGGTGAAAACCACCTGCTGCAATATGTCTCTATCTTCTTTCAAATTAGAAACTCCTTTTACAATGGTTTTGTACTGGTGCAGTCCTTTACCAGTACACAGGTTGCAACCTGCAGAGAGCTACAACTCTCTCTCGTTTTCCAGTCTCTCCTGGAAGGGAGCTACAACCCCCTACTTCTTTTCATAAAGCATCAAATGATCATCAAGTACATAAAGGTTACATTCCACTACAGTTATCAGATCAGCAATAACAGAACTAACCCTGAACACCTTATCAACAGAAAAATTCAATCAACAGAACATTTTAAGACAGGGACTCAGTTTTCCCTTCTGTGGCCTGCGTGCCCACGCATTGTTCCTTCAACCGCACTGCGTACTATTACTGCAGGGACGCACCCAAAAATACTATCGCGCCGCGTACTTTTACTATGCGGACGCACCTGAACCTTAGTCGCTCTGCGTACCGACGCAGCTCTCCTTCTTCTGCTCTGCGTACCGACGCAGGTCTCCTGTGTCTACTCTGCGTACCGATGCAGATCTCCTGTTTCTGCACTGCGTACCGATGCAGATCTCCTGTTTCTGCACTGCGTACCCCGGGCATAGATGATTTCAAGTCTTCAGAAGTAACCCAGACAGTCAGATCTACAGATCTGAACATGCGCCGAAGAGATCTCGGTCCATCAGTGGATTCGCCTTGTTTAGATCTAGACCAGATCTAGCCCTCATAAGATATTCAACCCAAAACATGCTCAAGCCAAATGATCTCCTTTGCTTTATATAGGCAAGCTCCTCCTAAAAACATGGAACAATACCACGAGCCGACACCATAGTAACCCAATACCGTCGGCTAAATACCAAGAGTAACACATAAGAAAACCCCACATGTGAATTTCTTTGCCTTGAAATGTGTGCACTGGGGGTACGCACCTCCTAAACGGCTGGCCTGCGTATCTGGACGCAGTCCCTGCATGGTGTACCTGCGGGTACGCACCTTCTGAACTGATTTCCTGCGTACTTCTTAATTTTCAACAAATTGAGAGCCTTGCCACGAGAGTTGCCATCAAGTACAACATCTGTAACATATAGCCATACCAGAAACATAATGCCAACAATCTCCCCCTTTGGACTTGATGGCAACCTCACAAACTTCAGCTTCATTCTCCCCCTTTGACATCAAGGGCAAAGGGTTATGCTCCCCCTAAGAACATGCTCCCCCTGAATATGAACCAGATCTGCAACGAGGAACCATAATCCACCATGAAAGAGATAGAGACATATTGCAGCTACTTCCAAGATCTCCTTCTGCACATTCTTCATAATGCCAATAATGCATTATGTGCTCCCCCTGAACCTGTACCATCAATCAGAAGAGGTTCAGCAGTAAGATGATGCATCAACAACCCCCAGCTTTTGCCTGAGGTATTCAAAAGTGTCCCTGGGCAATGGTTTGGTGAGGATATCAGCAACTTGTTCCTTAGAAGGAACATACTCCAACTTGACCTTCTGTTCAAGCACTTGTTCCCGGAGAAAATGATACTTGATTGGTATGTGCTTGGTTTTTGAATGCATAACAGGATTCTTTGAGATTCTAATTGCACTTGTGTTATCACATAAGATGGGGATTGGTGGTGTACAAGTGATTTGAAAATCCTGCAAAGTCTGCATCATCCAAAGGAGTTGGGTGCAACAAGATGCAGCAGCAACATATTCCGCTTCAGCTGTAGACAAGGCAATCGAACTTTGTTTCTTGCTGAACCAAGATACCAGTCTGGAACCCATAAAGAACGCACCACCGCTTGTGCTTTTCCTGTCATCCACGCTTCCAGCCCAATCTGCATCTGTATAAGCATGAAGTGTAAGATCTGTATCTCTAGGATACCATAAGCCATAATTTTGAGTCCCTTGAAGATATTTGAAAATTCTCTTCACTGCCTGAAGATGAGTCTCCTTTGGATTTGCCTGAAATCTTCCAACTATTCCAACTGCATGCATGATGTCTGGTCGGGTACCTGTCAAATAAAGTAAACTTCCAATCATAGATCTGTACGTTGGTTGATGTACTGCTGCAGATTCATCATTTGCACTGAGGCTACATCCTGTGACCATGGGTGTACATACTGGTTTTGCATCTTCCATACCATATTTCTTCAAAATCTGTTTGAGATACTTGGTTTGAGATAAAAAGATTCCTCCTTCTTTTTGTTGGATTTGCAAACCAAGGAAATATGTCAGTTCTCCTAGCAAGGACATTTCAAATTCTTTCTGCATGACCGAGGCAAAGCTTTGACTCATAGCTTCTTCATTGCTCCCAAAAATAATGTCATCTACATACACAACAAGTATTAGTAATTTGTCATTTTCAACTTTTATATAAAGATTGCTATCTGCCGATCCTTTTGAAAAGCCTTGTTGATGAAGATATTTGTCCAAACGGTAGTACCAAGCCCTTGGAGCTTGTTTGAGACCATAGAGAGCCTTTTTCAATCTGCATACAAGATTTGGATCATTTCCAAGAATGAACCCATCTGGCTGTTCAATGTACACTTCTTCTTCCAAGTCTCCATTCAGAAAGGCTGATTTCACGTCCATTTGAAATACTTTGAAGTTTTGAAAACTTGAGAGAGCAAGGAACATTCGGATGGCCTCAAGTCTTGCAACAGGAGCAAAGGTTTCTTCAAAGTCTATTCCTTCTTGCTGCGCATACCCTTTACACACAAGTCTGGCTTTATTTCTAATTACTTCTCCATTTTCATTCAATT
The DNA here is from genome assembly GCA_031772625.1 of Pinus tabuliformis. NCBI lineage: Eukaryota > Viridiplantae > Streptophyta > Pinopsida > Pinales > Pinaceae > Pinus > Pinus tabuliformis. The sequence goes on along the minus strand of CM062807.1, from coordinate 1,123,732,578 downwards.
TGTTTTTGAAGACCCATTTTGTCCCGATAACATTCTTATCTTTTGGTCTAGGAACCAGCTCCCAAGTGTTGTTCTTTTCGATCTGCTCAAGTTCTTCATCCATTGCTTTCACCCAACATTCATCTTTGCATGCCTCTTTCACATTTTGTGGTTCAGTAGAGGAGAGTAATGCCAAATAGCTTGAAGCTTCTGCAACTGTTCTTCCTGTTTGTACACCTGCTTCTTTCTGCCCCATAATCTGAGATTCTGGATGATTCTTCTGAACATATCTGGATGGAGTCTTTTCTTCTATTCTTGTTTGCTCCTCTGGTTCTTCTTGAGGTTCTTCTTCTTCATTATTCTGTCGTTGGGGGTAGCCTTCATCTTCTTCGATGTCTTCATGATGTACTTGCCTAGGAATGTATCCCTTCTCATCAACCACTACATCAATGGTGTCGACAATTCTGCCAAGTCTTTTATTGTAGAATTTGTATGCTTTGCTATGTGGAGAGTAACCAAGAAGAATGCGCTACTCATCTGTATTTTTGATATAGCATTTGCTCCCAAAGATTTTGAAGTGCTTTACCGAAGGAGTCCTACCACTCCAGAGCTCATGAGGAGTTTGAGTGCTATTCACCCGGACATTTGTTTTGTTGAGAATAACAACCGCAGCATGTGCAGCTTCACCCCAGAAAGTTGCGGGAGTTCCTGACTCATCAAGCATAGCACGAGCCATTTGTTGGACTGTTCTGTTCATCCTTTCCACAACTCCATTTTGCTGAGGAGTTCTTGCTGTAGAGAATTCTCTTCTTATCCCATGTTCTTCACAGAAATCGAAAAATTCATTTGAAGTAAATTCCCCACCTCTATCGGATCTGAGGCACTTAATTTTGTGACCTGATTCATTTTCAACCAAGGCTTTGAAGGATTTGAATTTTTCGAATGCTTCATCTTTGTGCTTCATAAGTCCTAACCAGACAAACCTGGAGAAATCGTCAATGAATAATATCAAGTATTCTTCTCCTCGAGGTGTTCTTTTCCTGAAAGGACCACATGTATCTGTATGTACTAGCTCAAGAGGCATGCTAGCTGATCCTTCTTTCTCTGGAAAGTTAGTTCTGGTTTGTTTTCCAAACTGACATGATTTGCATATGGTGTTGTCAGGAATTTTGATATCTGGAAGATCGCGAACTGCCTGATATTTGCATGCTTTCCTTATTTGTGAAAAGCTTAGATGTCCCAACCTCCGATGCCATAACCAATGCTCATCATCCTTGCTCAGATAGCATTGTTGTTGTCCTTCTTCAAATATGTACAGATTATTTGGAGTTCTTTTGCCTTTGATCACTGTTTTACCTGTATCAAGATCACGAACAAGACATCCATTTGATCTGAATATAACCTCGGTTCTTTGATCACACATCTGGCTGACACTTAGAAGATTATGCTTCAATCCATCAACATACAAAACATTTCCAGCCTTGACCTTTTCTTTTAACTGAGCAATGCCTTTTCCTTTTATAGTTGCAGGAGTATCATTTCCAAAAGAGACTTTCTTTCCCTTTTCTAGAGTAGAATAAGACTCAAGTTTTTCTTTATCACCTGTCATATGCTTCGAACATCCACTGTCAATGTACCATAGATTTTCCTGTCCCTCTGCATAAAATGCTATCCCACATCTTTCTATTTGAGGTTCCTTTATTCTCCAAGTTTTGGTGCTTGAGGCTTGTTCCTTTTTCTGCTGAAACCTGCTCTTGCATTCAGAGTCTTCATGACCAAAGTTATTGCAAATAGAACATTCAACTTCATTTTCAAGAACCGAAAAGTTGTTATAGGTCCTTTTTGTAATCCCCGTCATACTTCTTTGTTTTTGAGCTTCCCTAGTCATGATCGTTTTATATGCAACACATTGAGCTGCTTTGTGACCAAAGTTATGGCAAGAAAAGCATTGTCCATTGAAAAAACTTCTGCGGTTATCGAATCTATCAGCCAACTGATTGTAATTTCTATTTTCATCTATTCTTGAACCAAATTGAGAAGATTTTACCTGTGGTTGGTTGTAGCTTTTGTTCACCCTCAAGATGGATTGCCCCTGATAGTTTCTGTTTGTAATTCGTCCCTGCTTTACCTGATGATCTTCATTGTTCTTTTGCTCATTTCTTCTTGCTGCATCAAGATAACTTTTTGAGGTGGATGCTTGAGAAGTTTCTCCATTATAGCCCAGACCTGTCTTGTTTAGTGGAGACCGCTGCACATTGATAATCTCATCCAAAGTTTCAGATCCTTTGGCAAACTTGAGATTAATAGCTTTTGTTTTCTCAATCTCTTTTCTAAGACCAACAATTTCACCTTCTAATTTTTCAAGATGTTTTTCCTTTTCATCAATTTGAAATTGTAGAGTATCAATGATCATGTTCTTTTCTTCTATGCATCTCTTGAGTCTAGTAATTTCATCATAAAGTTTATCCACATCTATAGCATCCATATAATCATCATCTTCAAATGCCATTAACAACTTATATTCATTACCTTGTTCATCTTCATCACTGTTTGATAGACCATCACTATCTTCATGAGTGTAGTAGCTTTTCTTATTTGCGTTCTGTTTCTTGTTCCATCTAGCAGGTTCCTTTCCTTTATCCTTATAAGGACATTTTGCAGCATAATGACCTACTCTTCCACAAGCAAAGCATTTAAAAGGTAACTTACCTCTAAACCTTCCAGAACCCCTTTGAAGATTTCTGACAAAATTTGATTCTTCTTCCTCTTCTTCCGGGACGTGGCTTGCTTCATAATAATCTCCTTTGCCTGATGCTTTGAAAGCAGCTTCTCTTCTGTCTGATGGACCTCCCTTTCTCATTTCATAAGCAGTTAGAATTCCATGTAGCTGAGACATAGTAAGAATTCGAAGATTTTCCTTTTCTTCTATTGCAGATACTTTAGATTCAAACTTGGGGGATAATGATCTTAGGACCTTTTCAACCACAATAGCCTCTTTTATTTCTTCACCCAAATTCTTCATACAATTAACAACCTCATCTACCCGAAGAAAATAGTTAGCCACGCTTTCATCATTATACATTTTGAGAGTCTCATACTGAATTCTGAGAGTTTGAAGTTTAGCACGCTTTACCTGTTCGTCTCCTTCATAGCTCGTGACAATTTTGTCCCATATCTCTTTTGCGGATTTATAGTGCATTACCTTCATGAATTCTGATTGAGATATACATCCTAATAGAGTACTGACTGCTTTCGCATTTGTTTCATACTTCTTTTTCTCGGCTGCATCTGTAGGAGTAGCTGAAGGAAAGGCATAGCCTGTCTCTACGATGTCCCAAACTTCTGTACCAAGAGATTGAAGATAGGCAGTAACTCTTACCTTCCAATAATTGAAGTTTGTCCCATCAAAAACCGGTGGCCTGATTGATGCTTCTCTCTCGTAGTTGCTCATGATGAACGATCTACCTTCAAGCGATCAAGCTTCTCTGAAGGACCTGCTCTGATACCAATTGTTGGAAATAATACTGAGAGGGGGGTGAATCAGTATTATACAATTCTTTTAATAAATCTTCTTTGTTTGTTCTTTGAATTATTTTTGCATGTCAGTACCATAAAATAATGAACATGAACAAAAGAAAACAGATACACCAAAGAACACAAGATGTAAGGTGGAAACCCAATGTGGGTGAAAACCACCTGCTGCAATATGTCTCTATCTTCTTTCAAATTAGAAACTCCTTTTACAATGGTTTTGTACTGGTGCAGTCCTTTACCAGTACGCAGGCTGCAACCTGCAGAGAGCTACAACTCTCTCTCATTTTCCAGTCTCTCCTGGAAGGGAGCTACAACCCCCTACTTCTTTTCATAAAGCATCAAATGATCATCAAGTACATAAAGGTTACATTCCACTACAGTTATCAGATCAGCAATAACAGAACTAACCCTGAACACCTTATCAACAGAAAAATTCAATCAACAGAACATTTTAAGACAGGGACGCAGTTTTCCCTTCTGTGGCCTGCGTGCCCACGCACTGTTCCTTCAACCGCACTGCGTACTATTACTGCAGGGACGCACCCAAAAATACTATCGCGCCGCGTACTTTTACTATGCAGACGCACCTGAACCTTAGTCGCTCTGCGTACTGACGCAGCTCTCCTTCTTCTGCTCTGCGTACCGACGCAGGTCTCCTGTGTCTACTCTGCGTACCGACGCAGATCTCCTGTTTCTGCACTGCGTACCGACGCAGATCTCTTGTTTCTGCACTGCGTACCCCTGGGCATAGATGATTTCAGGACTTCAGAAGTAACCTAGACAGTCAGATCTACAGATCTGAACATGCGCCGAAGAGATCTCGGTCCATCAGTAGATTCGCCTTGTTTAGATCTAGACCAGATCTAGCCCTCATAAGATATTCAACCCAAAACATGCTCAAGCCAAATGATCTCCTTTGCTTTATATAGGCAAGCTCCTCCTAAAAACATGGAACAATACCACGAGCCAACACCATAGTAACCCAATACCGTCGGCTAAATACCTAGAGTAACACATAAGAAAACCCCACATGTGAATTTCTTTGCCTTGAAATGTGTGCACTGGGGGTACGCACCTCCTGAACGGCTGGCCTGCGTATCTGGACGCGGTCCCTGCATGGTGTACCTGCGGGTGCGCACCTTCTGAACTGATTTCCTGCGTACTTCTTAATTTTCAACAAATTGAGAGCCTTGCCACGGGAGTTGCCATCAAGTACAACATCTGTAACATATAGCCATACCAGAAACATAATGCCAACACTATTATGTTTTTCTTAGTAATAAAATCGATTTTCCTATTCGCCATAGCCAGAACGAAAATCATGGGATTGGGACGTACAACAACGAGACCACAGTGGATTGGTTTCGATGGGGTATGAAGAGAGCAAGTGGTGGATGAAATAGGGGACCGAGAGAGCGTTTCACATTAACCTAGGCACAAGATGCAACACTGTAACGAAGCCACCTCTCTAGGTGACCCCTCCGACTAAAGGAACATGTTTTGCTGCCTTTGCTAGTAAGTACCATCGTAAGCCCAGTGCAGAAGAAAGTGTTTATGGTAGGTCCCATGAGCATGTGTCCTAGATTGGGAAGAACTTGAAACCTGGAAATATTTCACCGGGAACTGAATCTAGAACAGGCTTAGGGCCAGATATAAAGGGTAAATGGGGATTACCCCCAATATAAGATACAAGACTGAGCTAACTATGGCTACCAATTCTAAAGCTCCTTCTACAAAACCTAGGGCAACTAAGACTATGACTGCTCCCGAAGTGCCTGCGGAAAATGATCTTGATTGAGGAACTGTTATAGTCATCTAAATTTCGAATTGACTAGGGATTCAGGTGGAATAATATGAAAGGAAATTATTTACATCCAAATCTGAGAAAGAAGACTTCAAGGATGAAATTCTAGAACTATCCAACAAGATTGTTGAGATGGCACAAATTTATGTGGTGGCATCGAGCAATGTCGACAAACTGCTACTAGCATTAGACAAAAGCACTGGGCTAGCTCAATAAGAAAAAATGCTAGCTAATATGAAAGCTCAAGCTGAATTTGATCATTTCAATAGCCAATTTCAGGATGCAATTTATACAAATGCAAGTCTACAATCACAAATTCAAGGTAAAATTAAACTTATTTTTGTGCATGTACTATGTGTTTGAAAAACATCTCTATGTCTCGCGTTATGCTAAATATTCATGCTTTTGTAATGATATATAATAGTCAAGAAAGCAAAATATGGAGCTTCAGCAATTACAACAAAACTATTTGCTGAGAAAGAGGTCAAATCTAAGGAAGAACTACAAACATCCAACTAAAATTGAATCAAGCTTTAGACAAAAGGAGTGAATTGGAAGAAACTATAGTAAAACTACAGGAAAATGTTTCTAGCTTGTCACACATTATCAACAAAGTTCAAAATGATAAGGTTGGTTTGGTTTCCAAGTATTTATTTGCACAGATTTATAAGCTTTCTTTAGGCCAACTAACTTTACCTTTCATGCATTTGTCCTATGTGAGTGGTTCTGCCATGCTAAAATCTTCAAACAAGATCATCTTGGGACAAATGATTAAAATGTGAATTTAATTTTAACCCTTATTTTTATGATATTTGAAATTCATAGATAAAACATTTGATGCAGTACCTTGTTCTAGCAGATGATGATGTGAGGTACACATCCATTATTTTCATTTAACTAATAGGGTTTTTTTATCTTGTATAGGAAGGCCTACAACTCACCATTTTAGAATTGAACACTAAAAACCAAAATGCATATGATAATGCAGAAGTTATGCTACACCAAAAATGAGAGGAAATTGAATCTCTACTTAAAAAACTTGCAGAAGTTAATTTTACAAACAACATATGGGGAAATGAAGTAAATTAGCTTCGTCGGGAGTCAATTGACAAGGCTCAATTTTTACTACAGCTCCAAGAAAAACAAGAAGAACTAGAAGAACAAAATGCACAGGTTCGAGTATCTCTCAATTTTCTAATAGATAAGTCATTCATTCAGTTGTGCTCTATAATTTCTAGAGTGAAATTTTCCTTTTCCTTGTGGAAGCATATTAATGTAAGAGAAATATCAAAACACCACATAAAATCCCTAAATAGTCATGTTATAATTTGTGTATATTCTGAATCTTACAGGTTCGTGCACAAGTGCTTGCAGCTGAACACACTGTTGTTTAAATCAAAAGGCCTTGTCCAGTTAGATTTGTTCTGCTGCTATTTCATGCACAAGTAGTTGGATATGTTCTGGTGCTATTTCGTGCACAAGTGCTTGCAGCTAAACACACTGTTGTTTAAATCAAAAGGTCATGTCCAGTTGGATCTATTCCGGTGCTATTTCCTGAGAAAAATTCCCTTGCAGGCTACGATGACCAGGAAGGTGAAGCAAAGGCACTCGATATGAATATTGAAGGAGATTTACCAAGTGTTTTCAAGTGTGAAGATCAGATGTCCTAAAGTTCACAGGGCGGGGGAAAGTTAAAGTTTGAAACCTTGCAGACTAAAAACATTAAATGTTACTAAATATTAGGAATTTGAACCCATTAGTTGATTAACCTAAGTGATAATGCCTCCCAAGGTGTCTTCAAAGGATGCCAGCATTAGTTTGTTGTTTTTAAAAATGCTATGAAAATGCGAAAATGCCGAGGGAAACAAACCAAAATATCATATGATTTTGGCCTCCCACCTCGAGAAGAGGCCAAATAAGATGGAAAAAACAATGGGATAAGGAAAATACACGGAGGCTCATATAAAGTTTGGTTATTTGTCACAACAATCTGCCGAAAGTAATGTTAACTCTAATTTTTTGATTACTATAGTCCAAATCGTGCCTACGGCAAGGACTAATAAAATAGTTCCTTGCTCGATGTTTCTATGTCCCTAAAGGGGGGTTTTAACGCTAAAGTTGCAGGTTAAAAATAATTTTTCAAAAAGAAAACACAGAATGAAGCTAAACTATAACTCGGAAGTTGGGTGGCGTGTAAGAATCGGTGGCAAGCGGTATTCAATGAAATCAATCAAAGAAAAAAGTAAGTTTTCTCAAGTGAAATCGAAAGAAAATGAATCATTTAAAAAAAAAGTGAAATGGAGGCATGAAACAGATGAAACACATGATGTGGGGTCGTGTCATTGACTACCAACTAGTGAATGCGGGTATTGACGATGAAAATTCCACACACTTCGGTCTTCGTTACCCATTAAAACTATGCATGGTTTTTAATTAAATTTAATTAAATATGCATTCAGGCTCCCCTTGCATGTGCAAAATACTTTCAACCTGTCAATTTCGGTATTATTGGGCATAGTAGTGACATAACAATGTAAGTGTCAAAGCACCCCACAATATGCAAAGGACCCGGTTCTCCTGCATATACTCCATCCTTCGCATAGAAAAATATCTGCATAAGGAGACATAATAATTACATCGAAGGTGTTCTTATGATTGGTTTCGTTGGGCGGATATTCAACCAATGACAAACGCTCAATTTTATATTCCTTAATTGAACCATTTTTTATCATGTGGCAAAAAACAATGATTAAAAAGCTTCAAATTAATTATATTTTTTTGGACAATATTTCAATAAGCATGATTACTAGTGATTGGCGTAGTTACGGTTTCTTTTGCCATGGTTTTGTGTCTCCAAAACCATGGTGGGGAAATTTCTTGTCATTGACACCACATTTTTTTTTATCTCTCAATTGTCGGCCATTTCAAACTTTCAGTCTCATAGAATATATTACAAGATTTTTACTGCAAAACAAGTCCACTGATAAAACTTATGATCCCATCGATTGAATTTCCATTAGAATTAGAAGATCCAATTTCTTTATCATCTTGTGTAAGCATCCTGAATGAGTAGAATATGACCATTGTAGAGGTAGATCAATGAGGTTATGTAGCTTTTCATTTCCATTTTATGTTTCGTAGAGCCATGTTGACTTGTTAATTTTACTTTAGATCGAATTATCTGTACCGAGATCTATGGATCCCAACTTCTATTTAGCATTGCATCGATCAAACTCTTTACTAAGTATGGGATCATCCCATGATGAATTATTTGTTTGTGCAGGATACGACTTCAACTGAATTGATTGCAAGCAAAGAATAAGTGAAACCTATAGAGGAAGTTGTGAAGGTTAATGAGATCAAACTCACGACTGAAAAGGCTCCTGAGGAAGCCCATGCCTATAGTCCTGCACAAGAGGTTCCCGCGACTGAGAAAACAATTGATGAAAGCCCTGCCATCGTAGAGAAATCTGTAGAGGAAATGACTGTAATGTCGCTTGCCTCAGACCCTGAAGTAGAATCGGCCCTGGTGGAATCCAACGAAGTGTAAAAACATAAGGATTCTACTCAAGTGCTCGAACAAGCCGAGCCACCAAACGAACAGAACGTGATTCAACGTCCCGCTGAAGCCGTGGTTGCCAAAGAAAAAGCTAGAGGAGTTACTGTTGAAGAGAAGGTCGACGCTAAGGGTGAGTGTGAAGAACATATTAATAGGCATGGAAGGAAAATAAATAGATATGTGAATGTTCTAAGTATGGGTGTTTATGTAGGAAACTTATATAATGATATTATTATAGAAAATATTCATTTTGGTTTAATAATGTATTTCACAGATTCGATTCAGTTCAGTTCATGGTCACTTCCATTAATTGAATAGGTTGAACGATCTGATCATTTGTTTCTCATATATTCATATCTAACTTGTTCAATCATTCCAAAATATAGGTACTCGAGGTTGTATAATTTTTGTTTTTTTGGTTTATCTGAAATCACATATCTTGCAGTAGTAATAATTGCAGAGAGATGCTTATTTGTTAGCACATATGACGTTTGATCTTCCACCATTTTGATAAAATAGATCTAGTATTATAAATAAAAATATTTCCAAATCTTGTTCGAAGGGTTGAGGGGGATTTCACCATTTTGAGTACATAGAAGTAGTATTATAAGTACTATTGTATCAAATTTTATTGGAAAGTTTAAGAGTGAGAGTAATTTATGATGTTAACACTATTTTAGAGAGTGTTATAGGTTTGATTATGCCTCACAAAATATTGTTGGGTGGGCATAAGTTAGTGATAGTCTCTCATGACATGTTTCCACAATGAATTTAAAGATAGTGTAAAAAGATGAAATGTAAGAAAATGAGTTGGATTTATAAATACATATTTTTTTATTTATAAAATTTGTGCTTAACTATCTGAATTTTGAGTTTTCTAACTTTCGTATGTTTAATGTCATGCAAATGTTTCCATTAGTGCATTCTTTGAGTATCTAAATAATGAAAATGATGAAACCTTCTTACAAAAACCAATGAAATTGTAGAAAACATTTTGTTCTTATGCAAAACTATCTTTCCAAAATTTATAATCTTCTATATATATGTGTGTGTGTGTGTGTGAAAGTCATTATATCCTTAAATTGCAAGGCCTTCCATTAGTGCAAACTTAAAGGATCTTACCATTGTTCGAACACTCCTTTTTTAAGGGTTTTTGTGAAGCAAAAACTAAGTGAGGGAAGGAACTATAAAGAAATAGAGGAAAGGGGAGGAGGTAGGGATGAACGGAGTGGAGGGCGGGGTGGGAGAGGATGGAGAGTGATATGAAGAGGAAAGGATGTGGGAAAGAGAGAAAGGTACATATGGAGAGAGAGAGTGTGTGTGTGATGGGGGAGAAAGGGATAGAGATAGTGAGGGGGGGAAGGAGAGATGGATGGAGATAGGGACTAAGAGGGAACAAGAGATAGAGAGCCAAGAACATATGTAAATGGAAGGAAGCGAGGGGTTGGCAGGGGTGCGTGCAAGAAAAGATAGAGAGACATAGATACATATGTAAATGGAAGTAGAGGGATAGAGAGTGGGGAGGGGGAGCGAAGGATATAGAGAGCAAGGAGAGAGAAGAAAGGAGGGAGATCGAGAGATGAGAGAAAGAGAGGGAGAGAGAGTAGAAGAAGAGAGAGAAAAGTGGAGTTAGAGAGAAAGAGACAGGGAGGGGCAGAGAGAGAGAGAGAGAGAGAGAAAGAGAGAAACAATAAAAGATATTTCATTGTTAATTATATTGATATTTTGATGCACAACTCTACTTATCCTCCCATGCATATCAACATAAGTAATTTCCATATATATATACAACATATACAACATATATATACACAATTACTTATGTAATTTTTGTTAATAATATTAAAATTACAATTATCTTAGTGCAATTTCCATGAAAAAGATAATAGATTTTAGGAAAGCTAAAATAAATGTCCACATTAACATTATATGCTCTTAAATTTAAAACATTTCTGATAAAACAACTATCACTTTCATATTTTAACATTAATGTGGTTGAGACGAAATTGGTTAAATGCTAAAATTAGTTACGTTTTCCTCCCATTTTCATATTTATTAATGTGGTTGAGATGAAATTGGTTAAATGCTAAAAATTAGTTAAGTTTTCCTCCTCGAAATTGGAATTCATATTCAATTCAAAAACTTATAAAAGCAAAATTCCTATATCTATAGTTTTATAATTTAGTAATAGTGCCGCTAAAATAATATTTATTATATTTTAAGGATTTTTAAGTTTTATTATTGAAATTCATATATATAGAAGATGGTCGTGTAAACTTATTAAAAACAATTATTTTGATGCTTAATACTTCCAAGATAAGTTACATTTAATGCACACCAATTTTAAAAGTACATAATATCTTTTTTTAACTTTCAAATAGCGTTGACACGGATCCCTAAGTGATATTTGGAATTAAACAAGGTTTTGTAGATACTGCATGGCAACAAATAAATCCTATGCTATTGGGCTTTAATTGAATGGCAGTTGTATATGCCCACCATTCGATTTTGCAAAGGCCAAAATCGAATAGTGGGCATATACAACCGCTGCTCAATACAACCCGACAGCATAGGATTTCTTTGTTGCCGATAATGCATAGCGCAGTAAACATTTGACACATTCACATATCTGATTGGCATCCAAAAAAGTATTCGTCTAATCTTGGATCTACGACACAAAACCACTCTCGAGTGCCCCCACAGCGTCATGGTCCTCCTAATGGCTCGATTCTGGTGAAATTTCTTGGTGGTCTTGTAGCATGACCAACAACCAGTCTTTAGTAATAGTTTCGTGGCCGAGTTGAATGGTTTAGTTTTTTTCATTTTGGTGTATGAGATTGGAAACTTTTCTTTGTTTTCATAATCTGCAAATTTTTAGCAAGTGGTATTGGAAAATCAAAATATTGTAAAAGAGGGAACAAAAAGACTTAGCAACAACGAAGCACTATTCAGAGGTGTGATGGAGATTTAGCTAGGGCATAAGGAAGTTTTTAATTCTTGTAAATTAATTGTGCATTAATGTCACTTTTGTGTCACCTTCTTTTAATCAATCTCATGGATTGGAGTGCATGTAATATTATCAAAGATTTGGCTAAATTCAGAGTGTTTCTTTTACCCCAAAATGGAAAATTATAGGGACTTGACGGTGATTTGAAGCATTCAAGGATTGATAGTTTTATTCGCAAGCCCAAGCCCGAGATTACAAATGGTGTGCTTGGGATTTCACAAGAACTATTTAGAAATCGGTTGGTGAATTCAAGATTGTCTACTATAAAGGATAAGTTCTCTTTCATTTTTTTTTATGTACTTATAGTCACCATAGGTGAGATGTGCTACCCATTTCACTTGAATTTCCATTTTTTCTACTAAAAACACTTTTAGATTATCCCGGTTCCCATATTTACAAAACTAAGAACCTCGAAATTCAAAACTATAAATGAACTTAACAAGAAAATGATTAGTGAAACTAGATTGCTTATTCTGGAAGAGTGTCCCTCTTTCCACTATTGGAAGAGTGTCACTCAACTCTAGTTCCACCTCCTTTGTTGTCCTTCCCATTCCTCTTGCTCCAACACTGGATTGTATTGAAGGAACCGATGATGTCGTCTTTTTGATTATTGAAAACACCTTCTTCAATCCTAATAGCAACCTAATTCTGCACATCAATCATTGAAATATAATAGGTGGAGTCCTCTTCAAAGATTTGTATGCCACTTTCTAAAGTCTCCGAGCGACTTTAGATATCCTTCATCTACATATTCTTATTGGAAAAAATTTTGCTCCACTCATTTAAACGATTAATGATGTTTGCATTGCAGTGAGTGGTGAGATGATCTTCCCAAATCTTTTATTCCTTCGATGGACCTTTGCACCTTTAGGAGCAATTGCTAGTATTAATTGGAGATTTGTTCAGACCCCCCATGCGTATGCAAATGACCTGCAACCACGAAACATAATAATATTAATTGGAAATTTGTTTAACCCCCCCTTCCTCCCTCCTCTGGCCTATATAAAGGACCTGCAACTGCATCAATTCTGGCCTCATTGGCATAGCACTATCACAATGTTAGTATCAGAGCACTCACCAAAGAATGACCACTCACAAAATTAATTTTATTTTTATCTTAAAATGAATTGTCATCTACTAACAAATATCGAAAATAAAGCACCCTCCACTAGAGAATTATGTCATGTAAGAGCTCCCTCCACCAATTGAAAATTAAGAATAAGATTTATTGAAAAATAGAAAACTATTTTTGAATTTATGAAAAAAATAGAAATTTTAAAATTGCAAAAATATTGCTAAACAATGCAGAGTCAATTGACTTTTATAGCAAGACAAATGCTATAGTGTCTACAAAACAAAAAATAACACGTGGTACGTAGTAGCTAGTACCTTCAAGTTAGTTTAAATATAGCTAAATCGAAATTAAAAACAATGGTCTGGCATTAGCCACCATTAACCATATAAAATTTAAAAAATGAAACAAATCCTTGAGTAGGTTCCAAGAAAACACACATGTCCATGAACTGCAATTGACTACACAACATGAACTACAATTTGCTAAAATGTGCTTTGTTCTCCAATTTGTGATATGCTATATAATAATGTATAGATATAAAGTTTCAAATTGTATACCAATCAAACTTAATTGCCAATTTCTTTGGACCAAAAATTAAATAGAAACAAAAAAAAAAAAATTAACCAAATATCAACTAAATTAATATGAAAATAATAACATAAGTTTAAAATCTTCTTAAATAAAATAGATATTGATTATCTACTTCAATTCTTTTTTCCTATAGGAACTCTAAACTCTAAAAAAAATGATGAACAATCTTAGTTTGGAGTTCTTCATTGGTGGGCAATTTGTTAAAAACTTTAATGAGTCTTTTACTAAAAGCTCACACTTTGAATAATAATATGAAGGATTAAACTCTTTGTAATCAATAACATTTGAAAGATTTTATTCTTTGTATATGGAAAAAAGGAAATTGAAATATAAATTAAACAATCGAATGTGTATATTTAATGATATGGCTAGTGAAACAGAACACTAAATGTGTAATACCATGGCCGTGGCAGGTATAATAATATACCTAGAAAAGAAGACCAACACAACAAAACACTAGCTTCTACTCTGAAATAAAGTTTCTTATTACAAGAACTCTTAATACACTAGTTTCTCACATATTTAAAAATAAATTTATACTCTGGACAATTATGTCTAATGCATCTAATTATTTTCTAAACAAATAAAATTAAATTAACTTTTACAAAACTACATTATTGATTCAAAAATGTAACTAGAAAACAAAATAAGTTTAAACACCAATACCAAAAATCTTTAATTACAAATAAATGCTGGAAAAAAATGATTAAACTAGCCTAACTTCTTCAATATCTTACAGATAGAAGCATACATAGAATGCGGTGCTTCACAATAATTGGCTTCAGTTACAGAGCAAGCTCCCCGAACTCTAGCTCCCTAACCTTGGCATTGATGGACCCTGCCTCTCCTTTGACTTAAATTTCAAAGAAGTTGAGTGTGATAAAAGCTTACATGCAACAACAGACTTTTGCGAACTGAAAGCCGTAAATGAATTGTTTGGAAATAAAACTAAAACTATGGACTGGACTGAAATAAAACAAAGTCAATCCACTTCTAAATAAAAAACAGAGAATAGTAAAATAGTTCATTGCCAGATGTTTCTATGTTCGGTGTTGCGGGAGTTTTTAGCACTAAAGTAACGGCCAAAAAAATCGTTTTTGAAAAAGAAAACACAAAACGAAACTAAATTGTAACTCGGAAGTTGGGTGGCACGTAACAATCGGTGGCAAAACAGTGTTCAATCAAATCAAATAAAAAGAAAAAGATAGGTCTTTTCCAGCGAAAGAAAAAGAAAGTTGGATGGCCTGTTACAATCGGTGGCAAAGCCGTATTCAATCGAATCAAATCAAAGAAGAAAAAGGTGAGTGAACGGACGTGCCCCACGTGATGTGGGGCCATGTCGTTGGCTAAACCAACTAGTGAATGCTGGTACCCACGACGAAAATGCCACACGCTTTGGGCTCCATTAACCACTAAAACTATGGACCGTTTTTAATTAAATTTTATTCAATCGGAGGCAAAGCTGTATTCAATCGAATCAAATCAAAGAAAAAAAGTAAGTCTTCTGAAGTAAAGTCGAAGAAACAGGAATCGTTTTTTTTCAAAGTGAACGGACGGGTAACACGTGATGTGGGGCCTGTTGTTGGCTAAATCAACTAGTGAACGCTGGTACACACCACCAAAATGTCACACCTTTTTCTCCTCTTCCTCGATCTCCTCCACCTCCACAGAGGATGACAAAACATTTACCAGCCATTCTTCCCATCTTCTACCCTGTCAAGCCTTCAGTACTTAAAACAGAGTGTATGCTCAAACCATCAGCTCGCTCCAAAAGAAGAGAAATTCCGATTCTGAAACTCGATACGATCAGGAAATCATTCGGGAAGAAAATAATAATAATTCAACCCTGTAATTTTTAATCAATGATTTAAATTTAAATATAATTAATATAATTTTTAATCAATAATTTAAATTTAAATATAATTAATTTAATTTATATTTGATTTTATGTAATAAAAATTATTTTTGTTATACAAATTAATTTAATATTAATTTTATCAACTGATAAAATTATTGTTATTATTATTTATATATTATAATATGTTTTTATTGTGAGGATGTGTCTAGTGTTTGTTTTGTGGTTATATTTGACTATGAGGCAATTTATATTGACAATGAGGTATTATTACACTATTATAGATATTATTTTTCATTATCTTTTATGAATATTTGGGTTTTACCATTTAAATTATTTGCTTCTTCTTTTATGTATATTAAAAGTATTATATTTATTTAATATTTTTCTTAGGAGTTTAAATATAATAAATTATTAGTTATATATTTATGCATATGCTTATATATGCATATGTTTATGTTCTCTTATGGTATCGACACCTTTTTTCTAAATCTAAGCTTGTTATTTAGATTTAATTCTTCTGATAAAATTCATTGTATTTATTTTTTTAGCATTAAGTATATTTATTGTATTTTTTAAATCAATTATTCTAGCATCTTAGATTTAATTTTGAAGCGTTGCTCTTTACACACATGCAAATTGGTTTTGGATTATATGCTTTATTTCTTCATTTTCTAAGAATTATTTTCAACAAATAGTATCTACAACATACAAACTAGTTATGATTGATTACTTGTCAAAATTGATCTTCATTTGCTCAAGGTTTAATTAAAAGTCACTCAAAGATTAAGATAACTTCTCCACAAATATATAACCTAAATTTTTTGGCATAGTTTTGTTTTTTTGGGGGCCTAATGGCTGATAAAATGTGTCTTCTCCTAAGAGTTCATAGGTTCAAACCTAAAGGAGGATTAGGTATGTACATCTTTCTAGAATTAATATTTAAATTATTGCAAGGTGGGGGGCCTTGTCCCACAAACAAGGGTGTCTCATACACCAATTTGGTGTCTCACTTGGTTGTGACCTTAAAATTAGATTATTATTATTATTATTATAAAAAATGTGAAAATCAATATTTCAAACAAAAGAGAAAGTAAGTAGTGCATATAATTTTTGTTTACCTTCCCACCCTTCCCATCTTGGTAGGTAGTTGTAGATAACTTAAGAATCCATATGAAACTATATGGATTCTTCTTCCTCAATTAGCATGATCTAACCTTTCCTTCATAAAATAATTTTGTGATACACCATTCTAGAGTCATCGTGAACACCCTTCTTCTCACAATTGTAAGGTGCACAAATTAGTCGTACAAAATTATCTATGTAGTTTTCCCTTCTCTATAATTTTTTTTGTGGAACAACCTATTAACAGGTGGAAAAATTCCTCCTACAACAAGAGATCATCACCCAATCAAGACCTTGCTTAGATTTATACTTACCAGTGGACCTGGTTGCCACCTAAAGAGGTTGCTCCTAAAAAGACACTTTTGTTTAAGCTTTCATAAACCTTAACTGCACTTTTTATTGAACATAAACAAAACTAGATAATATCCTATCTCAGTTGAAATGGATGACTTTAAATGTTAATACTAAAGATGAAAAGTGAATTATTAAGTGAAGAATAAATTCATTCACTAAATAATTATTAAAGCATATGTATGTTGCAACTTATAAAACATTGTTTCATACACTTAGCATCTATGTGTCATCAAATGAAAAGAGATATGAAAAAAAAAAAGGTAACAAAAGAGATTTCAATTACAAAAAAAAATAAAATCATAAAACATTCTCAAATTATAAAAGGATAATCTCTAATTACATATCTGGAAATGTCTTTTACTCATAATATAATCTAAACAAACAAAATTTTGATTCAAATAATAAAATTATAAGGAAAAGAAATAATTCATTTTCTTAATAATTATATAGCACATATTAATGGAATAACCTATAAATGATTATATCAAGCACTTCAACATTTAATTTTTAATATTATGTCATACTCAAATGCATTAAGGAAAGTAGTTTCACATCAAACTGAATAAAAGACTTAATTCACACCAATGTAGTTATGTAATCATTCACACATTAAAATAAGGGTTACTCTAAAATATTTCAATCTTCCATTTTTTATTTCAAAAATGTTGAAAAAGATCATGTTAAACACTTCAACATCTGATTTTTAAATCTCATGTGAAGCTCAAATACATTAAAGAAACTAATTTCACACAAAATTGAATAAAAGAATAATAACTTAGCTCACTGTAATGTTGTAATATAATCATTAACGCATTTGAATAAGAGTTTCTATGAGATATTTTGGTCTTCCAACTTTTATTTCAAAATTGATAAATAATAAGAAGATTTTGACTTCCAAATTTTCTAATTCTTAGGCCTTAATGGTGCATTTGTCATTGACAAAAATGCTTAGGTCTCAATTATGGATATTCCAACCCCTCACCATTCTTCAAAATTATATTCAAACTTATAAAAATATCAGGTCCCCATTACAAGATTTACAACCCCCTTTATAACATTAATAATTTATTTCTAATAAAAAAACCTATTTTTCTTCAAAAAAAACTCTCTAAATGGATATTAACTTGCTTATATTGTTGCATGAGAAGAGAGATTATTTTGCTTGTGAAGAGGGATTTCTCATTATCCCAAACGTTAAAATAATTAATATTTTTTGTGTCCTCCTCCCTTTTCTTCTTCAAATGTATAATATGTTTCTCACCTTAATTTCTTAGAACTTGTGGCATTTAGATATTTGTATAGTCCACTCTATATTTTTCTTCATTAATTGTCTTTTTGGAGGCCTTAAGAAACATTCTCATTTTGTAAAGATAAACCATAGAGAAAATGAAACTAGTGGAAACACATGAAATCAATTATGCAATTAAATTTCATTGATAGACAATTTTTTGTTAAGTGCATAACAATCTATAGGGTAACCGATTTATGACAATGCCAAGATATGAGTGTATGAGTCATCAAGGTATCGAATATTGAGAATATCAAATTGGCTTTCATACTCACTGATCACCTTTAATTTAGATTAAAAAAAGCGCATCTACATAAAATTTTATTGGATTAGAAAGAAATTTGTTTTCATGCTTAATCGTCTTCTTTATTTTTAAATGAAAATACATCTACACCGTATCTTTAAATTTTTGTTAAATATTAATAAACTTTGAAAAAAAAAAACTTTAATAATCAATAACCTTTTTCACTTTTAATGAATTTAAAATATGGCTAGATTAACAAAATTAACATTCATACTCAATCATCCCCTTTAACTCATCTACATAATAGTTTTTTAGTAAACTATATAAAAATATTTATATAGCTTTAATAAATTTTTAAAATATAACTAGATTTTAAAAAATTAACTTTCATACTAAACTTTCATACTCAAATCAATTATCCCCTTTAACTCATGTGCATGATAGTTTCTTTAATAACCTATATAAAAATATTTATATTACTAAACAAATGATTTTGCATTAATATTATTTGTTTCTCAAAACCAATATCAATTGTTTCCCAAAAGAAAATAATGTGGGACAAATATACTAAACATGACTAGTTTCCATAATCCACACAATAATTAAAAATATAGCGAAACTTGACTCGAAGAAAAAAGAAATAATAAGTATAAAAAAAAAAACTATGTATTTTTTAGTAATTTTTTTTTATGTTTTTTCTCTCTTAAAAAAATAAAAAATAGAAAATAAAAATCTCATTAGAATAAAAAATAAATCTATAAAATAATAAAAAAGTATGTCCCTAGCAAAAATGCCCCGTTAATATGAAACGTATCTCACTACAATTGAAAGGAAATCTATAAAACAAGGTCTACTGGCATAGCGGCAGTCCCTGCCGATGTGCAAGATGTGCAATTTCAAAACATAATTTTTTGTTGCTTGAATGTCACAATATTTATGTTATTCAACCCACTCTGTTATACATATTTTGTCCGCTGCCATCATTACGCAACATGTCATTGCACATCGTTTAACCCTTGCTACATTCACACTTTATCCTGCAAGCAATATCATGAAACAATGCACAGAAAGTTGATCTCATTAATTTTTGTCAATGCACACATCAATATATAATCATTTTGATTCAATTTCTTTGTGTAACACAAGTGGGCACAACGACATCAATCACGCTCTCATCAATGGACCCCCATACCTACTTTGTCCAGTGCAAAGGTCAAATATGACTCATATATTATATGAGGCAGTGTCAGCAGAAAATCATAATTATGATTAACCTTACATTGGAAAATTTCTATGAACGCGAGTCCATACGTGAAGAAAAAGATAACCACATAGTCGTTCATTTGCATGTACCCAACAATTGTCTTCACATGGCACTTACATGAAATAAACAATGTTCTCACATGGCACTTACATGAAAAAAACAGTGTTGTAGGATGCCATTTCCATGAAATGGCAAGAATGAAGATAACAATATCCATTATTATTGACAATATTTTTCTCTCGGCCTTTCGAATCTTTTTCTCTTGGCATTTCGCCTCTTTGTGCAGTGGCCATTATTGACAATCTTTTTCTCTGTACCCAATTTTTAGGGCTCTGCAATAGCCATCTCTACTCCTAACTGTGCCTATTTCCTCGTCAATGGTGTGAAACATAAAACCACCTCACATGCATGATACTTCTCTTAGCTGCGATATAGCTCTCGGCTCGCTCTTTCCTAGGGAGGCGAGGGGATATAATTCATTTGTAGAGCCCTGAAAATATGCGACTGCATTCATGCCAATAAGGTCGATAAAGCTCATCGACTTGTAAATTCAATCTCAGAATGGCATAATGACCAACTCGTAGCTATTATTTCCCATCTTCAACCCTCATGTCATTACCAATAGTGTCATTGCTAAATTTTGAAGCTTAAAAACCAAAAACATAGATAGAGTCAGCGGACATAACATAGATATATAAATCTAAAAGTTCTGCATCGCTGCATCATTAGTCAAGCCAAATTTAGAAGCGTACAAACCAAAAACATATATAGAGTCAGAGGAGGTAACATAGATATATGAATCTAAAAGCTTTGCATCGCTGCATCATTAGTCAATGGGGGTCCATGTCGACCATCCAACACCTACAAGCATTGTATGACTATTTAAATTAAGGACTGCAAGTAGGAAACATCTATTTCTGAACAGATACTCCTTCGACGTGCCTTTGTTTCATCGCCTAAGAGAGCCTACGTAGAAAAAATTTCATAACAGGGTGCATCAGTCGATGGCTTCTTTTGCTTCGTTACTTTATGGATGGAGCAAATTTGGAGAGGGACAAGTTACTCTATGGATGGAGCAGCTTTGGAGAATGACAAAGACAGGTATGAGGAACACGTGGAAGGAAAAAAATACACATGCATGGCCAAGATACACATGCAAGGTCATGTTATGTCAGCGTGGACAAGTGGTCAATAGATGGGTGCATGCAAGAAATCTCCTGTCACCTAATTTTGTGATCTTCATTGTTGGTTAATGGTTAATTAAGGGTTTTGATAATTTGAGGTACATGCATAGTCAATTCTAGCCATGTATTACGGTTTTTCTCCATCCCTGTTCTCTTACGACACCCACACCAAGCCCCTTAATCAAAATCAACAAGAGGCGGTCGCGAAGATCGTCTGAGAATCCCATAGGAAGCAGATCCACTAGTTTAGGGGCTATGGTAGCAACTGATACGGAGGCTAGATTGGGACGGAGGCAAAGGCATCAGGGCAACTTGTTGCGGCAAATGCTAGTAGATCAACTTGAGGAGTGAAAAGATACAAGTGTGTGGGGTTAAGCTCAGCAAGGTTGCACTCGTCAGGTTACTCTATTTGGAGAAAAATGAAATATAAAAATCATGCAGGAGCCCTAGCAAAAGACAACTGCTCTCAACCTAAACCAAGGTTAGTTGAAAGAAATTGAGAGCTAGTCCAACCTTCGGCTCAAAACATTTAATGCCTTTGCCTCGACGCAAGTCGAGCTGATGCGTCGAACCCATTAGTTGGGAAAAAGGTTGGTCGGTCGAAGTAAACCCAGGTTGGTCGAAAGAAATTGAGGGCTAGTCCAACTTGTCTCAGGCTTGAGTGGGTTTTGGTTTATGCAGCAATATTTGATGCTGCTAAACATTCAGTTATGCATTTATAAAACATTGTTTATGTTCTTACTGGCTAATGCATGTGTATGGTTATGCAGGGGAGAGTGTTAACTCTTTGTTAGATCACGTATGCATTTATGGTAGTAGTTGCAGATATGTGTTTATACCAAGAAGATGCAAACTGTTGGCATTGTGGCACAGGTTTGGCGCTATGGCACAGGTGTTGTCCTTGATGGCAACTCACTCTGGTGACAGATCACAGTTCAGGCACTTAGAAAGAAGAAAAAGATATATACGCAGGTTCACTTTGACGAAACCGCGTATACACGCGGGTTGGACGTTCCCAAGGTGCGTATGCGTATACACACACTTTCATGCAAGGAAAAGCGAGTACATGTGGGAGAACTTATTTTTGGTCCGTGGTATTTAGTCCTTGGTATTTGAACCTATGGTTTTGGGCCATGGTATCTCGTCATAAGTGTTGATCACAAGTATTGGGTCCATGGTATTGAATTGTTATGGTTTTTGGACCGTGGTATTGTGAAAGGCCTAAGGCTATAAAAGAGGAAGGAGATCATTTGGCAAGGGATCATCTGAATTATTGAATATCTGATAAAGTGCTAGATCTGGAATACTGTGATTGGGTTATGGTGCATATCTGGATCTGAATGAAGACGGAACCTGAGCGCAAGGAGAAGGATAATTTCTATTGATGGGTCAAAATCTTAAGGCTTGAATGATAGTATCTTTGTATGATTTTGATCTGTTCTATGTGGCGCTTGCTTGATCTATAAATCTGGTAATCTAGGTTAACTAATGTCTGAATGTTTGAAAGAGTGAATTATCCTTTATAGATTTGTACGCAGGTTCAGTGAAGCAAAGGCGCGTATACACGCGGTTTCTGTGAATTAAAACTGCGTATACGTAGGTTGGTCCAAACACAGAAGCATATGCACGCAGGTTTCTGGTTCTTGAAGTAGTGTACATCCCTTGAATTATCTTCTAGTTGCTTCTGTTTATTGCTGCAGTGTTTTGGGTTCAGAATTTGGTGTGTGGTTACTGTTACTGTGTTCTAGGTACAGTTGTCAGAGAAGTGTCTATTTGATTCAGTGTTAATTGGTGAAAAAGGAGATTGATTGATATAGAAATTCTTGATGTTTGATTGATGTTCATGGATCCAGTCTAAAAATTTATGAAACGTGGTCCCTGGAAGCAAAGAGAAGGTTGTAGCCTTCTGCAGGTAGTAGCCTACGTACTAGTATCCCAGCTAGTACAAGAGCTAAGGGGGTTGTAGCTCCCTTCCAAGAAAAGCTGGAGAATGAGAGAGGGTTGTAGCTCTCTGCAGGTAGCAGCCTACGTACTGGTAAAGGACTGCACCAGTACAGAAACATTGTAAAAATAAGTTTCTAAAAAAAGGAAGATAGAGACGAATTGCAGTAGGTGGTTTTCACCCACATTGGGTTTCCACCTTATATCTTGTGTTCTTGTGTGTGATTGTCTTCTTCTCTGTTTCATTATTTCTGGTTACTGTTTATTTGATTCTGATACATAGATTAATGATCAACATCTGTAAGATAAATTAAATTATAAGTCTGCATGGTATATGCGGGTTTCCTTATCTGTAGTTGCGTATATACTTGGTTTTCACTAACTGAAGTAGCGTATATGATCTGGGTTTCAAAAAGAAAATAATTGACTTGATAATACTGATTCACCCCCCCCCCCTCTCGGTATTATTTCCAACAATTGGTATCAGAGCAGGTCCTTCAGAAGAAGGTTGATCGCTTGAAGGAAGATCTATCATCATGAGCAACTACAAGAGAGAAGCATCAATCAGGCCACCAATTTTTGATGGGACCAACTTCGTTTATTGGAAGGTAAGAGTTACAGCCTATCTTCAATCTCTTGGTACAGAAGTCTAAGATATCATAGATACAGGGTACACTTTTCCATCAGCAACTCCTACAGATCCGACTGAGAAGAAGCAGTTTGAAACAAATGCAAAGGTTGTCAATACTCTATTAGGATGTCTATCTCAATCAGAATTCATCAAGGTTATGCAGTATAAAACCGCAAAATAAATATGGGACAAGATCGTTCTGAGCTATGAAGGAGATGAACAGGTAAAACGAGAAAAACTTTAAACCCTTAGAATTTAGTATGAAAATCTCAAAATGTACAACGATGAAAGTGTGGCTAACTATTTCCTACGCATAGATGAGATTGTTAATTGTATGAAAAATTTGGGTGAAGAAATAAAAGAGGTTGTTGTGGTTGAAAAGGTTTTGAGATCTTTGTCTTCTAAGTTTGAATCAAAATTTTCTGCAATAGAAGAAAAGGAGAATCTACAGAAAATTACCATGTCGCAGCTACACAGAATTCTAACTGCTTATGAAATGAGGAAAGGGGGACCATCAGATAGAAGAGAAGCCACATTCAAGGCCTCAAGTGTTAGGCCCCTATACTACTAGTGTAACCCCTTATTGTTATTAGTATAACCCACTTATTATATTGATGTACCCATGTAGTTCCCATATTGTTACTATTGTGCCCCATAGAAGCCCACTATTGTTATTATTGTGCCCTTACATTATTATTGTTATGTCGGCTCTGATTATGTTATAACCCCTTAGACTCCTATATATAGAAAGGAGGTCTTTTCATTTGTATCATCCAAGAATTGTTCATTTATGTAATGTAAAGGAGGTTGCCCCCTCGAAGAGGCTAAATTCTAAGGCATTGATCTATCTTTTATATCTTTTCTTGAGCTGGTTTCATAACATCAAGAAAAGGAGATTCCTGTGACTCAGGACATATGTCAGAAGAAGAGGAAGAATCAAATTTTGTCAAGAACCCTCAACGAGGTGTTAGAAGATTCAGAGGTAATTTACCTTTCAAATGTTTTTCTTGTGGAAGAGTCGGTCACTATGTTGCCAAGTGTCCTCATAAAGGTAAGCTTGACAATGGTAAGGAACCTGTTAGATGGAACAAGAAACAGAATGTAAATAAGAAAAGCTATTACACTCATGAAGACAGTGATGGATTTCCAAATAGTGATGAAGATGAACAAGGTAATAATTATAGACTTTTAATGGCTTTTGAAGATGATGATTTCATAGATGCTATGGATGAAGAAGGTCTTTATGAAGAGATTTCTAAACTCAAAATTTGTTTAGAAGAGAAAAATATGATTATTGATACTCTGCAATTCCAACTGGCTAAAAGTGAAAAACATCATGAAAAGTTAGAATGTGAAATTCTGGGTTTAGAAAAGAGATTGAGAAAACTAAAGCTCTTAATCTTAGATTTGTTAAAGGATCTGAAACGTTAGATGAGATTATCAAAGTGCAGCGTTCTCCTCTAATGAAGATAGGTCTGGGATATAATGAAGAAGCAACTCAACTACAGAAACCATCCACCTCCAAAAGTTATCTTGATGCAGCAAGGAGAAGTGAGCAAAGGCTCAATGGAGATCACCAGGTAAATCAGGGACAATTTACCTCAAGAGTGAACAAATACTACCAGGTAAATCGGGGGCAATCTACTTTAAGGATGAACAGAAGCTACAACCAGTCATAGGTAAAACCTTCTCAATTTTCCTCAAGAATGGATTTCAATAGAAACTATAACCACTTGGTTGGTAATCTCAGGAGTTTCTTCAATTGACAATGTTTCTCTTGTCATAACTTTGGTCACAAAGCAACTCAATGTGTTGCCTATAAGACAATCATGACTAGTGAAGCTCAAAAACAAAGAAATATGACTGGAATCATGAAAAGGACCTACAATAACTTTTATACTCTTGAAAATGAAATAGAATGTTCTATTTGTAACAACTTCGGTCACGAAGATTCTGAATGCAGGAGCGGGTTTCGGCAGACAACTCATAAGGAACAAGCCTCAAGTGCCAAAACATGGAGAATGAAGGAACCGCAACCAGAAAGATGTGGGATAGACCTATATGCAGAAGGACAAGAAAATCAATGGTACATCAACACTGGATGTTCGAAACATATGACAGGTGATAAAGAAAAACTTCAAACATATAGTGCCTTAGAAAAGGAAAAGAAGGTCTCATTTGGAAATGACACCCCTGCGCTCATAAACGGTAAGCGTTCTGTTTAGTTGAAAGAAAAGGTCAAAGTTGGAAATGTTATGTATGTTGATGGCTTGAAGCATAATCTATTGAGTGTCAGTCAGATGTGCGATCAAGGAACTGAGGTAATATTTCGATCAAATGGATGTAGTGTTTGTGATCTTGATACAGGAAAAACAGTGATCAAAGGCGTAAGAACTCCAAATAATTTATACATATTCAAAGAAGGACAACAACAATGCTATCTAAGCAAGAATGATGAACACTGAATATGGCACCGGAGGTTGGGGCATCTAAGCTTCTCACAAATAAGGAAAGCATGCAAATACCAGGCAGTTCGTGGTCTTTCAGACATCAGAATTCCAAACAATACAATATGAAAATCATGTCAGTTTGGTAAGCAAACCAAAACTAACTTCCCTGAGAAGGAAGGATCAGCTAGTAGGCCACTTGAACTTGTCCACATTGATGTATGTGGTCCATCTAGGAAAAGGTCACCTCGGGGAGAAGAATACTTTATATTATTCATTGACGATTTTTCAAGGATGTGTTGGATAGGACTTATGAAGCACAAAGATGAAGCCTTCGAAAAATTCAAATCTTTCAAAGCCTTGGTTGAAAATGAATCAGATCACAAAATTAAGTGCCTCAGGTCTGGTAGAGGTGGGGAATTTACCTCAAATGAATTTTTCGATTTTTGTGAAGAACATGGAATAAGAAGGGAATTCTCTATAGCCAGGACTCCTCAGCAAAATGGAGTAGTGGAAAGGATGAACAGAACGGTTCAACAAATGGCTCATGCTATGCTTGATGAGTCTGGAACTCCCGCAAATTTTTGGGGTGAAGCTGCATTTGCTGCAGTTTTTATTCTCAACAAAACAACTGTCCAGGTGAACAACACTCAAACCCCTCATGAGCTCTGGTATGGTGAGACTCCTTCGGTAAAATATTTCAAAAATTTTGGAAGCAAATGCTATATCAAAAAATACTGATGAATATCTTGGCAAGTTTGAACCTAGAGCAGATGAAGGCATTCTCCTTGGTTACTCTCCCCACAGCAAAGCTTACAAGTGTTATAATAAAAGGCTTGGAAAAATTGTTGAAAGTATTGATGTAGTGGTTGATGAAGAAGAAAACACTCCTAGACAGGTAAGATCTGAAGATTTCGAAGATGATGAGGACTATCCATCAACATCAACTCAGATTCATGATGAAGAAGAAACCCATGAGGCACCAGAAGAACAGACAAGGATAGAAGATAAGACTCCATCCAGATACGTTCAGAAGAATCATCCAGAATCTCAAATTTTGGGGCAGAAAGAGGCAGGTACACAAACAAGAAGAACAATTGCAGAAGCTTCAAGCTATTTGGCATTGCTCTCCTCCACTAAACCACAAAATGTAAAAGAAGCATGCAAAGATGAATGTTGGGTCAAAGAAATGGATGAAGAACTTGAGCAGATTGAAAAGAATAACACTTGGGAGTTGGTCCCTAGACCAAAAGATAAGAATGTCATAGGGACAAAATGGATATTCAAAAACAAGTTGAATGAAAATGGGGAAGTTATTATAAACAAGGCCAGACTTGTTTGTAAAGGGTATGCTCGACAATAAGGAATAGACTTTGAAGAAACTTTTGCTCCCGTTGCTAGACTTGAGTCCATCCGAATGTTCCTTGCTCTCTCAAGCTTTCAGAAGTTCAAAGTATTTCAAATGGACATGAAAAATCAGCTTTTCTGAATGGAGACTTAGAAGAAGAAGTGCATATTGAGCAACCAGATGGATTCATCCTTGGAAATGATCCAAAACTTGTATGCAAACTTAAGAAGGCTCTCTATGGTCTTAAACAAGCTCCAAGGGCTTGGTATTATCGTTTGGACAAGTATCTTCATCAACAAGGTTTCTCAAAAGGATCAGCAGATAGCAATCTTTATATAAAAATTGAAAATAACAAATTGCTAATACTTGTTGTGTATGTTGATGATATCATATTTGGCAGCAATGAAGAAGCTATGAGTCAGAACTTTGCCTTGGTAATGCAAAAAGAATTCGAAATGTCCTTGCTTGGAGAACTGCCATATTTTCTTGGATTACAAATCCAAAAAAATGAAGGCAGTATCTTTTTATCTCAAACCAAGTACCTCAAGCAGATTTTGAAGAAGTATGGCATGGAATATTTGAAACCAGTATGTACCCCTATGGTTACAGGATGCAGCCTCAGTGCAAATGGTGAATCAGCAGCAGTGCATCAACCAACTTATAGATCCATGATTGGAAGTCTGCTCTATCTAACAGGTACCCAACCAGACATCATGCATGCAGTGGGAATGGTTGGAAGATTTCAGGAAAATCGAAAGGAAACTCATCTTCAGGCAGTAAAGAGAATTTTCAAGTATCTTCAAGGAACTCAAAACTATGGCCTATGGTATCCTAGAGATACAGATCTCACTCTTCATGCTTATACAGATGCAGATTGGGCTGGAAGCGTGGATGACAGGAAAAGCACTAGTGGTGGTGCATTCTTTATGGGTTCCAGATTAGTATCTTGGTTCAGCAAGAAACAGAGTTCGATTACTTTATCTAGAGCTGAAGCAGAATATGTGGTTGCTGCATCTTGGTGAACACAGCTCCTTTGGATGATGCAAACTTTGCAGGGTTTTCAAATCACTTGTACTCCACCTATCTCCATCTTATGTAATAATACAAGTGCAATCAGCATTTCAAAGAACCCAGACATGCATTCAAAGACCAAGCACATACCGATCAAATATCATTTTCTCCGGGAACAAGTGCTGGAACAAAAGGTCAAATTGGAATATGTTCCCTCCAAGGAACAAGTTGCTGATATTTTCACCAAACCACTACCCAGTGAGACATTTGAATACCTCAGACAGAAGCTGGGGGTAGTTGATGCATCATCTTGCTGTTGAAACCTATCTATTTAAGAGAAATATGGTTGTACGCGAGTTGCATGAGGAGGATCCATGTACATATGTCGGTTTATGCAGATACAGTCGCATATATGATGGTTTGAAGGAAATCAGTCGGGACAAACTCTGGTTGAAGAGAATCTGATATGGGTCTGACAGAGACCATCTGGCACAGGTTTAGGGGGAGCAGATAAACTTCTGATAATGCATTGTTGACATTACATTAGAAGCTTTTGGTTCGAGTACACATGCTGTTTTGGGTTTAGGTGGATCAGCTGCAGAAGGAGAACAGAAGGAAAACATGGTCACTGATCTGTAGAGTGATTGTCAGATGCTGCTGATATCAGTTATTAGTGACTTTCATAAGTCTTGCTATTTCGTCTCTATGTCATGTATATCATTTCTTGTCAAGGTCATGTAACGGCCTATTTTGGTTTCCCCACTATGCCTGGGATGAATGATGTAATGTACTTGGTTGTCTTATGTAAAATTCTGGTGTATCCCCACTTGGTTGGGTGATGGATGTATGTATAAGTCTGTTGGTGATAGGAAGGTCTTTTATGATGTATAAGTCATGGTTCTCCTTGAAGAACATATTTTTGCAGATCTTGCCTACAAGTCAGGGGGAGCTTGGTTAGCACAGCAGAGCAAAGATTTCATCATGTACTCAGGGGGAGCACAACCCTTTGCCCTTGATGACAAAGGGGGAGAATGACTTTGAGGATCTTGGGGTTGCCATCAAGTCCAAAGCGGGAGATTGTTGGCATCATGGCACAGGTTTGGCACTATGGCACAGGTGTTGTCCTTGATAGCAACTCACTCTGGTGACAGATCACAGTTCAGGCACTCAGAAAGAAGAAAAAGATATATACGCAGGTTCACTTTGACGAAGCGCCGTATACATGTGGGTTGGACGTTCCCAAGGCGTGTATGCGTATACACGCACTTTCATGAAAGGAAAAGTGCGTACATGTGGGAGAACTTATTTTTGGTCCGTAGTATTTAGTCCTTGGTATTTGAACCTATGGTTTTGGGCCATGGTATCTCTTCATAAGTGTTGATCCCAAGTATTGGGTCCATGGTATTGAATTGTTATGGTTTTTGGACCGTGGTATTGTGAAAGGCCTAAGGCTATAAAAGAGGAAGGAGATCATTTGTCAAGGGATCATATGAATTATTGAATATCTAATAAAGTGCTAGATCTGGAATACTGTGATTGGGTTATGGTGCAGATCTGGATCTGAATGAAGACGGAACCTGAGCGCAAGGAGAAGGATAAGTTCTATTGATGGGTCAAAATCTTAAGGCTTGAATGATAGTATATTTGTATGATTTTGATCTGTTCTATGTGGCGCTTGCTTGATCTATAAATCTGGTAATCTGGGTTAACTAATGTCTCAATGTTTGAAAGAGTGAATTATCCTTTATAGATCTGTACTCAGGTTTAGTGAAGCAAAGGCGCATATACACGCGGGTTCTGTGAATTAAAACTACGTATACGCAGGTTGGTCCAAACATAGAAGCGTATACACGCAGGTTTCTGGTTCTTGAAGTAGCGTACGTGATCCAGGTGGATGTTGGTGGCCACCCACCTATCCCATTTGGACCCCCACAACTGTCTCTTTCAGTTTTTTCAGTTTCCTTAATTATAGCGTAGTTTACTATTTTTAGCAGTTTTTCGGGTCCTCAACTTCCGGAGCCGTTTTGAGGCCCTAAACGACATCTTTTGGGAAATCTAACTCCACGATTTTTTAAATAAAAAATCGTCTTTTTCGTCGTAGTCCTCGGAGAGATCTTTCCAACGGGCTATCATGCGCGTCAAACGGAGATCGTATGCCAAAGTTACGACCCCGGGAAGTTGATGTACCAGTTTACCCAAACGGGGCCCATAGTTTGGCGTTTCATCTTCTAGGGTTAGGTTTTGGAATGTTAAGGGTTTTCCATTGTTTCTCAATAATAAATAGGCCTTTGACTCTTGAGCCTCATTGTAAACATAGTTTGAAATAGTTCGGAGGCATGTAGCTGACACATCTCTTCTCAGAGATAAGCTACCATCGCCCTAGCTGGGTTATTTCTATTTGTAAGCATATTTCAGTATTCTCCATTAATGAAATGAAGTATTATTTCCGCTGCATCTCTATTTTTATGGTTATCGCATCTCTGTATTTATGGTTATCTCTGTAATCTATTGCGTTCCTGCTTAAATCCGGATCAGTGGTATCAGAGCGGTCTGCTTTTTCTCTGTTTTTCTTTGCATGTCCCCAACAAGATCGGGATATAAGGAGTTAGGGCTTGAATTGGTCTAACCTTTGCAAGACTAGCCTCGCAAATATCGACGACCTCCCATGGCGGATGAGAAGAAAGATGAGGGGGTAGGAGATCCTATTAGAATCTTGCTTGAAGAAGCCCTCGAGCAGCAAAGGAACGCGATGATGGATAACTTTGTGCAGATCCTTCAGCGGCTACCCAGAGGCGACGCATCGGCTTCCATCAGCTACTCTGGAAATGCCACATCGTTTAAGGTACAAGTTAATTTTGAAATCCCCATCTTCGAGGGTCAAATAGACGCAGATGTCGTAGATAAATGGTTAAATATGCTAGATGGGTATTTTTCTGTTCATGAATTTTCAAGTTGGGAAAAGATTGTTTTCGCTCTTCTCAAAGCAGCCCCCCACGTCAAGGACTGGTGGGAAACATACTGCGAGCAGAAGGATGAAAGTATAGGCTCACTCTTTTCAGCTGCCCCCACTTGGAATGACTTCCGGGATGCCATCAAGGAGCAGTACTACCCTGTCAAAAGCTATGAGGACAAATACATCAAATGGACCACACTGCGGCAGGGATGAGACCAAGATGTACCAGAGTTCACAAATATTTTTCATACCCTTCGCACACAGTTGGATATCAAAGATTCCGAGCTACATCTGGTACTCAAATACCGCGGCTGCCTACACAGATACATCCAGGAAGAGATGGAGTTCTTGAACATCTCCTCACTCGACACAACATACCGATACGCTGTCAAAATCGAGCAAAAGTTCAAACAGAAGAAGCGAGACTTTGGACCTGCAAATCCGAAGCCCAAAGGACAAAGCCAAGGCGGGGTGACCCAAGACAACCCCTCTAAGCTGCAAGAAAAGAACAACACCACGAAGCCGAAGAAGGACACAGGAAAGTGGTGTGAGTTCCACAAGAGTCCCACTCATAACACAAGTGAGTGTCGGACCAAGCAGTCGCTGGTGGCTGAGTTGAAGGCTTCCGAATCAGATGCATGTTCTGACTCTGAGCCGGAACCCGACAAGGGGGATGGCAAAGGGAAGCAAATCATTGATGCGGATCCTAGTGCCACTGTTGGCACTGCCAAGATCCAGAAGAATGAGCCCGAAGAGCTAGAGGAGGGGGAATGTCTTTTCCACTCACAGATGTGGGTGAAGGGTTCGTCGCTGCAATTCATTGTCGATAGTGGCAGCCAAAAGAACCTCGTTTCAGCAGAGGTCGTGAAGCGGTTGGGCCTACCAACTACGCCACGCCCACAACCGTACAGTACCGGGTGGCTTCATGAAGGACGAGATCTCCAAGTTCACCAGCAGTGCCGCCTTCCCTACAGCATCAAGCCCTTCATAGATGAGGTATTGTGTGATGTTACACCTCTGGATGTTTGTGATGTACTATTATTCCAACCATACTTGTGGAGACGACATGTTGTGTATGAGTCAAGGCCTCGCGCTGTCATTATTTCTTTGGATAATTCATTATACAGGATACCAGAGGTAGCTCCACCTACCACCACCTCTTTGATCACTGCTAAGAAAGGCAGCAAGCTCATCTCACAGACTAGGAAATTTATTTTCTGTCTGATTCGCTCCCAAAGTAAGGGGAAGATCGTTGCTACATCCATGACCTCCGCAAAGGGTTCCTCCACGCAGCAGCAACAACATAGGGATACAGTCATGACAGAACACAGGAACAACTTCTCCTTACCCAGATGGGTACCACACAAGTTTCAGGTGGGCGAAAAAGTTTGGTTACATCTGCAGAGAGAACGCCTTACCAGAACCCATCAGAAACTCAGACCGCTTCGACATGGTCCTTACACCAGTAACAAGGTTGTGGGCAACAATGCTTTGAAGCACAACATTCCTCCATTCCTTCGCTTGCACTGATTCTTCAATGCGGACCATCGCCGACCATGCTTCCGACCATTTCTGGACACATCAGAGATTGCAGAACAGCTCACTGGATACCCAGCTCAGCAGAAGCTTCCTCATCTCAAGGAGGAACTCAACGCAATGGGGACCATTGCTTCCTAAGGGGGGACGAATGATCCAGGTGGATGTTGGTGACCACCCACCTATTCCATTTGGACCCCCACAACTGTCTCTTTCAGTTTTTTCAGTTTCCTTAATTATAGCACAGTTTACTATTTTTAGCAGTTTTTCGGGTCCTAAACTTTCGGAGCCGTTTTGAGGCCCTAAACTACGTTTTTTGGGAAATCTACCTCAAAGATTTTTTATGTAAAAAATCATCTTCTCCGTCGTAGTCCTCGGAGAGATCTTTCCAACGGGCTATCATGCGTGTCAAACAGAGATCGTATGCCAAAGTTACGACCCCGGGAAGTTGATGTACCAATTTACCCAAACGGGGCCCATAGTTTGGCGTTTCATCTTCTAGGGTTAGGTTTTGGAATGTTAAGGGTTTTCCATTGTTTCTCAATAATAAATAGGCCTTCGAGCCTCATTGTAAACACAGTTCAAAATAGTTCAAAGGCATGTAGCCGACACATCTCTTCTCAGAGATAAGCTACCATCGCCCTAGCTGCGTTATTTCTATTTGTAAGCATATTTCAGTATTCTCCATTAATGAAATGAAGTATTATTTCCGCTGCATCTTTGTTTTTATGGTTATCGCATCTCTGTATTTATGGTTATCTCTGTAATCTATTGCGTTCCTGCTTAAATCCGGATCAGTACGTCACTTGAATTATCTTCTAACTGCTTTTGTTTATTGCTGCAGTGTTTTGGGTTCAAAATTTGGTGTGTGGTTACTGTTACTGTGTTCTAGGTACAGTTGTCAGAGAAGTGTCTATTTGATTCAGTGTTAATTGGTGAAAAAGGAGATTGTTTGATACAGAAATTCTTGATGTTTGATTGATGTTCATGGATCCAGTCTGAAAATTTATGAGACGTGTTCCCTGGAAGCAAAGAAGGTTGTAGCCTTCTGCAGGTAGTAGCTTGCATACTAGTATCCCAACTAGTACAAGAGCTAAGGGGGTTGTAGCTCCCTTCCAAGAAAAGCTGGAGAATGAGAGAGGGTTGTAGGTCTCTGCAGGTAGCAGCCTGCATATTGGTAAAGGACTGCGCCAGTATAGAAACATTGTAAAAAGAAGTTTCTAAATAAAGGAAGATAGAGACGAATTACAGCAGGTGGTTTTCACCCACATTGGGTTTCCACCTTATATCTTGTGTTCTTGTGTGTGATTGTCTTCTGCTATGTTTCACTGTTTCTGGTTACTGTTTATTTGATTCTGATACATAGATTAATGATCAACATCTATAATATAAATAAATTATAAGTCTGCATGGTATACGCGGGTTTCCTTATCTGTAGTTGCGTATATACTTGGTTTTCACTAACTGAAGTAGCGTATATGATTTGGGTTTGAAAAAGAAAATAATTGACTTGATAATACTGATTCACCCCCCCTATCAGTATTATTTCTAACACAAACTCATATGCATAATGATGAGGTGACGTGACTTTGTTCAGAGGTTCAGGAATTTTTGCACATTTGCTATATGTGCTAATGTGATGATGGAAGAGTCCAACTCTGCAAATTATAACAGTAGAGGTATGAATAACCAACATTTTGAAATGCTTACAGATCATAACAGAGTTAAAATGCTTATTCCTTCCTGAACATTTGTACCTATGATTGAGGCCACCATTTACCTTCTTATACCTTCTTATTCAACATTGAAAGCATCAAAACGAAAACAAAAACCTTGTTTTCCAGTTTTTCCTTCCTGCAATTTTAAATTACAATTTTCTTCTTTCCTAAACATATTTAGGTATGATTGAGGCCACCATTTTTTCCTTCGACCATTCTCTCTTTGTACATTTGCACGAAGTCCATTCTCTCTTTGTATATTTGTACAAAGTTATGTAGTCTATGACATCAACGCTAGGGAATAATACAATGAATAGAGATAAAGTGATTTGCAAGTATAAACAAGAAATAAAACCTAGAAAATGTAAGCATGTATTGCTATTTCTTTTTTTTTAATTATAACAAAATCACTGGTGATTGACATTTTTACTCTAGCTCTTTTACTATATATTGAATAATTATTGAAATTTGAACATACCTTTCAGTGTGTTGGTTTTCAGTTTTTCCATTGTATTGGTTTTTTTTTTTCTTTGAACACCGTTGAGCTTGCCATGAACACTTTTGAGCGACTTTTGGGATTTCCTTTTTCTTTGAAGACTGTTGAGCTTGCTATGAACACTTTTGAGCGACTTTTGGGACGCTATGAATACTGTTAGGCCCCTATACTACTAGTGTAATCCCTTATTGTTATGAGTACAACCCCCTTATTATATTGATGTACCCATGTAGTGCCCATATTGTTACTATTGTGCCCCATAGAAGCCCACTATTGTTATTATTGTGCCCTTACATTATTATTGTTATGTCGGCTCTGATTATATTATGCCCCTTAGACTCCTATATATAGAAAGGAGGTATTTTCATTTGTATCATCCAAGAATTTTTCATTTATGTAATGTAAAGGAGGTTTCCCCCTCGCAGAGGCTGAATTCTAAGGCGTTGATCTATCTTTTCTATATTTTCTTGAGCTGGTTTCATAACAATTAGTATCAGAGCTTTGGATTCTAGGGTTTCGCTGCTCCAAATAGGTCATCGTGGAATTTTCGCTATAACTTTTTTTTCTGTGACGTTTCAGAAGTCATAAAAAACCCATTTGAGAAGAAATCATGTTGAACTTTGGGTCCAAATTTCAGAGCTTTTCGCACGATATTTGCGGAGATATGATCTGAGGAATTTGGTCGTTTTACAGACTCCTGAATTACATTCAAAACAGGTGACTTGGGGAAAATTGTCATAACTTTCTCTCTGGGGATCAGATTGAAATTTCATAAGAAGGTATAGAAAGAGGACGGACTGTGGTTTCTTTTATGCATGTTTTAGATCCAAAGGTCGAAACAGTGACTCGTGGCACATCGTACAAGTTCGCTCTACTGAACTAGTCTATAAGCAAGTCACTGTGGGAGATTTCACATAACTCTTCCTTGGAGAATCCAATTTGGGTCAGACTTGTGGCATTGGAAAGAGGACACAGAGGGCCACTACAGATCACCAATTTAGAACTAGATGATCAGAAAGTACAAAAATACATCAGAGGCAATATCGAGCTCCTACAAAGTGAAAAAGGTGTGTAAATTTTCTTAAATTTTTGCTTAAGCTTGGTTTGAAAATTTATTTTGAAGGAATTCAAAGGGCATAGTAGAGCACTATTATTAGTAACTGATGCCCCAAGAAAAGAAAATGCAAACACCTAGTAAGGAACTTGAAAGCTCTAGCATGACTCATGAAGAAGAGGAAGAAATGCAATATGATATATCAAAATTACAAGACCAAGTGCAACAACTGTCCCTTGCACAAAAGGGAACGGAATCTAAGATGGATGGTTTAAAGAAAGATGTCGAAGCTAAGATGGATGGTTTAAAGAAAGGTGTAGAAGCTAAGATGGAATGCTTAAATAAAGGCGTAGAAGATAAGATGATTGACGTGGAAGCTAAGATGGATGATTTGAAGACATACATGGACGAATTGAAGATAAATATCAAATAAGTTGCTACAAGAAATGGTCCCTAAGGGTGAAAGGGTACTAAAGGAAACTCATGATGAGAACAAAAGAAATGTTAATCATGATTCCATAGACGCCAATGTTGGATCGAAGACTCACCATATCCCAAAAATCGATATGAGGAAGTTTGATGGCAAGGATCCTGCCACATGGATATTACAGATGGAGCAATTCTTCAATCTCAATAATGTGCAAAACACGCAAAAGGTACGTATGGCAACTTTATATTTGGAACCAAATCAGTTTGTATGTTATCAATGGCTTTGCTCTCATAAACCATTTATCACTTGGGCAATTTTTACGGAAGAATTAATAGCACATTATGTGGATATAAAAAGCAACACTTTTTTTAGCCAATTGATAAGTCTCAAACAAAAGGGTTCAATAATGGAGCACATTGACGAGTTCCAAAAATTGAACATAAGGGTAAAAGATATTCTGGAGGAGCATAGGATTGATGTGTTCATAGGGTCTTTAAAGGATAATATCCAACATGATGTTCGCCTTTGGGAACCTGATTCATTAGAGAAGGCATTCAGGTTAGCAAGAAAAATGGAAAGCAAAATTATGGAAACCAGGAAGCATACCACTCACAACTATAAAGACGGAAGTTTTGTTGCCCCTAGTCTTCCACAACCTATAAGGTTGACACCACAAAAATTGGAAGAAAAAAGAGCAAAAGGGCTTTGTTACAGTTGTGATAGCAAATGCACTAAAGGTCATAAGTGTGCTGAGAAGAAATTATTCTACTTAGATTGTGAAGAGAAAGAAGAAATGAACCAGACCATATCTTGTAAAGCATTGGTAAGAATTACCACTCCCCAAACTCTCAAGATAGAAGAACATATCAAGAATAAATAGGTGCAAGAAGTGAAATATAACATTGAGAAAGAAGAAATGAATCCAACCATATCTTGTAATTCATTGGTCGAAATTACCATCCCTCAAACTATCAAGATAGAAGGACATATCAAGAAGAAAAATGCTCAAGAAGTGAAAGATCACATCGAGCATCACGAAATGAATCCGACCATATCTTGTAAAGGATTGGAAGAAATTACTACTCCTCAAACTCTAAAGATAGAAGGACATATCAAGGAGAAAAAGGTTCAAGCAGTGAAAGATCACATCGAGCATCAACAAGAAGTTCTCCAACTTTTAAAGGATAATGCAACTTTGGTGCAAAATCAAATGAAACAATAGGTAGATCAACATCGTAGTGAAAAATGTTTTGATGTAGGTGATTGGGTATTTTTACTGCTACATCTCAAGCAAGCTATTTATGAGAAGGAAATGTTGGCAATACTACATGCACTTAAGAAATGGCGACCTTACCGAATGGGAAGACACTTCAAGGTAAAAATGGATCATGATAGTCTTAAATACTTTTTAGAACAACTATTATATTTAGAAGAATAGAAAATATGTGTCACAAATATGTTGGGTTATGACTTTGACATCATCTATAGAAAATGGAAGCAAAATTTTGCTGCAGATGCACTCTCAAGAAAGGATGAGGATGTGGAAGCATTGTTTTGTGCTATTTCTATTATCCAACTAGATTGGATAAATGAATCAAGGGATGAATGGAAGAAGGACGAAGAAGTATGGCCACTTATTCAAAAGTTGCAAAAGATCCCAATTCAAACAATATTTCCAGAAATTGAAGAGGAAGGAAAAATTATATTGGAACCTGGAGCAGTCACAGAAACAAGAACCAGACAGCTAGGAAATCGATCAATTTCAAAGTATCTCATCAAGTGGAAGAACTTACCCAATGAATATTCCACATGGGAGGACAAGAATTTTATACAGAAGCATCAAGAACTACTCAAGCATTGAGGACAACACTTTTTGAAGGAGAGGGACACGTTAGGCCCCTATACTACTAGTGTAATCCCTTATTGTTATTAGTACAACCCCCTTATTATATTGATGTACCCATGTAGTGCCCATATTGTTACTATTGTGCCCCATAGAAGCCCACTATTGTTATTATTGTGCCCTTACATTATTATTGTTATGTCGGCTCTGATTATATTATGCCCCTTAGAATCCTATATAGAAAGGAGGTCTTTTCATTTGTATCATCCAAGAATTGTTCATTTATGTAATGTAAAGGAGGTTTCCCCCTCGAAGAGGCTGAATTCTAAGGCGTTGATCTATCTTTTCTATCTTTTCTTGAGCTGGTTTCATAACAAATACACTGCTACTCAGAATCTGAGTGTTTAACTCCATTCTACAATTGACAAGATGACACTCTACAAATTCTAATGTATCTGTGTGAACTATATTTGCAGGAAATAAAAGAACCACTCTATAATTTTTGAATCACTCCGCAAATTCCTTCGCAAGTACCTGAACAGCATGAAAAAATGCAACTAGGGCAGAGGCAGAGGGGTTAAGAATCTGTAGAGCTTGAAGCTCATATGGTGGTAGGTGTACAATGGTGGTAGCGCTTGAATGAATATGAGGCAGGGTGATTTAACATGTTGTTGTGAAGTGATAAATGGCAAGAAGAAGTTGACTGAGAGCACAAAAACCTAGACCCCTAGACTACATGCAATCTATGTGTGTCTCTTACCATATATAGCCATACCTCGAACTAGTTATCCAGAGTTTTACGAAAAGCACAGAGTCAAGCCTGCCAAACCGTTTATCCTAAGTTTTAAGAAAAGTACACAGTCGAGCCCCAAACTCTTTATCCTAAGTTTTGAGAAAAGTATACAGTCGAGCTGGCAATAAGAGGTCGAAACAAAAACATTGGATAAAAGTTTGTTGAGTAGAATATTTTATTTAAAACATTGGTTTAAACCTGAAATGTACGAGTATATATTATTTGGTCAAAGTGATTTAATAGCTCGTCAATGATCGAGCGAATGCAATAGTCCCTACTATGCCAAAGGCAGAGACTAATAATACAAAATTTTATCAATAACAAGAGTGTCCATATCAATATGAAAGATTTTGTGTTTTGAATTGCTTTATCATTTTAACAAATATGTTAACGTGTAAGTTTAATAGCAGGGTTCATAACACTTTGAATATTTAAATTAGATCATTTTAAATGTTTATTATATTTTAATATATAAAGTTATAAGTGGTCAAATATTTATTGATTTTATAGATTTTCTATATAATATAAAGTATGGCGAAATTTATTAAATTTAGATATATAAATATGATGTAATAATTATATTTTGAAATAATAATAATAATAATTATTATTATTATTATTATTTTGAATTTAAAATTATATATCTATATATAAAATTTAGTCTTTATGTTTAATTTTGGATCAAATTAGTTTATCATCTAATATATTACAATTTTGTTTATTAATTTTTATATTAGATTTAATTTGAAAAAAAATATTACTTGCTATATAGAATATTAAAATTTTCATTTTTTATGGTTTAATATCATAATTAAGGGTAAGTATTCTTGAAATAGTATTGCGTAATCATATTCTTTATTTTTAATTGAAAACTCATCCACACAATATGTTTAAACTCTTGTGGGATTTGAAAGTAATTGGCTTTCATGCTCAATCATCTCATTTATCTTTAATTCAAATCTTATCCACATAATAGGTTTAAAGTCTCGCTAGACTTGAAAGGAATTGGTTTCCATGCTCAATCATCCCATTTATCTTTAGTTGAAACTTCATGCACACAATAGGTTGAATTAGTTTTCATACTTAATCATCTTCTTTATCTTCAATTGGAATCACATGATACAATAAGTTTAAAGTATTGTCAAACTTGGAATTAATTTGCTTTCATGCTCAATCTTGTCCTTTGTCTTTGATTGAAATCTCATAACACAATACGTTTAGAGTCTCACTACACTTAGAAGGAATTGACTTTCATGCTCAATCATCTCCTTTATCTTTAATTGAAACCCTAGTCACATAATAGGTTTAAAGTCTCATTGAACTTAGAAGGAATTGACTTTCATAATTAACCATCTCCTTTAACTTGGATAGAAAGCTCATGTTTAAATTTTTCTTAAACTTGAAAGGAATTAACTTTTATAATTATACATCTTCTTTATCTTTAATTGAAAGGCTATCTATACAATATTTTACAAATTTTATTAAATTTCATCGAACTTAAAAAATAAATAAATAAATAAATAATAAAAAATCACCTTCTTTACCTTTAATAAAACCACATCACACAATAAATTTAAAATTTAACTAAATTAACTTTCATAAATTATTCCCATTTATCTTTAATAAAAATCTCATCCACACAATAGTTTAAAATCTCTTGGTTGGACTAAAACGGAATCATAACAATAAGTTAAAATTATGACTAGACTTAGAAAGGAAATCCATAAAATAATACAAACGTTTGTGACTAGTGTTTAAGAACACCCATACCAATATGAAAAGTTAACAATAAGTTAAAATCCCACTAGAATTGAAAGGAAATCCAAAAAATAGTACAAAGAAAATCCATAAAATAATACAAAAAATTGTTACTCGTGTTTAAGAACACCCATATTAATACGAAACGTTTTGCGCATTTTGAATTGTTATATTCAAGGCTTCATAACACTTTAAATGTTTAAATTATCTAATTAGATGTTTATTATGTTTTTAAAATTAATTAGTATATAAAAGTTTTAAGTATTTAGATAAATGGTTAAATATTTATTAATTTGATATATAATTTGAAGTAATATTAAATTTAAAGATTTAAATATATAAATATGTAATAATTATATGGAGTAGTTTTTGTAACAAAATAATTATTGTTACTATTTTAAAATTAAAATTAAAAGAAATTTATTGTTTCTAATATTTAACATATAAAAACTTCTCAATGAGGATTGGAAGCATGAATGGATAGGGTGTTGGGGACAAGCTTGTCACCCCACCGCCTCAAGCAACATTCGTGCACATGCATGTGAATGAATTTAACGTGGATGAAGGTGGTGGTTTCTATATCTGGTCTAGCTTTTGCTACCAATCAGCTAAGGCAAAGGGTTAATAGTGATGAGTTATTACTCTCTCCAACGTAGGAAGGTCTGTGACCATAAATTTATATTTTTGTTGATAATACATTATCCCACAATTCTAGTGATTTTTCTCACCTCAACCTTAGTTTTAGTTGAATCTGAAGACATTTCTGGAACCTTGGTAGCGTTGTTTATCTCTCTGAGAATTTGTAGGAGTGTCCTTCTTGAGGCGGAGTCTTCTGGGAGTGGGTAGAACTAGCGCTTCATGGCGGTGGTCTTTCATCTGCTTGTTGGTGGGTTGGTTGGGACTTTTCTTTTCTATTCCACTATTATTTTGGAGTATGCAGAGGTTCACTTCAGTCTCATCCTTCGGCCAAGGCAAGCGACTTTACTGGTGGTACCTTTTGTGTTCTCTATCTTGATCCCCCTTACTTTTGGAAGCTCAATTATGTGTTTTTTCATGGATAAATGTTTTATTGTTGTTACATTATGTGGCCAAGAAGGGTAGCATGAATTTTATTTCCTGAAGCTTTGTTTGGTAATATTTCTCCTTCCCACTAGCTCCATTCATTGTTTGCTCTTTATTTGCAAACATGTTCTCAATTTTTTACCTTTAGTGTATCACTCTTTATATTCCCTGTTATTTCTCTTATATTCGTATCACTCCCCTAGTGTCTATATAATATGAGTACCCAACCTCGAAATTGTATATGTAGTCCTGAAGGTGGACGAAGCAGACGCAAAGGTGAAGGTGGTCACAGAGTTTGGGAAATTTTCAACCTTTTATGCACTTTGGGAAATCCAAGAAAACTATTTTTAATTGAAAAACATGAACCAATAGTTTTGGACTATTGTATCGACTGAAGCCTTCCTTGATTATTGTATAAAATCATGCTAACACCAACACAAAGGAAAATTACAGGGCTCTACTATCTCTCTCATCCCAACCTGTGACTCTCATATGTAACCAATCTACTCATTATAGAATATTCCAGTCTCTCATCTATCCTTCAAACAACCATAACATTCTCTTACACTACCCTACAAAACAGAAGGAATATCTTCTCTTTCTTCATTCTAAAATCCCATAGGGGTCTTCTTCTTTTCCAGTGCTCTTCAATGCATACAAAAAGAGTCTAACTATTGAATGTATTTTTGGAATAAACTAGGATAGATAATACGTGGCCTTAGAATAGTAAATGAGAAACAATAATAGTAATACATCTTTGAAGGTTTTTTCTTAATTTATATTTGATCAGGTGCTCATGTCCTAAGTGTCGTAAAATGCTCAAAATGTAAAATTCTCAGAACTAGTTCAAATTTGAACAACTGGAAATTGCTTGTCCTCCTGATTCTGGCACCATGAACGGTTCGAAAAACGGTCGCCGTATGAGAAAGTTATGGCAAAAAGAAGAATTTCTCAGTAACATTGAAATTTTGAATTTAAAAAAACAAAATTTAAAAAAGAGTATTCCACAGAATATTCCTTGGAATATTCCAAAGAATATTCCATTTGAGAAACCAATAGCAAGCTCGGAGGCCGCCACATGGCCCAGGATGACGTCAGCAAGCATGTATGGTCGCATTTCAAAATTTTGGTGGTGATGAGGTTTGATCCCATGACCTCCCGTCCAATAGCCAAACAACTTACCATTGGGCCAATCAGGTGGCTCGTGTTTAGCTAGTGGACCAAGCGCCATTTAAAGTTTCATATGTTTTTGGGCGGGAAATAAAGGGGGCCAGCCCCTAAGCAGCCAGCCCCCATTCCATATGACCCTATGCCAAGAACCAGGGCTAGAACACTAACAGTCAGCGCAAAATCCGAGGATAACTCTAGTTAATAAATGTGTTCACGTGCGCATTAAGGAAACGGTTAAATCCGGTGGTCAGGTCAGATTTGGTGGTGGAATTGACAGACCGCCAAAATTGGCGGGCTTATCTGGCCTCCAACTACAGTTAGCTGGAGTTTTTCTAGGGGCACACTGGAGAAACTTTAATTGGCCATAACTTTGGCTAGGAAAGGCGGTTTTGGTCGAATTATTTTTTTTTATTTTGGGTATCTTCGACCTTCTGAAGCCATTGGTGCAGGTCTTATAGCCATCTGAGGGCATTTGCAGAGGTTTTGGAGCTGTGGAAGTTCTAGGAGCCACTAGGGCCCAGTATTGGGAAGACTATATAGGGTTGCAGGTATCCATTGGAGGTGAACCAGTAGTCAATCCTAAAGGATTCAAGTGTTCTGAATCTGTTTTTACCATCTATTCCACCTTTGGATGCTTCTATTCAGCTGTATATTCAATTTGAGCATTTAATTAAAACAAGGACAGGCCCATTTGGGAGCCTTGGACCTAGCAGACGTAGCCCAGGAGGGGTGAACTGCTTCACCAACTTCTTTTGCATCTGTGGTTGATTTATTTTGCAGAACAAATTCGTTTTAGTGTGTTAAATAGTAAAAGGAAATCAATCTGATATACTTAAATGGGTCATGAACAACTGAAATTTTCATTTGTTTTCTTTCTGCAAGACATGGACATCTTTTAAACATGTATATATCTGAATTGAATATCAGAGCTATGTTGTTGTTTCTTTGTATCCAAAGCAGTCAAATAAACTATAGACAGAGCCTGAAACAAGCCAAGAAGCCTTCGAAATGCTCTTGTTATACAATTGCAAAGTAGATAAATGCTCTTTCAGTCAATCTCTAGTGTAGTTGTCTTTTGATTCTTTTTGTGCAAAGATCTTCTAACTGTCTTGCAAGTATTGATGCTTACCAGGTTGAAACTTAAAAGAGGGAAAGGATAGTTGACTAGAGAACGAGAGAATCCTCAGTCAAGGAAGGCCAGAGAGCCATCACCTCCACCTTCAATTTCACCCTCAAGAGTCTCAGCAGAAGCTTCAAAAATGTCTGCACATGAAGGAGAAATTCCTATAGACATGGATCCAAAAGAAGAAGAAAGTTCCTTCAGAAAGGCTTTCTTGGACCTCACTTAAATGGTGAGGATATTGTACCAAGAAAGAAATGAGAAATTGGTTGGAGAAGGGTCCAAACATCCACAGGAAGGAGAGGGCTCTTCAGGAGGTAAGAAGGATGATGATCATTCCAAGAAAGGACATGGAGGTAATGGTGATCCACCACCCCCATCGTCACCTTCTTCCTCTTCATCCTCGTGTTCTTCTTCTGTGCATAAGCATAGATCCTCTGGAAAAAGCCCTTTTTTGAAGCTTGATGTAAAATTCGAATTACCTATGTTTAATGGTGAAGTGAATGCAGAAAAGCTTGACAACTAGATTAGGCAGTTGGAAGTTTACTTGAGGATCCAGAATATGCATGATGATGCGACAAAGATTCAGTTGGCTTCTTTGAGAATG
Source organism: Pinus tabuliformis (assembly GCA_031772625.1). Classification (NCBI taxonomy): domain Eukaryota; kingdom Viridiplantae; phylum Streptophyta; class Pinopsida; order Pinales; family Pinaceae; genus Pinus; species Pinus tabuliformis. The sequence continues at coordinate 1,123,687,797 of CM062807.1, read as the reverse complement.
GATGGAGCAACATTGGTCTGGTGGGAGGCCAAGACTAAAGAGGAGATCAAGAAATTTGGTAAGGTTACCTTAACATGGCCTGAATTTATGTTAGCAATTAAAAAACAGTTTTATCCTCTTGCTCACATGCAGAAAGCCATTATGAACTGGCAAAATTTCAGACAACTTAAGGGTCAGAGTGTCCAAGACTACACCCAAGAATTCAGGAGAAGAGCTCTCTTGTTAGGGGTAGATTTACAGACCCAGGAAACCTTGCTGAAATACATTGGTGGCTTGCATAGCTACCTTAGACAAACCATCTTGATGTTTAACCCTACTAGCCTGGACGAGGTTTGTGTCCAAGCTACACATTTAGAGGCAAGGGGAAAAAACACATTTGAAGAGGGTAGAAACAAGCCCCCCAAGGGGAAAAACAAAGAGAAAACCTCCAAGGGAAAGGGCAAAAAGAATGCATCTGTCAAACAGGAGAGTGAGAAAGTGATCTATAAACACTGTTCTAAACCAGGCCATGAGGAGAAAAAATGTTGGAAATTACATCCTGAAAAAATACCTCAATTTAACAAATCCAAAGGGAAACAGAAAACTGCTGCTACTACATCTACACCACAGGATTTAGGGGATGATTCAGGTGATGAAACCAAAATTGCAGCCATGGGTTTGAAAAACTTTAAGGGAAAAGAAATTGAAACTCAAGCCAGCACTAGTACCTCAAACTGTCATGTACAAGCTCCTAATGAGGAAGAAAGAATTGAACTGTTTCATGTGAGGGTGATTTCAAAACATACTAAAATTGACACACTTTTTGATAGTGGGTCACAAGCAAACCTTATATCAGAGGACTTGGTCAAGCAGCTTAAACTTGACACCATTCCACATCCGAAGCCATATCCACTTGGATGGATTTGCAAGGATGCAAATTTACAAGTTTCAAGAAAGTGCACATTGCGCTTTGCAATTACTGCACATTTTATTGACACAGTTGAACTTGATGTGGTACCTTTTGATATAGCAGGAATTGTTTTGGGAAGTCCTTACTTGTTTGACAGGAAAGCTATCTTTCATCGCCATGAAAACAAATATCATCTTTTCAAAGATGGCAAGGAGTTCATTGTTAGATCTCATCGCAAGAAGACAAATATAGCGATGGTGAATGCAGGACAGGTAAAACGGCTGGTCAATTCAAGTAAGAATTTTGTTCTTCTTATGATTAAGCCCAAGGTTGATGTGAATCATGAGTCATTTGACAATTGTGATCCAAAACTTAAATTAGATCTATATGATGTAGTTGATGCATATCATGAGATGTTTCAGGAGCCAACAGGTTTGCCTCCTAAGAGGGAGATTCAACATGAAATCCATTTGCATCAATATTTTCCTCTTCCAAACATAGGCATGTACCGCATGTCTATTATGGAGAATGTTGCAATAAAGAAGCAAATCAAGGACTTGTTGGACAAGGGTTTCATAAGGCCAAGTACTTCGCCATGTGGGTCACCGATTGTATTGATTCCAAAGAAAGATGGCACTTGGCGTATGTGTGTTGATTTCAGGGCCTTGAACAAGATAACGGTAAAGAATCGTTACCCACTCCCAAGGATAGATGATTTTCTAGACCAGCTGAAAGATGCTCAATATTTCACTAAGTTAGACTTGCGCAGTGGATATCATCAAGTAACAATTGAAGAAAGTGACATTTGGAAGAGAGCCTTTAAAACCAAACAAGGACTCTTTGAGTGGCTTGTGATGCCATTTGGTTTGTGCAATGCACCTGCAACTTTCATGCGGGTAATGGATGATGTCTTGTGTCCTTTTCTTGATGATTTCGTTATTGTCTACTTAGATGACATCTTAATTTTCAGCAAGTCTAGAGAAGATCATGTCATGCATGTTAGGAAAGTACTTGATATTTTGAAGAAGAATCAGTTATTTCTTAAAATGTCGAAGTGTGAATTTGGAAAGACTTCTTTGGTTTATTTGGGACACATAGTAGGAGGAGGTGCTTTGAGAATTGATCCTGCTAAGATTGAGGCTATTGTGAAGTGGCCTACTCCCAAATCCATAACAGAGGTAAGAAGTTTTTTGGGTGCAGTTCAATATTGGAGGAAGTTCATCTCTAACTTCTCTTCTATAGCAGCTCCTATGCATGCAGTGACAAGTGTGAAGCATGCTTTCCAATGGGGAGGCAAGAAACAAAAAGCTTTTGAATCTTTGAAAGAGAAGATTAGTTCAGCTCAGGCCATGGGTGCAGTTCTTCTACAACATGGTAAGCCTATTGCTTTTCATTCTGAAACTTTTAATGGTGCTATTGTAAACTATCCTACATATGATAAGGAGTTGTATGCGTTGGTACAAAGTGTCAAAAAGTGGAAACACTATTTGATGGGCAAAGAAACTGTTATACATACCAACCATCAGCCCTTACAGTACTTGCAATCACAAAGCAAGTTACAACAGTCACAACACTTCAGATGGATGGACTTCTTGCAACAGTTACATTTGGTAATAAGGTACAAGAAAGGTACTTTGAATAAGGTTGCTGATATGCTTTCAAGGCCTATTATTGGTGCTGTTACTTTACTTAAGAATGATTCCATTGTACATGATAGTTACATAGAACAATATGCATCTAATGATGAATTTAAAGATGTGTATGCTAACTTGAGTAAAGGGAATCATGTAGAGGAAAATGACTATCACATGCATAACAATTTGCTATTTCATTTGGGCAAGTTGTGTATACCACAGGGGGAGAGAATAAATGTCATAAGAGAAGCTCATTCTTCTCTTATTGCTGGCCATTTTGGGGTAAGCAAGACAGTTGCACATCTACAGAGGTATTTCTATTGGCCTCGCATGGTAGATTCTCTTTCAAGGTTCATAAGAGGCTGTTCATTATGTGCTACAAGCAAGCCTAGTAATAGGAAGCTTGGCTTGTATACTCCTTTGCCGGTACCTTCTAGACCATGGGAGAGCATCTCTATGGATTTTGTAGGAGGTTTGCCAAAATCTAGAAAGAAACATGATTATTTATATGTAGTAGTTGATCGTTTTAGAACAATGTGTATACTTATGCCTTGTAAGAAAACTATAACTGCTAAACAAACTACTGAATTATTTTTCATCATGTATGGATTCACTTTGGTTTGCCTACTTCCATCATTAGTGACAGGGATTCCAGATTTGTGTGGAATTTTTGGTGCAACCTATGGGAGATGATGGACACAAAGTTGAAGAAAATTGAAGAATATTTCTCACCATAATTCTTAGATGAGCTGAACGAAGATACAATCCTTCACAGAAGGACACGCACTTCAAGGAGGGGCAATGTAGATTATGTTTGGGTTGGTTTCAAAGGCAGCAAACCGAACAAGGCAAAGTGGATGGAGGTGGACAGAGTGAGGGAGCTGTACCCTCACCTCTTTAACAGGTAGTTGAAGGCTTTTGGGGTTCAAAAGCTTCCCAATGGGGAGGCGTGATCAGGTGCTCATGTCCTAAGTGTCGTAAAATGCTCAAAATTTAAAATGCTTAGAACTAGTTCAAAGTTGAATGACTGGAAAGTGCTCGTCCTCCTGATTCTGGCGCTATGAACAGTTCGAAAAACGATCGTCGTATGAGAAAGTTATGGCAAAAAGAAGAATTTCTCAGTAACATTGAAATTTTGAATTTTTCAAAAAAAATAAAAAAAAGAATATTCCACAGAATATTCCTTGGAATATTCTAGAGAATATTCCTTGGAATATTCTAGAGAATATTCCATTTGAGTAGCCAATAGAAATCCGCCACGTGGCAGGCTCAGAGGCTTCCATGTGGCCCAGGATGACGTCAGCAAGCATGTATGGTCGCATTTCAAAATTTTGGTGGCGGTGAGGTTCAATCCCATGACCTCCTGTTCAACAACCAAACAACTTACCGTTGGGCCAATCAGGTGGTTCGTGTTTGGGTAGCGGACCAAACGCCATTTAAAGTTTCATATGTTTTTGGGCGGGAAATGAAGGGGGCCAGCCCCTAAGCGGCCAGCCCCCATTCCATATGACCCTATGCCAAGAACCAGGGCCAGAACACTAACAGTCAGCGCGAAATCCGAGGATAACTGCAGTTAATAAATGCGTTCACATGTGCATTGAGGAAACGGTTAAATCCGGCGGTCAGGTCAGATTTGGTGGCAGAATTGGCGGACCTCCAAAATTGGCGGGCTTATCTGGCCTCCAACTACAGTTAGCTGGAGTTTTTCTAGGGGCAGACTGGAGAAACTTTAATTGGCCATAATTTTGGCTAGGAAAGGCAGTTTTGGACGAATTTTTTTTTTTTGATTTTGGGTATCTTCGACCTTCTGAAGCCATTGGTGCAGGTCTTACAGCCATCTGAGGTCATTTGCAGAGGTTTTGGAGCCATGGAAGTTCTAGGAGCCACTAGGGCCCAGTATTAGGAAGACTGTATAGGGTTGCAGGTATCCATTGGAGGTGAACCAGGAGTCAATCCTAAAGGATTCAAGTGTTCTGAATCTGCTTTTACCATCTATTCCATCTGTGGATGCTTCTATTCATCTGTATATTCAATTTGAGCATTTAATTAAAACAAGGACAGACCCATTTGGGAGCCTTGGACCCGACAGACGTAGCCCAGGAGGGGTGAACTGCTTCACCAACTTATTTTGCATCTGTGGTTGATTTATTTTGCAGAACAAATTCATTTTAGTGTTTTAAACAATAAAAGGGAATCAATCTGCTATACTTAAATGGGTCATGAACAACTGAAATTTTCATTTGTTTTCTTTCTGCAAGACATGGACATCTTTTAAACATGTATATATCTGAATTGAATACCTTGCAAACCATTTAGAAGTAGTTTCAAATTCAGATCAATATTGGATATTTAAACTATGGTTTATCTCTCAAACAATCCCATTTTCTCTCAGGTGAATTTCCAATAGAAAGTTTCATTAATATTTATGTGCACTTACTAGCCATGATACAAAAGAATCTCTTGCCATTTATAGCCATTGTTGTCACTCACTGCATTATGAGTTTTCAGTTGATCAAAGTTGCCAAAGATGTAGTGAAGTTTGAGGCCATATTCCAGGCCACAGGAGCACTTAAAGGCAAATTGTAACCTTTCCATTTCATAGTTCCTGGAATGAGCTTTCCAACGATATAAGGAAGTTCAAAAATGGATTTCTAGATCAAAAGATATGGCCTGTTAAGGTTCATAGGGTCTGTTGCCTTTTAAAGGGAAGGAGAGAAGGATATAGGAGGTTCAGTGTTCATTGCAATTGCAAATTGACAGATTCTCCGAAGTAGTAACAGGGCATGTAGTAAAATCAGTGATCGATTGATCACCGATATCACAAATCGACTATCAGCGAGTCTAGAGCTCAGTGAATTGGTGATCGACGGTGGGCAGTACCGCATCTCGTAGGTATCACATATCAGAAAATCGACGATCGACAAGCCCAATGGGCCACCCTTTAAGGAATTGTGGGGAAGCACCGATATAATGTCAAATCGTTGAGGAGGGCCGAAAACCTTTAACGAAGAAAATCAATGCAAAAACAGGGACATGCGAGCCTTTTTCTCTCTCCTCTAGGGGGCCACGTGGCAGAATATCATTGGTCCTCATGGATCCACATGGCAGTGACATCGTCTTGATGTGGCAGTATGGAAGACACGTGGCATGCATATTTGGCATTTTCAGGGGTCCTTTGTGGGCATTTATGGGTGACATGTGTCACCACTCATAGGGTGACACATGGCAATGATGACATCACCTATCGCAATCGCATATCAGCAATCACACAAGTCAAGTCCCTCATCCGTCGTAGTCCCTTTAGGCTTGAGATTGTGATATCTAGGGGGACCCTCCTGGATGCGATATTTCATGGGTTCTATCTTATAAGGATTTCGCATCTGGACAAGTCGGCCAACGCTATGAAAGAATGTAAAGAGGTTTCTTCTCTCAATTGCAATACACAATGCTTTTAGTGGGCTCGACCCCATAGATCGGCAATCACAAGAGTCTAGAGGAAATATGAAGGGCAAGCATCGAAAATTGTCGATATGCAGGATTTTATATAACAAAGAAAAAATCCCTTCTACAAGTAGTTCAATGGCTCTAGCACCCTCAGGTTAAGCACCTAGTTCTAGCCCCCAGTCATATTAAAAAAGCATGGAAAGGGGCTAAGGAGGATCAAGACTCGTCTATTTCACAACATTTCTTTAGCGAAAGGCCAACATTGGAAAGTCCTCCATATTTCCACCAAGAGAACATCACCAGGAAGTTCAGGGTGTCGATAGTACAATGTCGGGCTTTAAAGTCCTGATGGGTTGGTAGTTGTGGCTTTAAGGGAAATAGGTGGCGCATTCAAAACTGATATGGGCTGATTCAGAAAATCCCATTGTGACACAAACTCAGGGTCGACCCTGACAAGAATGAAAAGAGGCTTGGTAGCTCAGGAGGATTCAATTTTCAGGCATGGTGTCCCATAACAGAGAGAGGCGACTTACTACCCAAGGATCCTTTGTTTCAGTACTACGACATGAAGTCAATGGTGCCCACTCCCAACTTTAAATAATCAATGGCTTGAGTAGTAAAGGAAGAAATGACGGGAGCCGACTGAGCAGCACGAGAGACCATACAATGAGCCCATTGTAACCTAAAGCAGAAGAAATTACAGAGATGGGAACTAAGATAGTTTATTAATGCTTTTTTATGACTATTTACTTATTTGATGCCGTGCAATTTACCTCCTTTCAGTGAGTCCATTAATTCTATAATATTTTTGGGCCATAGAGCCATCCCCAGCGAAGACAACTAGTCAATCTGACAGCTGAGACTCGACTAAAGATATTTTTTGATGTAATGAATGTTCAATGCTCCTCCTTTATTGATAAATAGAAGGAAGCAAGACTTAACAAAGGTTCAGAAATTCTAAAGAAAAAGCTACATGTAATTTTTAGACTGTATGGCTTTGTAATACAGACTTTTCAGAATATTAAGCAAATGGTGGTGATTCCCCCATTCAAGTATTACAATGTGTTATCCCTCTGTCAAAACCCATTTTATGTTCATGTTTATTCTCTAAATTCATGCAAACATAGTTGTTAGAAATATTTCAAGATTCCTCACGTATTCATTTGTATCAATATGTTAGTGTAAGTGTTTGTAACTATATCACATACTCATTTGTATCGACATCGTTAATGCATCTGCCTATATGGATTATTGAAATTATATCTTTAAATCTGTGCTACATGAATCATATCATTCAACACATCATTCATCCATTATATCTACTTGTAACTCAAATAAGTGTAGGAATTCTTAAAGCTACAAGCTCTATGTGTTAAGCATAGAATTCTTGATGATGTTAGCCCCATATGATGAGTTTCTCATTCTCCTTATCCTTGATCATTGCTCTACACAATATTATTAAATTGCGAGTCCTTGAACTACTTAACCTCCATTGTTTAATGCATATTTCTGATATTTGTATATGTGAAGAAGTACCAAAAGATCATTTCTTACTACCTTAGGTGAATGAACCAACCCATTATAGATACATATAGAATATAAGTGAGGTATCCCTTTACTAAGAATCATTTGAGACACTCTAAATTTAGATGTGCCCAGGCACTGGTCTTGTAAGCAATCTGAGGCTGTCTCTGGGAGCTACAACATCTTCTGGCGCCATTGTCAGGGAACGTATTGAAGGATTTTTCCCCTGGGATACAACAAGTTGAGCACTCTTTGCATAGGTGAACAAAGAGGTTCTGATTTCATTCATCATCACCTTGGTGACTCCACAAACCCCCATTATTATTTATCATCTTGGCTTTTAAAAGGCCTCACACTTACTTAGATACATCTCAGCAGAAAGCCCCATTTGTATCTGACCTGGAAAGATTAAATTTTAGGAAATTCTGGAAAGAAAACTCCCCTTGCCTATGCTACCATCTCACTAGCCTTTGAAGCTTCCTCATCCAACTCTCAGCCCATTGTTACTCACTACTCAAGATTTGTTCCTGAGGCCCTGACACACCCTACATTTAGTCTAGCCACTCCTACCACTATGTTTTTGGGCCATGTTTCTTAGGCTAGTATCAATCCCCCTCCATTGATCCATATGGCTCTTCCAGGTTTCTTGTTAAATAAATATGCACCTCTTAATTTACCTTAGCCTCTAAGTGCAATGCCTCAAGACTACCTAAAGAATCTACCCAGGTTCAATGGGGAAGATGATAACACGACAGAGAAATACATTCAAACCTTCAATGCCTTTGCAAAGAACCTAACCGTGGAATAGTTGGATGTGGTCATGATACTTTTTGTACAATCCCTTGATGGAGAGGCTAGAAATTGGTTCAAAGCCCTACCCAATGGCTCCATCACTACCTGGGAGGAACTTGAAAACTCTTTCACATAGAAATGGGGTGAAAAGAGAAACCATAAATACCTCCTCACAAAGTTTAATGCCATAAAGAAGAAGCCAAAAGAGTATATCTCAGAATTTATAAGAAGGTTCAATATGCAATATAATAACATTCCAGCTGAGATAAAGCCTCCTACAGTTGTTGCTCGAGTAGCTTTTTTGGGTGCCTTTGAATCTGACTTTGGCTTTACTCTAAAGGAAACGAGGTCTCTCACTCTAGATCAACTCTAAATCGATGCACTTGAGGTGGAAGAAAATTTCGCCTCAGCGGGAAAGTCAAGAGGAAAGAAAGAACCTACTAAGAATAAAAGAGGGAAAGAAGAGGCATCCTCCTCTGGTTGAGATAGAGAATCACCAGACTAGAAGTGGGATGAGTTGGACTGTTAGGCCCTATACTACTAGTGTAACCCCTTATTGTTATTAGTATAACCCACTTATTATATTGATGTACCCATGTAGTGCCCATATTGTTACTATTATGCCACATAGAAGCCCACCATTGTTACTATTGTGCCCTACAATATTATTGTTATGTAGGCTTTGATTGTATTGGGACCACTTAGACTCCTATATATAGAAAGGAGGTATTTTCATTTGTATCATCCAAGAATTGTTCATTTATGTAATGTAAAGGAGGTTGCCCCCTCGAAGAGGCTGAATTCTAAGGCGTTGATCTCTCTTTTCTATCTTTTTTGTGAGCTGGTTTCATAACATTTGGTATCAGAGCTTTGGATTCTAGGGTTTCGCTGCTCCAAACAGGTCATCGTGGAATTTTCGCTATAACTTTTTTTCTGTGAGGTTTCAGAAGTCGCAAACAAAACCCATTTGAGAATAATTGGCGCTGAACCTTGGGTCCAAATTTCAGATCTTTTCGCACGATATTGTCGGAGATATGATCTGCGGAAGTTGGTCTTTTTGCAGACTCCTGAATTACACTCAAAACAGGTGACCTGGGGAAAATCGTCATAACTTTCTTTCTGAGCATCGGATTGAAATTTCGTAAGAAGGTAAAGAAAGAGGATGGACTGTAGTTTCTTTTTATATATTTTTAGAGTCAAAGGTTGAAACAGGGACACGTGGCACTTCATACAGTTTGCTCTACTGAACTAGTCTATAATCAGGTCACTGTGGGAGATTGTGCATAACTTTTTCTTGGACAATCCAATTTGGATCAGACTTGTGGCATTGGAAAGAGGACATAGAGGGATACTACAGATCACAAGTTCAAAACTTAAAGATCTGAAAGTACAGAGTTACAGTCGTTTCAAGGTAGAGCTCCTAAAATCAAGAAAAAACAAGATGAGGAAGTTTGATGGCAAGGATCCGGTAAATTGGATACTTCAGATGGAGCAATATTTTGATATACATGGTGTACAACTGTTACAAAAGGTATGTATTGCATCTTCATATTTAGAACCAGATCAATTTTTATGGTACAAAGGGCTTTGTTCTCGTAAAAAACTTGTTACATGGTCAATTTTCACGGAGGAAATGATAGCACATTATGAGGATATAAAGAGCAACACCTTCTTTAGAGCAACACCACAACAATTGGAAAGAGTAAAAGGGCTTTGTGACATAATGGAAAGCAAAATTATGGAAACCAGGAAGCATACCCCTCACAACTATAAAGATGGAAGTGTTGTTTCTCCCAGCCTTCCACAACCTACAAGGGTTACACCACAACAATTGGAAGAAAAAAGAGAAAAAGGGCTTTGTTACAATTGTGATAGCAAATGCACTAAAGGTCATAGGGGTGCTGAGAAGAAATTATTTTACATAGAATATGAAGAGGAGGAAGAAAAGGATCAAGAAACATCAAAAGGAGAGGATATACGTCAGGACACCACCCCAGAGAAAGAAGAAATGAATCAGACCATATCTTGTAAAGCATTGGCAAGAATTACCACTCCTCAAACTCTCAAGATAGAAGGACATATCAAGAAGGAAAAGGTGCAAGAAGTGAAAGATCACATCGAGAAAGAAGAAATGAATCCAACCATATCTTGTAATTCAATGGATGAAATTACCACTCCTCAAACTATCAAGATAGAAGGACACATCAAGAATAAAAATGTTCAAGAAGTGAAAGATCACATCGAGCATCAAGAAATGAATCCGACCATATCTTGTAAAGGACTGGAAAAAATTACCACTCCTCAAAATATAGAAGGACATATCAAGAATAAAAAGGTTCAAGTAGAGAAAGATCATATCGAGCATCAACAGCAAGTTCTCCAACTTTTAAAGGATAACGCCACTTCGGTGCAAAATCAAATGAAACAACAGGTAGATCAACATCGTAGTGAAAAATGTTTTGATGTGAGTGATTTGGTATTTTTACTGCTACATCTCAAGCAAGCTATTTATGAGAAGGAAATGTTGGCAATACTACATGCACTTAAAAAATGGCGACCTTACCGAATGGGAAGACGCTTCAAGGATGAGGATGTGGAAGCATTGTTTTGTGCTATTTATATTATCCAACCAAATTGGATAAACGAAGCAACAGATGAATGGAAGAAGAACGAAGAAGTATGGCCACTTATTCAAAAGTTGCAAAAGATCCCAATTCAAGCAATATTGCCAGAAATTGAAGGGGAAGGAAAAATCATATTGGAACCTGGAGCAGTCACAGAAACAAGAACCCGACAGCTACGAAATCGATCAATTTCAGAGTATCTCATCAAGTGGAAGAACTTACCCGCTGAATATTCCACATGGGAGGACAAGAATTTTATATAGAAGCATCAAGAACTACTCAAGCGTTGAGGACAACGCTTTTTGAAGGAGAGGGGCATGTTAGGCCCTATACTACTAGTGTAACCCCTTATTGTTATTAGTATAACCCACTTATTATATTGATGTACCCATGTAGTGCCCATATTGTTACTATTATGCCACATAGAAGCCCACCATTGTTACTATTGTGCCCTACAATATTATTGTTATGTAGGCTTTGATTGTATTGGGACCACTTAGACTCCTATATATAGAAAGGAGGTATTTTCATTTGTATCATCCAAGAATTGTTCATTTATGTAATGTAAAGGAGGTTGCCCCCTCGAAGAGGTTGAATTCTAAGGCGTTGATCTCTCTTTTCTATCTTTTTGTGAGCTGGTTTCATAACATGGACAAGCTCATCAAGAGTTTATCACATAAGGTTGGAAAGCTTGAACTTGAGAACAAGATTCTCTCCAAGCAGAATTCTCAAGTCAATACTCGGGGTTATAACCTATAGTATAGAAGACCTCCATTGAAAATAATTCCAAGGGAAAGGAAGGAACACCTCGATCAGATCCCTCATCCTCTATATTTATAAGAGGATCCTGATGAGAAATCATCGGATACATCGAAGATGCAAGGAAATTTGTTTTCTGCTCTTTCCAAAGAAGAACATGAGAATATGGCTCCCCAAGAAGCTAGTCATGACAGAGAAGCAACAATAGAGGAGGAAGATATAGATTATTATTGAAAAAAGATTGTAGATTTCACGCAATCACAATCACAATGTAAGTATAATCTAATATTTCAAAGAATATGTCAAGAGAATCAGAGAAACAGGAGGGAACTACTCCCCAAGCTATTCCTCCAGTACCAGACAAAGGGAAAGGTAAGCTAAATCCTGACCCCTCTAAGATAAAAGTCTCTGCAAATAAGGAAAGCAATAGTTTTGAGGGACACACAGAAAGGAGGCACCTGTTCTGCTGAGAGCTGCCAGTGGGAAGGAAGAAGGAACAGAGCTAGGGGGTACAGAAAAAGTCCAACCCACATTCAATCTCCAGAAGGAGCTTGAAAAGGTAAAAATTCTTGTTCCTCTAACTGAGCTTCTAAAGAAGCCTAATTATAAAGTTCAAGTCTCTCATTCATGCATCCATCTATGTCAGCACCAACTCATGATAGTTTAAACCTCCAAGAAGGGAGTCCAATGGTTATTTTTGGAGTGCATGTGGAAGAGTTGGATCCTTCTACTGCACCATTCTACATGACCCTAGTAATCCACGACCTCTTACTGCATAATTATATGTTGGATTCAGGAGCCTCACACAACCTCATGCCGTTAATAGTGATGAAACATCTGGGCTTGGAGATCACCAGACCATACAAGGAATTGTACTCTTTTGACTCAAAGAGATTCAAGTGCTTAGGAATGATAAAGGATCTTGTGGTAAACCTAGCTCAAATCCCTGTGAAGAGTGTGGTAATGGACATAGTGGTGGTAAATATTCCTCCTCGGTTCAGCATGCTCTTATCTAGATCTTGGGGTTCCAAGGTGGGGGTCTCTATCAAGCTAGATCTGACCTATGCCACAATTCCCACTTTTGGAGGTGAGCAAAGGAGGTTGTACAGAGAATCTTGGTTTGTAAAAAATGTGACCCCAACTAAAGGCTCAGAAAATTCCCCAGTGCATGGGAAAGAAAGTGACCTCTCTTGCCTATTCCTAGAAGAAGATGAGACCTTCTTACAGGAAACATCATTGCACCTAATGAGGAAGTTAGAGCATCAATGAACAAATGAAAATGAAGTATGGAGGTTATAATTCAACGGGGAAAACTCAAAAGAGGGAAATGGAGATGGAATATTGTTGGTATCTTTGGAGGGCAGCCTGATACCCCTCTCTTTCAAGATGGAATTTGAGGTGATAAAATGTGTGGCAGAGTACAAAGAAATTCTCCTTGGTTTACAAACAACAAAAAATATGAATATTGAATGTCTAATGGTCTATGGAGAGTTTGAGTTGGTCGGAAGGCAGATCAAGAATCAATGTCAGGCCAAACACCCCAAATTGAGGATGTACCGGAATGAACTGTGGGATCTAATTGATAATTTATTCCTGGCCTTTAATATCCAATTTCTGCCCAGGGAAGGAAACAGGATGTCTGACTAATGCAGGAGCATTTAGACCTAGCCAGCAATGTGATGGTGTGATCACATTTTGTGGCTAACAAAGGGTTGGAAGACAAGAGGTTAATTAATTTTAGTTAATTTAAATGTATGTGAGTAGTTTATTTTCAAATTCTGAGTAGAAAAGGGAATAAGTGGTCAATGTCTATCTTAATAGAGAGGGTTAGATCTCTTGTATCTTCATTTATTCAAACATTGTAATAATAAGCATATTTTTGTTATCATTAGAATACGGGATAAAGATGGTAGCATAGGTGTGGATTAGACCCTTCGAATAGGGATTTGATTGTTCAGTCGATAATAATAGGAATTGAGTATCAATGTAGTTGGAGGGATCAATAAAAGAAAAAAAGGTAACTGATAGTATAAAGGGGAGCGAGAGAGAGAGAGAGTACGAGAGTGATGTAGGGTTCTAGGATTAATAAGGAAGAGGATTAAAACTATGTTTTAATCAAGCCGAAATGGGTTGTGACTTTGTAATATGTCATTCTACTGAGTATGAATGAAATAAGTTTTTATCTGATGCAAGGATTTTGTGACTATGTGTATTAATGATTTCAATTTCCAATTGTGTTGATTCATGTTCATATAATTGATTCAGAAACTTTGTGTATCATATTTGTTATGATTTTGAGCCTTTTCATATTATTACCTATTTACGCATCCTATTCAGAATCCATAATGAATAGAGTATTGGGGTTTTCAAAATTGTAGTTTGGAACCTTAAATTACTATAATGTCTTTCTAGTTTAGCAGTTAAGATCTATTGGAACGAAGCCGGTAGAATGTTTCTGTCGTCGACAAAACATCGAAATCGATACTAGAAATATATGTATGAAGGAAAGTGGTTTTGATGTGGTGGTAAGTGGAATTTCGCGTGGTGAAAAAGTGGTAAGCAGTTTGGTTTGAAGGCATGCGATCAATTATGGAGGATCACCCTAGCAGAACTATAGAAGGAAGATACACCCATTGAAGTCGATTCCAACTTGCACTACATAGACATGGGATGGATGACTCATACCCATTTGAGTTTTAAAGTGTGTGTTAGTGTGCTGAATGATTCATTCATGCAGCCACACGAATAGATGTAAAGAGGGCAGTTTATCGGGTGGCCTAAAGGTTTTAAGGGTATTCCAAAAAGGGACCCGATATATTATAAAACTGAGTTAATAGCCTAGTTAATCCTGACCATCAATTTGAAGAAGTCAGATCCGACGGATATCGCATGCTAAGTCAACTCAGAGGAATCTTTGAAAAACAAACCAGATGAGCTATCAACTGTAGTTTAATCCAGTTGGATTCCGGGTTGATTGTAACCATTCATTTTGAAGGGGATGATCCAATGGTGATCGCGTTGGTAAGGTGCACGTGAATTAATTCAGGAATCGGACCCAATAGGGTTATGAGCTGTGGTTTTATCTTTTGGGTTCCATGTCAAATTCGGGGTTTTGCCATATTTCGGTTAATTGAAGGAATTCAACTATTTTAGCAAGCTAGAGAAAGTGAAGGTTTAAGACGTGTTTTATATTGTTTTGAGTTATGATAATCGATCAGGGTTTGTTAAGTCAAAATAAACAAGAATTTAATTAGTTTAAGTCCAAATTTGTGTAAAGGGTGTAGTTTCACTTCATGAAGGAAGGATACATGGGCCATAACACATAGGTCCATGAGAGAATCTTAAAAATATGCAGTTTGACTACATCAAAGTGGTATCATAACAGAAGGAGATTCTGTGTAGAGGTACACTTATGTTGTGATTTGGTAAGTGTGTGGAATTTGTATTTTTGTGTAGAGTAACAGTAACAGAGGTGAAGAGATTTGCAACGGCCTAGAGCAAGGGGTGATCATATGGTTCTAGAGGAGAGAACTAGAGAAATGCTAATAGACTGAGCTTAGATGAGAAAAGCTTGGTGAAGCATGTGTAGCAAGAAGGGGACTTGTTACTGCAAAAGTTGATTGCAGCTCACAAGTTAAAGATATTAGAGAGACAATAAGCATAGGATAAGCACAATTACAACACAAAGGATACCGAGATCAGAATAGGGAAACAGGGAATCCTCCAGCGAACGTCTGGTAACAATATTTATTTTGATGATTTTTACAGAGACTTGTTTGAATGTCTGAAGAACCACAAGGGTGTGAAATTTCAGAGGAGAAGATGTTTTCATTGCAAGCAGTGAAATTTCTATATTTGAAGTCAATGATTAGCAGTGTTTAAATGTGAGTTTATTGAATTATTGGTTTTGAATTTAAAGACAAATAGAAGAGTGGTTTGTTGTGGCACTGAATTCATTTAAATGGTTTGAATAATTTTGTGGAAAATTGAAGAATGAATGAAGATTGTTTAAGAATTGTTAAAAAAAATAATCTTGATGGTGAAGGAATAGTTAGACTGAAGACTGGATTTGATAGATCTGAAAGAAGAGCCACTACAAGGATTTAAATTTGGAATTTGTATAAGCAAGACAAAATTTGCTTACAAAAAAATTGTCAGAAGGAATTTGTAGTGTCTGTCATGAATTTTATAAATATTGTTGAAGTTCAGAAAGAATCTAAATTGATCTTAAAAGCTAAAGTGTTCATTCTGAAAAGTAATATGGAATTAGTTTTAAGATATCTTTGAAGAAAATTGGCAGGTTTGGAAGGATACTTGATGAATCCTAAGGTAAGATTATGCAGGCCAAGGGAAGCAATAAAATTGTTGAAAGATAGAATGAGCTATAGCAACATCACAGCACATAAGTTATGTTAAAGAAGATGAAGCAAGAAGAACTCTCATATGAAGAAAAGGTGAAAATACCCAACAGTAAAATGAAATTACTAAAGGTAAAGGAAGTGAGCAATTGAAGATGCAGCAGCCAACATCTTTGGAAGCTGAGCCAAAGTGCTCAAGGAGAAGAAGAGGTTCTAGTGTAGAGAACCTGGAAAAGAGAGGATACCAAAAGGATGATTTGGTATGTGTAACAACTAATAGACTTGTTACAGAAGAGAGAAGGGCTAGTTGTAGCTCATCAGTGAAAAAGGAAGGTTCACCAAAGGAAACAATGAATTTGACTCTTGGTAGTCATAATAGGGACAGAGGAGAGTCAAAGACAAAGAGAAAAGAGTGCCAAAGAAGTTGGACTCAAGAGAATAAGGAAGAAATTGACATAGAGGTGGTTGAGATAATGACAGAACTTAGCCGTTTGAAGAAGTTGGTAATGAAAGGAATCAAAGAAGAATGGAAACAAGGATTTTATGTGGGAAAAAGAGTTAAGTGGTCTGTTAGGGAATTATTTGCTGAGAAACTAATACTCCGAATAGTTGAGAATGAAAGAATAAAATACATTTGTGAACCAGAGAAAGGACCTCTCCTCGGGGAAGGAGACAATGATGATACGATGAAGAATTGGTCTATTCAGATCAACATGAGATGAAGGTGCTGGTAGCATCTTCAAAGACAAGAGAGTCTCATATTTTTGGGATTAATTATTTATGTGCATGTAAAATTGCAGGTATGCAGCCTAATAAATGTGAACCTGTGCATGAAAAGGTGAAAAAGGTAGAGGCAAGAAAAACACAAAAGGAGATTCATAAATACTTTCAAGACTTAGATTGGTGGAGGAAATTAAAGGGTATGGCTGAATGGTTGTGTCTTCTCTTATTAAAAGCATATTGGATCATGTTTGATTGAATTTTAGCATGGATAGAAGACCAATGGAAATTGGACATAGAAAAGGAAATAAATGCATTGCAGAGTTGTGAAGTAAAGAGAAGATAAGCTGACACAGAGAACTCAGCTGAAAAAGTTAAGTCAAGGAATACTTTGAAGGATCAAAGTCTTATCATAGAAGAGAGAAAGACATTATTGTCTTACTTGGATATACTAAGTGATGGAGAGAATTGTGTAGAGAAAAAAGTTATTCTACAAACCTATGATGAAGTTGCCAAGCATAGTCAAGAAGCTGCAGTCCAAGAGGTATTTTTCGATGAAAAGAAAATCATAGATGTTGAGGAAGAATTTCTCAATAACTTAGTGCACTATTAGAATAGTTCAAAGAAGTAGGAATCTCTGATCACTGAGGCTTTAAATGAATAGCGTTGTATTTTTGAAACTGATATGTTGTGTATGATTTCAAGTTTTATAGATAATGGACAGTAATTGGACAATGTGCTTATGCACGTTGATGAAGAAGTGATATTATTGGAAGAGATGGTTGAAACAAAAAGATATTTTGAGCATGTGTTTAATAATTTTGATAATGATGGTATTGACAGGGAAATTGTCATTATTAATGAAGCTAAAGATAAACAAATGAAAGTTTGTGATGATAACTAGAATGAAGCATCTTCAATAGAAAATCAAATGAAATTCTTATGGAAATTGTGAATGAATATATGATGATGTTGACAAATACAAAAGTTCAGGGATTTTGTAATTTAAAAAGTGATAATTTTATGAATTTGTAGACCATGAAGAAGCTTTGGAAATCCAGAATTTTGTTTTAGATATATATGAAGATGAAACAACATTATTTTGTTGCAAAGAAAGTGAAAGGATACTTCACAGTGATATATTCCAGGAGATTCTAGTTATTGAATTGTTGAATGACAACCTTATGTCAAGACAAGGAACACTCTATAATAAAAGGAGAATACTGAAATGGAACTTGATGGCAGTTTCATAAATTTTTACAAAAGGACATCATAAATATTTGATGACAGAATTAATTGTGGAGATTGAAAACCATAGTTATTTTAAAGCTGATACTTATGATGGAAATTCTATTTTATACAAGAAAAAGAAGCCATATGCAAGTGACATGCTTATTGAATATGAAGGAAGATTTAATTTGCTGGAAAAGTTATTAAGTGAACCAGAGGAAATGACTGTATTTCATAGCAATGAAAGGGATGTTGTAAAGTACAACCAAGAGGTTGTAAATGAAAGAGGTGAAGTACAATTGGGTAGAAATTTCATAATTTCTATGGTAAGGGAGTATGTACAATAGTCAGATGCCAGTGGAGTTCCTCTAAAAGAAAAGTGTGAAGAAGAAATTGAGAAATCGTGGATGATGAAGTCAATCAAGAAGATAACCAGCAAAGAAAGGAAATAACAAAAGAAATCTGCATCAACAAAGAAAGAGGACAACAGAAACATAAGATTTGGAAACCTGGAAGGATTGAAGTAATAGTGGCTGGAAAAATGAATTAGCAACCTGATGAAAGAGATGACAAGTTACAAAGTAAGGTTTGGGATTCTGGATGATTGAGCAGAAGAAACACATGACCAGGAGGTCATGAAAAATTTCAACTTAGGGAGTATGATGCAGAAGCATTTAGACCTAGCCATCAATGTGATGGTGTGATCACATGTTGTGACTAACAAAGGGTTGGAAGACAAGATGTTAATTATGTTAGTTAATTTAAATGTATGTGAGGAGTTTATTTTCAAATTCTAAATAGAAAAGGGAATAAGGGGTCAATGTCTATCTTAATAGAGAGGGTTAGATCTCTCGTATCTTCACTTATTCAAATATTGTAGTAATTAGCATATTTGTGTTATTATTAGGATAGGGGATAAAGCTTTTAGAATAGGTGTGGATTAGACCCTTAGAATAGGGATTTGATTGCTCTGTTGATAATAATAGGAATTGAATATCAATGTAGTTGGAGGGATCAATAAAAGAAAAAAAGGTAACTGATAGTATAAATGGGAGTGAGAGAGAGAGTACAAGAGTGATGTAGGGTTCCAAGATTAATAAGGCAGAGGATTAAAACTATGTTTTAATCAAGCTGGAAGGGGCTGTGACTCTGTAATATGTCATTCTGCTGAGTATGAATGAAATAAGTTGTTATCCGATGCAAAGCTTTTGTGACTGTGTGTATTAAGGATTTCAATTTCCAATTGTGTTGATCCCTTTTCATATAATTGATTCAAAACCTTTTTGTATCATATTTGTTATGATTTCGAGCCTTTTCATATTATTACCTGTTTACGCATCCTATTCAGAATCCATAGTGAATAGAGTATTGTGGTTTCCAAAATTATAGTTCGGAACCTTAAATTATTGTAATATCTTTCCAGTTTAGCAGTTAAGATCTATTGGAACGACGTTGATAGAACATTTCTGTTGTCGACAAAACATCGAAATCGATACCAGAAATATATGTATGGAGGAAAGTGGTTTTGACATGGTGTTAAGCAGAATTTCGCGTGGTGAAAAAGTGGTAAGAAGTTTGGTCTGAAGGCATGCGATCAATTGTGGAGGATCACCCTAGTAGAAGTATAGAAGGCATATAAACCCGTTGAAGTCAATTCCACCTTGCACTATGTAGAGGTGGGATGGATGGCTCATACGCATTTGAGTTTTAAATTGCGTGAGAGTGTGTTGAACGATTCTTTCGTGTAGACACGAATAGATGTAAAGAGGGTGGTTTATCGGGTGGCCTAAAGGTTGTATGTGGTATTCCAAAAACAGACTCGATATATTATGAAACTGAGTTAATAGCCCAATTAATCTTGACCATGAATTTGAAGAAGTCAGATCTGACGGATATCGCATGTTGAGTCAATTGAGAGGAATTTTTGAAAAACGGACTTGATGAGCTATCAATTGTATTTTAATATAGTTGGATTCCAGGTTGATCATAACCGTTCGTTGTGAAGGGGATAATCTGGCGGTGATCGCGTGGGTAAGCTGCATGTGAATTAATTCAGGAATCATACCTGATAGGGTTATGAGATGTGGTTTTATCTTTTGGGTTCCGTGTCAAATTTGGGGTTTTTCCATATTTTGGTTAATTGAAGGAATTAAGCTATTTTAGCGAGATAGCGAAAGTGTAGGTTTAAGACAGGTTTTATATTGTTTTGAGTTCCGATAAATTGATCAGGGTTTGTTAAGTCAAATTAAATAGGGATTTATTAGTTTAAGTTCTGATTTGTTTAAAGGGTGTAGTTTCACTTCATGAAGGAAGGATACGTGGGCCATAACACATAGGTCCATGAGAGAATCTTAAAAAGATGCAGTTCTACTAAATCGCTGACTCCCTTGCTATAGCAGTAAGCATTTTTAGGCCCCCACAAAATCCACTCCTTAGATATAAGGTACAATTCAGATACATACCTTCAATACCTGATAATGTCAAGCACTAGCAGGCATTCGAGGATGACGAGCAGGTAAAAAGATTCATATAATTTGTTGGGGACTTCGCCCACTCCACCATCAATCAAGAAGAAGAAGAAACAAATCAAAAAGCCACTGCGTGAAAAGACACAGTGGCTGGGTGAAAAATTTTGCAACTGAAAGGGAACACCATCCCACGTGAACTGGTCCCACTGGAAAGGATTTTTAATAAGGAGGACATAGTCTCCAAACCAATGGTCCCAGAGATAGATGATTAAGTAGAAGACTGCAACATCGACTCAGAGGAGGAACCCCAGATGATCATGCTATCAAAAGGAATCCCCTAGCAATACAGACAAAGGTATTTAAATTTATTCAAAATTTATAAGGATGTATTTGATTGGTCTTATAAGGATTTTAAATCATTTGATACTAACATCATTTAGCACAAGATTCCTCTGAAGAGTGGAATAAATCCATGTAAATAGAAACTCATGCAGATAAATCCACTTTCACTCCCCTCCATTGAAAAAGAGGTGAGAAAACTGCTACAGGAAAAGATCACAGTGCCTTTAAGGTACTCTGAATGGGTGGCCAACCGTGTACCTGTCCAGAAAGGGAGAAAAGAAATAAGGTTATGCGTAGATTTTCAAAATCTAAACAGGCCGCTGCTGAAAGAGTACTACCCATTGCCTAAGATGGACCATATATTGCAAAAGGTGGTTGGCTCAGCCAAAATTTCCATGATGGATGGGTTTTCTAGCTACAACCAAGTGGAATTCCATCCTAAGGATCAAAAGAAAATTGCTTTAACCACCCAGTGGGGAACATTCATGTATGCTCGCATGCCCTTCGGTCTCATCAATGTAAAGGCCACATTTCAGAGAGCCATGGACATAGATTTCTTAGGGGACCAAGACAAATTTGTGGTGGTTTATTTAGATGATATCACAGTCTTTTCTAATATTGATGAAGAGCACATCCTCCATTTAAACCTCACCTTTGAAAGTTGCAGAAGGTATGGTCTTTATCTGAATCCTAAGAAATCTATGTTCGCCCTAAGTGAGGGGAAGCTATTTAGACACATAGTAGTGTAGGAAGGGGTAAAGATCAATCCTGAATGAGTCAAAGCCATCAACTATATTCCCTTGCCCAGAAATAATAAAGAGGTTCAAGTCTTTCTAGGGAGAATAAATTTCTTGAGGAGATTCATACCCAACTATGCAGAAATTGTCAAGGGTATTATGGACATTCTCAATAAGGAAAACAAAGTCAGGTGGAGCTCATACCATAGAGGTTCTTTCATCAGAATTAAAGAAGCTTTGGTTGAAGACCTGGTACTAGTTAGCCCTGACTATTTAGTGACCTTCTACATCTTTTCTTTCGCCTCTCCACATACTATTGTTGTAGTGCTGCTACAGAAAAATAATGAGGGTTATGAACAACCTATTTCCATCTTCAGTCAAGTCCTGAGGGATGCTAAGATGAAATATAATATATTGGAGAAACAAGCCTATGCACTAGTCAAGGCTCTGAAGGAATTTCGTATGTATGTGGTACAATCAGAAATCATAGTGTTTGTCCCAACGACAGTAGTCAAGGACATCATGGTGCAAGGAGATATCAAAGGAAATAGGGGTAGGTGGATAGCAAAAATACAAAATATGAGCTAGAAATAAATCCTACCAAGCTCATCAAAGGCCAGGGGTTGGCCAAGGTTTTATCCGAATCCAATTGCCAAGCTCTAGGGATAAACGTGATCAAAGAGGAAGAGCCAAATGCCTTAACGCAAAGGATAAATCAGTTGGTTGAGCTTCATGAGAATAGAGAACAGGTAAGGGGAAATTTTTCAAATTACCAACAAAAGATGAAATCCTTGCTTGACAAGAAGGATAAGGATCAACCTCTTCATTCAGGGGATTTAGTTCTCCATTGGGATGCCCGACGAGAAGGAAAAGGCAAACATGGAAAATTTGATCCGCTATGGTTCGGCCCTTTCAAGATTGCAGAAGAAAGAGGAAATAAAACATACATGCTTGAGAATCTAGATGGTGAATCTCTGGAACTGCCAGTAAATATTCAATTCCTCAAACTTTATTTCCAAAACTAGAGGTACCTGTCTCACACCCATTGTAAATACCAATGTGTGTATTGTAATTGTTACATGTAATTTTCAGTTTATGTTGAAAAATTCATTTGCACAGAATTATGGTTTGTTTAAAATTGACTCCATTCCCAATGGAAGGAAAGCTACTAGTCTACAGGTTCTCAGCACCTTGGCAGCAAGGCATTGTCCCCAGTTGGAGCCAATGTTGTCACTCAC
Source organism: Pinus tabuliformis (assembly GCA_031772625.1). Lineage (NCBI taxonomy): Eukaryota > Viridiplantae > Streptophyta > Pinopsida > Pinales > Pinaceae > Pinus > Pinus tabuliformis. The sequence continues at coordinate 1,123,665,038 of CM062807.1, read as the reverse complement.
TATATTATGATTTTTCAGTTGATCAAAGTTTCCAAATATGCAGTGAATTTTGAGGCCATCTTCCAGGCCATAGGAGCACTTAAAGCCAAATCAGAATGCCTCCATTGAATAGTGCCCGAAACGAGCTTTCCAACGGTATAAGGAAGTCTAAAAATGGACTTCTGGATCAAAATATATGGCCTATTAAGGTTCAGAGGTTCTATTGCCTTTTAAAGGGAAGGAGAGAAGGATATTGGAGGTTCGGTGTTCATCGCAATTGCAAATCGGAGGCTTCTCCGAAGTAGCAAATTGGCATGCAGTGAAATTAGCGATTAGCCGATCGCCGATATTGCAAATCAGCTATCAGCGGGTCCAAAGCTTAGTGAATCGGTGATCGACGTTGGGCAGTCCCGCATCCTGCAAGTCTCACATATCAGCAAATCAGCAATCAATATTACCAATGGGTAATCCTTTAAGGAATTGAAGGGAAGCGCTAATATAATGTTAAATCATCGAGGAGGGCCAAAAACCTTTAACGGAGAAAATCAATGCAAAAACAGGGACAGACAAGCCTTTTCTGTCTACTCCAAGGGGGCCATGTGGCGAAATATCATTGGTCCTCATAGATCCATATGACAACTAACATCATCATGACGTGGTAGTACAAAGGTGATGCGGCAGTACGGAGGACACGTGCCATGCATATTCGACATTTTTAGGGGTCCTTTTGGGGCATTTCTGGGTGACACGTGGCAGTCATGACATCATCCATCACAATCACATATCGGCGATTGCATAAGTCAAGTCCTTCATCTGTTGTAGTCCCTCCAGGCTTGCGATTGTGATATGTGGGGGGATCCTCCCAGATGCGATATTTCATGTGTTCTGTCTTATAAGGATTTTGCGTCCGGACAAGTCGGCCAGTGCTATGAAAGAAGGTAAAGAGGTTTCTTCTCCTAATTGCGATATGCGATGCATTCAGTCGGCATGACCCTGCAGATTGGTGATCAAAGGAGTATAGAGGAAATATAAAGGGAAAGAATTAGAAATAGCCGATATGCAGGATTTCATATAACAAAGGAAAAAGCCCTCTGATAGGTAGTTCAATGGTTCTAGCACCCTCGGGTTAAGCACTTGGTTCCAACCCCTAGCCATATAAAGAAATCACAGAAAGGGGCTAAGGAGGATTGGGACTCATCTATTTTGCAACATTTCTTTAGCAAAATGCCAGCATTGGAAAGTCCTCCATATTGCTACCGAGAGAGCATCACTAGGAAGATCAGGGCACTGATAGTACAATGCATGACTTTAAAGGCGTAATTTCCTTTTCAATTACAATAGATGTCACGTTGACATAGATATATTTTCTTTTGAAGAAAGATTAAATCTCTTTTTGCATAGATCTTTATCAGGGATTAGATTTTCCTTCTTTCATCTAAGCAATAGAAGATTTCTTTCAAATAGATTCTTTCTTGCAAATTGAGTAGTTTATTTTTCGATTGTAATTTAAAGATTCTTTTTTGAGTTTAAAATTTTAATTACTTTCTAATGATTTCAATAATTTAACAATTTGTTTATTTTCATTAATGTAGGTTTCATTCACATAAAATTTTCCAAAAGACATAAAAAATTGAAGTTGTTTCTTTTTTTTTGAATTTAGGTTTTTCTTCTTAATTCATTCTTAGAAAGTAAATCGGTTAAAATTTAAAAATAGATTTAACTCACTTAAATTAGAATTCAGTTTAAATCATCATGATATTTTACATTTCATCAAAAAAAACAAACAAAACATAAAACAACAATCATCATAATAAACTGAGAGTAATAATTGCTTCTAGCATATATAGTGCATTGCACTTTATAAATTTACCAACTCCAGTCGATAATTTATGCTTGCAATTTAATAACATTAAATTGACTAAACATTTTGGCATCGTTTCCAGGGAAGTAAATAGGAGCCTTTTTCTTTCATAAAAAAATAAATGAACAAATAAACATATTTCAATCACCTACCACCCCCACTATATCATGTGGTGCAGTAAGAGCCACACATCCACATCATGAATTCCTATTTTTGCAGGTAGAAGAAGATATGACAAATGAGGTTGAAGAAATGGATGGAGATGATGACAATGAGGAAGATCCTTTTGGATTTCTCATTCAAGAAATTGATGTCAATATTCAAATGAAGAACATCCCTCCATCCATACTTCCTAACTTCAGAGGTGTTACATAGTAATTTGTCACTGCCTTCCTGTCAGTCACCCTGCTGTGCCCAAAATTCACAATCATTAAGCTCCTACTCCCTGAACTGGTTAAAAACCCATTTTTCCAAAGTTTTATTCATCAGCGCGTCTGTTCCTAAAATAACCGCAATGACAAGCGCCCTGTAGTGTATTCTGTGCGCTGCCAGCGCGGAAGAACATCACTTTTCCGCGATGGCCCACAGCGCGCCTTTTCCGTGTGCTTCCGCGCTGACATGACTGTCCCAGTTATTGAGACGCGACGACAGCGCGGCAGTTTCCTTATAATCCGCGCTGATCCAGTTTGGGCGAATTTGTTCAAACAACCAGCCTTCAAGATCACTCCAGGCTTGGTTGTTAGCTTTGTGAATGTCGACTCCCTTCTATGGCATGTCTGTTCGACCCTTTCCAACAACTTCCCTTGAAGATAAGCTCATCCTTCCCCCTTTTTAGGAGACTCCTTCTCCTATATAAACTCTCACCATTACCATGAGCAGCTAGTTGGACATAGTTAGACATAGCTTGGAATAGCTTGGATTGTACAGAGCTTGTAGTGCTCAGATTGCTGCTATAGGTTTGGTGTGCTAGGTGTGGAAGTGATTGATTGCTTAGGGAAGGTTGTTTTGTGCTATTTGTGTGAGAGAGAGAGTTGTTTGTCTTGGGAGAATCATCCTCAAAGGTGAATGCTTGAGATACATGCTGACTGGCCCCACCTGAGAAGGTTACCGACGTCAGAACATTTGGTTGTACTCTTCTCTATTCTGATTAATAATAGATGACTGCTATTATTGTTCCATTCTCATTTGTCTATGCAATGGTTAAATGTGAATTACATCTTTTCTGACTGATGTATGGTTGCTTTTACTAGATTTCACGCTTGCGTTTGTTTTCTCTTCGTGTGTGCAGGTATCTAGTCGCGGAGATCGCGGAGGATCATGACCAGCCGAAGCGAAGGAGTGAAGACAACGTCTTTCCGTCAAACGACAGCGCAGGAATCCAAGTAGGTGCTCTTTACCTCTTGTTTAATTGTAATTAGGAACATGCATAACAGCATTGTGTGATTGTTGCTAGACCCCTGCTGGGCTAGTAGGGATCGCCTCTATCCGTAGAGGGGATTTACCTCTCCAAGAATTTGGCGACTCCGCTGGGGATCAGCCTTTTTGTCTCTTGAGTCCACTTTTGTGTTTGACTTTGATTGATCTCTTTTCGAGTTTTTGGGATTGTCTCTTTGCTTATGAACTTTCTGGGTATTTCTGGGAAGCATTTTTATTGTTAAAAGGCTCTTGCCTTTGGTTTGGGGAGTTTTTATTTTGGCCTTGCTTGTTTTTGCTCTCAGCGCGTTTTAATTCCGAACAGTCGCGCTGACATCGCGACCCTGTTCTTTGGTTTTCTTTCCATCGCGCCTGTACGTCTAACAGTCGCGCTGACCTCGTTTTCAGAGACAGCGCACTTTATTCGTGTCCTTCCGCGCTGGCATCGCGCCCCGCTTCTTTGTGATTTGTGTCATCGCGTCTGTGTGTGATCTTTCTGCATTGACCTCGTTTTTCCGAGACAGTGCGCTTTATCCCTGTCCTTCCGCGCTAACGTCGCAAAGTTGCTACAGGCCTCCCCTTGTCAGCGCCGAGTTGCTGAAGGCTACCCGCGCTGATCCTGTAAAATTCATTTTTGGCCAAATTGGCCTCCTGAACCTCTTGCTGTGACTTTCCCTTCTTCTCTCCACCTGTCTGATGACTTGTTTTTTATTGTCTGAACTCTGAATTGCTTGATTGCGGAGCTTGGTTTCGTAGGGTTCTGTTTTTGCTCAGTTCTCAAGTTTGCAAATACCTTCCCTTTTTGCTTTTGCTGCTTGGTTCATGTTTCCATCATTACTTTTGCAATTGCTGGATTGTGTTGCGTCTCTAGTTGACTGGTTGTGACTCTCGTCCTTCGGGTGTTCGCGTTTCTCTATTGATTTCGCACTCTAGCCCTAGGACATCTAGAGGCCGTGTGTGTGTGTCAAGCCTACCGTAGGGATCTTGTTTGCTTGTTCGACCAGCCAATTTCAGATTTGTTCACGCACTTGTTCGGTGATTGTTGGAGTGTTTTGGATTGTGTTTCCGAGTGGTGATTGTCTTGCAAGAGCTTAGATCACATAGCTCGTGCAGAACCTTGTTTTCCTTTGATTTGGAAGCTTTGGTTGAGAGTTTCGGGAACTTTGTGTGCTTTCATTAAGTAGTTTACTTGGTGTTCCGGTTCCTCCAAATTCATTTAGATGCTTTGTGTCATTGAAAGGGAATCAAACTAGTAGCTTTGCTTTAAAAATTGAAAAGGAAAAGAACATTTCGTTGATTTGCATCTTCAAAAGAAAAAGTTTCCTTTCCTCGCTTTAGTTGCATTAAGTTGCTTGTTTGCTTGTACTTGTTTTGTTTGATTAAAAATTCCTTGCCCTCTCGTAGCTAGAATTCATCGAACAAAACGAAATTCTTTGGCATATAGATTGCATCTAGGTAATTGTGAGTGAACATACGATAGAGCTTGAAATCGAAACTTAATCTCAAGATCAACTGTAAAATGAACCAAATGAATCTAAAAACGCATTGGAACTAAACGCAAATATCTAGAGGTCTAGGTTAGAGACGTGTTCCGGCGTCTTTAAACATAGTCACTGTTGTTTCACATTAGGTTGGGTGATTCCTCCTTCTGTGACTCGATAGTGGTCTAACACGGACTGCGCTCCCACGTACCGTCGCATATATAGGGAGACCCCACTAGGCTTTTATCCTTTATCCATAGGAAGCCGAGTCGGCCGCCCTACGATTCGCAATGCAGTGAACACAGCATTCACGAAGATCGACCACCCGTACCCTAAAAAGTATTCTGTGGTTTTGCGAAAACTTTGGCACACCCTCTACCTAGAGTTCCAGAGAAGTCACTTTTGATCCTTTTCGGACTCCCTAAACGAAAAGGTGCCTGTCAGCGTCTTGTCACTTCGTGCTCATTAAACATTCGAAGGAGACTGGAGTCATCTTTTCGTCCTTTTCTCGACTCCTGAAACATGAAAAGGTCAAGTTTGGTTCTTGTGTCTTAAAATTAATTTGGCCACGATAACATCACCCAGTTAGATCTTGTGAGTGTTAGCTTGAGTAGGTTTCGTTTTCATTTGCTATGGCAACTTTTTCAGGATTCACCAACCTAGGGTCCCCCTCTGAAGGGAATCCAGGACAATTCCCTCCTCTTGGGAATGTTGGTGCTCCGTATATGGCGACATTGTCCCTACCAGGGTTAACTGTCGGGTTTCCTGTGTGGTTGTTTTCAACCTCTTTGGTCTCTACCGTATCGGCTGTTAGTCCATCAGTCCCTCCACCTGAACAACATCATGTTGATCCAAAGGTGGACCTCTCCCCTTCGACGCCTACTTCTACGTCCTCATCTTCTACTTCACCTGGTGAAAGTCTTGATTCGCATAACCAGGTGGCTAAGAAGAAGCAGAAGAAGACTAAGAAGAAGAAGTCCCCTAAGGGAGAGCCTACACACACAGTTCCCCCCTCAAGTCCAGCTATCCCCTCCAGTATACCTGAAGTCGGGTCACCTTCTGCTCCTCCGCGGAAGGTCAAGTTTCCTTGTCGATTATGCAAGGAGGACCATCTCCTTCGTGATTGCCCTGGCATTCCCAGAGTATTAGGAGTTTGGTCTCACGATCCACCCCGCCCTCCATCGTCCAATGATGATCATGGCGATGCTACCTCATCAGTTGGGAATGGTAAAGAGAAAGGGAAGCTTCGAATCCCCTGCCGAATTTGTGAAGGGAAACATCCCCTTCACCTTTGTCCACTCATGGATAAAGCCTGTGCTGTGTTGGAAAGTCTTGCTGCTCCTCCGAATCCATTTCCCGCCGGTTATCAACGCGTTTCTACAACTGTAGATCGCGCCCCTGTTGACAAAGAGATTGCTTCAGATTCCTCTCTTGTCCAGGCCCCTCTTCCCGAACCCGGCTGTCCCCGGCCTGTTCCAGACCCGCCGTCGGTCGGAAAGGATGTTGATTCGAGTTCACCTCCTCTCAACCACTCTGTTTCGGAAGAGCAAAATTATCATGTTCTTCTCGTGTCCTCAGATTCTCCCGAGTTTGATAAAGGTTCTCCTAAAACCTCTCCAGAGAATTTAGATTCGGTTCTTTCCGAGCAAGGGGGCAACCATATGGTTCCCCCACCAAGTAGTTCGGTCATCTCCTTTGATTGGAGTCGTTTGACTGCCCCTCCCCTTCCATCCCATGTGCCTTTCTGGGTCACCGCCTATGCTTGCAATAAGGCACTGCCTGGCACTGTGTTAGACGAAGGTGCATCGGTTAGTCTCATGCCCATTACTACTTGGCGAGCTTTGGGTTCACCATCGCTCGTACCTGTCGCGCCACATCTCACCGCATTTGATGGAGGAACGAGTCAGCCATTAGGGATCCTCCCGAAGTTTCCTATTACTTTGGGGGGCAAGACTGTCTATATAGACGTCTCAGTTACCCAAGGTTCTCTAGACTTCAGTCTTCTCCTTGGTCGTGATTATGTGTATGCCATGGGAGCCCTTGTTTCTTCACTTTTTCGTGTGGTCTACTTTCCACACGATGGAAGAATCATGACGTTCGATCAATTATCATTCGTTCGTCCACAAACCCCTCCCGCGCATTCTTCTTTCCCTCCTGGCTTTCATCCACAAGTTGCATCTGCCTCGCCGCACATCAACTACGTGGCCACCCACCCCATGCCCGTACCCAGTGATGACACCATCGTGCACAGTGTCCTGGGGGCATTAGGTCCTGATTTCAAAGATGTTGGCCTCCCCTCCGGAGCCACTTTCTTGGGGGCCTCCACTTCCCATTCATTATGATGAAGTCTGTATGGAGCACAGTTCCTTGTCTTGTGTCAAGCTCGTTAAAAAATGAAACACGACGGTCCGAGGATAGTTCTTTTACCTGTGTCAACCTCGTTAAAACAATGAAACATGAGCTCGTGCAATTCGAGCGCAATAACCATTTTGTTAACCTTCAACCCATTTTCAATGGCTTGAAGCTTGGGGGGCATGTACCTCGAATTGAGGCACGATGCTGGGGGCATGCCCGTTCCTTTCCCATCAAGCATAGTTTGCATGTATATACGTGCCTTTAAGCTTGCATCAAAAATAAAATCCATTGTTCAAAGCATAGTCTGCATACGTGATTATCATGTGTGTTTTCAAGCTTTCATAAAAATAAATATGTGCATATTTCACGATGGGTCGTTTGTTATGCAAGTATATACATCAGATCACATGTGTGTCGAACAGTCGCATAGCATATAAAACACATCATCATATGTAAAAGATCCATCTAAGAATAAGCATATGTAAATATTTTCTCAAGCATAGTTTGCATGCGCGCTGTGTGTGCTTTTAAGCTTGCATTAAAAAATATAAAATCCATGGGTCATGTGTCATGCAAATTCATACATAAAATCACAATTGTACTGAATAAATGCATAACATAAACAACACACCATCACATGTAACAATGACCCATCCAAAAAGCCGGTATGTATATATATATCGTGTGGCGCACTAAGGCGCTCAAAAATAGATGTGCATGTCCAAAATCTCAGTACATCTGAGTCATATGTCTCAAAATGACAGTGGGAATAAAACCTAGACAACTAAGGAGCCGGATGATGCTCTCTGTAATACACAGCTGCTCGTGCCACCCGCCTCAGAAGGCGATGCACCCTGGGTTGCACCCCCACTGTATGGATCTGATGCTCTATGGGGACCTCCTCGACCCCCTGGTAGTCGGGCACCCCCTCCAGCAACCTCTCAAGGTTGCGAGCCACAGTCTCTGACGTGTCAACCCCTGGAGGGGCTAAGGCCAAGACCCCAGCTCCCTGTCCTTCTCTCCGTGCCGTGGCAGCCAGGCCAATCGGTCTAGTAGGCCCCACATCTGCATACCATGACATTTGTTAAGACATGTACATAAAAAATCCAAAAAACATTAAAAAATTCAAAAGTCAAGTGTTATACCTGCATCATCCCATTGTTCACCTGGGGGCAGTACCAGGTCAGGGTCGTTGCGGAAATCCATGCCCGCATATGGCCAGTCCTCCACAAAGATCTCCTGCTGATCCAGCCAGTCTCGGAAAAACGCTCCCCAGCTATGTGGCCGGCCGCCACCTTCGCATGGCATGATACGAGCCCATCGTGAGGCCCTCGTCTCCCGAGGATCCCTGGGAGCATCCACGGCCATCACCTGTAACCGCATAGCAGGCACTCGCTCTAGAATGAGCGGGATCAGGATTGACCCGTAGCCAAACTGCTTCGTCTCCCCGCGACGGCAGTTGCTCAGCTGCCTCTTCATGTTATTGGTCACTGCTGTGCACCAATCAAACATTGTAGGCTCAAGGCAATCGAGAGCTAACAGGAGATGAGTCTTTGAAGCCTCGTGGTTGGCCATACTACCTGCTGCCCAGGTCACCATGAACAGAATGGTGCGGAGCACTATGTTTCCCACCGTGGGGATCGAAACTTTCCCACTTCGCGCTTTCTCAGCCTCCGGACATATTCGAGCCATCAGATCATCTAGAGTGCCGCCGCTAGGTCGTTGTCCCTCTATGATGGGCCTCGCACCTCGGCGTGACAACCCAGTCAAAAAGAAGATATCCATGTGGTCGAATTCAATATCATGACCACGGATGGTGAATTTCCCATCCACCGGGTTCCATGCCCTGATCACTAGCTCAAGGAGATCATGCTGAGCTCTTAGACACGGCGTGAGGAAGAACTTCATAAAACCGCAAGCCCGCATGGCATTGCAGCAATTCACATCCCCCCAAGCAGCTATATCTTCCACATCGTGCACTCTTTCCTGCCATTGGAAAGCCATGGTGTCTTGCACAAGCCATAAAAAACCAATTAGAAGCGCTAGCATTGGAAATTTTACGTTCATTTTAAAACAAAATAATTTTTCCGCGCTGGCCATGGTAGCCCTTCGTCAATTTTCGAGGTCAGCGCGGAAGAACACGGGTTTTTCGCGCTGACCCGAAGTTGGCCATGTTTTGTTCTAATTCGGTCAGCGCGGACCCGTGTGGGATATCCGCGCTGACCGAGGGCGCATCCATGCACCAAAAATTCACCCAATTGGGCAAATTTAACCGTTAAAATCCTACCAAAAACAACCAAAATGCAGGGCAAGGGAACGAGAACCTACCTGGAAGAAGCGGTTCGAGAAATGGTGTTCGTACGGGCTGGAAATCACTCCGTCAACTTTCTGGCTTCTCCACGTCCTTCACGTCCCAAAATAGTAAAATGGTAAAAATGACTTCTTACTCCCCCTATTTATAGTAAAAACTCATAAATTGCCATATTTTTGGGTTTTTTCCATTTTTAACCATGACTTTAGCCCTGAATTTGTTAAATGCATGTTTCAATATGTTTTTTACACATATCGAATGGATTTATGCGGGTAGTGCTCTTGTGCAGGTTCAGATAAAGCAACTTGGTCATGACGGTCCTCCGTTCATATGATCCCCAAATATGTCGTCTCTAAGCTCTTTTCCGACATTAAACAAGAGAAGATAGCCGAGCCTCCTTTCAGCTCGTTAAAAGGAAGGAAAGGCGGTCATTTTAAGCTCTTTTTTCGACCGTTAAACTAAAAAGATTGCCGGGTGTTTGTCGTTTCGCGCTCGATATCGGCTCTAAAACGACGTGTTTTCGACCGCTTTTTTACTTTTTCGGGTCAAAGGCACTATTCACGAAAAGTACTCCTCGGTCGTAATGGCCGGGCGGTTCTTTCGAGCATAGTTTTATACTTTTTCGGGCTCGAGAGACACAACTGTACGAAAAAGGACCCCCCTGGAGTCTCCTTTTCCGCATTCTTTTCAGACTCTCGAAACAAGAAAAGAGGCCGAGTTTTTCCTTTGTCAGGCTCGTTAAACACTTAATGACATCGGGTATTGTCGAAATGACGCACATCAAGCATATGCTATCCCCGTCAAGCTTGTCATCCAAAAATAATCGGGGTACCTGCCAGAAATGGTAGGGAAAATGGAACTATGATTACAGTCGTGTCGGCAGTACGTCGCTCTTGAACATGGCACTCCGCTGCTTCGTGTCTGGGTGGGGTCATCTCATTTTGTTTTCACTAGCCTCCATGGGTTTGGGTTATCCTATTTGGCCTCTCATTTGCTCATTGCTATCATCACCATATCCTCTGCTCATTTGATGTCAGGTACTGCCAAACCCGTCTTAGTGCCGCTATATGTTCAAGAGAAGTTGTCCTCTGCCACAATGCAACCCCGTTCGCTATCTCACACAAAGCATTGTACCTCTGTCTCGTGTCGATGATGTGGGAAACATTATGGCCCACCTTCGATCACGGTCCTTTCCCGTCGACTCTAACTCATTATCCGGGAAGGCGACTTAGAGACTCCTTTCAGGTGCCTTGGAGCCTGCATGCCTCAATGGCAGGTTCTTCGTATTCGAGGCAAGGTTTACATCATTGGCCTTCGATCGAATGATTCCGTGGGTGTTCGACACCAACTCATTGATTCACACGCCACGGATTGTACCTATAGTACCTTGAGGACCATTGTCATTATTGGTGGTACCTCTCGCATCTATTAACAGTTTCCATCATTGACTGGTAATCAGACGATGTTCACGCATGTTCGACTTCAACTCCTGTATTCACATGCTTGGACTTGTACTTTGTTCGGGTCGAGATGGAGCACAAGACCCTGGATCCTTGTCTGTTACGGTCCAGGCTGCGATTTGTGGATGATCATTACATGACTCATTGATGGATGGCTGCGCCCATACCTGAGTCTTCATGGATGGCTGCGACCATACCTTATCAGTCTTTTGGTCTCCTTAGCTGGGTGGCTGCGTCCATTCCACAGACCATTTTCGCATGTCTTTTGGATGGCTGCGCCCATGCCTAGACTGCATGTACTTGATTGTCAGAGATTTTCGGTCCTTCCTGGTGGCGTTCCAGTTCGACGTGTGTTGTAAAGCATTTCACCCCTCCCGCTCTCTCGGTCTTCATGCTTTAGGGGGCATCTGTTACACAGTAATTTGTCACTGCCTTCCTGTCAGTCACCCTGCTGTGCCCAGAATTCACAATCATTAAGCTCCTACTCCCTGAACTGGTTAAAAACCCATTTTTCCAAAGTTTTATTCATCAGCGCGTCTGTTCCTAAAATAACCGCGATGACAAGCGCCCTGTAGTGTATTCTGTGCGCTGCCAGCGCGGAAGAACATCACTTTTCCGCGATGGCCCACAGCGCGCCTTTTCCGTGTGCTTCCGCGCTGACATGACTGTCCCAGTTATTGAGACGCGACGACAGCGCGGCAGTTTCCTTATAATCCACGCTGATCCAGTTTGGGCGAATTTGTTCAAACAACCAGCCTTCCAGATCACTCCAGGCTTGGTTGTTAGCTTTGTGAATGTCGACTCCCTTCTATGGCATGTCTGTTCCAGTTGCTTTTACTAGATTTCACGCTTGCGTTTGTTTTCTCTTCGTGTGTGCAGGTATCTAGTCGCGGAGATCGCGGAGGATCGTGACCAGCCGAAGCGAAGGAGCGAAGACAACGTCTTTCCGTCAAACGATAGCGCAGGAATCCAAGTAGGTGCTCTTTACCTCTTGTTTAATTGTAATTAGGAACATGCGTAACAGCATTGTGTGATTGTTGCTAGACCCCTGCTGGGCTAGTAGGGATGGCCTCTATCCGTAGAGGGGATTTACCTCTCCAACAAGAGGTATGAGATTAGAAGACCCAGAAACTTTTCTTTTTGAATTTGAAATCATTTGTAGATCTTATGGCTACTCATTACACATTCAAAAATTGAATTTATTTCCAACAACATTTAGATGGTTCATGACTTTAGGAACAAATTCTATAAGGACATGGGATGATATGAAAAGAGTATTTTTGGAAAAATATAAAGATTATTGCATACACCAATACCTTAGAAATAAAGTCTTTAAGATGAATCAAAAAGAGGATGAAAACCTAAAAGACTTAGTAGACAGATTTACTTATAATATCAAAAGCTCTAAATTGCATAATTTAGGATTAGACATTGTTGAGTCTTGAAAATGTCATTCATTTCCATTACACTTTCACTATTATGTCCATTATATCACCTCCATTTCACTACTATGTCACCACATTCATCCCACTTTCATTATCATTGGGCCACATTTATGTTTTTACAAACTTTATTAATTCTAACCCTTTTAAGTGAATTTGTGGTTAAAAATTAAAAAATAGTGTGCATATGCTTATACCTAACAAGTGGGTTGATATTGTTGACATGTGTAGGTCCAAAGGAGGCTTCTAGCAGACCCTTATGTGGCACTCTAAGGCAAAATTCGAATTTCAGTGGAAAGAATCATGGGATCATGAGGATATGTGTCACATCTCCTAATTGTATTGTAACTCTAAGAAGACGTGTCTTATCAGTTCCTATTTTGATTAGGACTCTAGAGGTAGAGGGAGAGATTCATGGACTCTCATTAATGAGATGACTTCTCATCTTTTTGTATAAATAGGAGATCTCTCTCCTTCATTTGTTAGCTTGGCTTGGCTTTTAGTTCTTTAGCTTGGAGTTTGTAGTTCTTCCTTGATGGCTTTTGAAAGCTTTGAAGAGGTTTGTTATATTTTGTGATTTTGAAAAATTTGAATAAAGCTTTGATGTTCTCAACATGGAAGGAGATGTGAAGTAGATGTCATGGAGCACATTAGAATGTAAGGTAGAGTAGATTTCATTTTGTAATTTTGTTTTGATTTCATTATGTCATTTGATTGCTTTCAAGTTTGATAGATTAGATTTTCCATTCATGAAATTTTAGTTCATGTAAGTGTGTTCAACCGGTTGATTGTAGATTAGTTTTGTCAGGCCAGGGTAGCTCCAGAATGAGCGGAAGAAAAACTGATTGCATTAATTCATTAGCTAACTATCATTTATATACAGAAATAGGATGGATCAGTTCATCTTCTTGATGACTGATCGTGTTCCAGTTCACCCATCCGTTGAGGATTAGGTGTCAACACTCCCCCCCTTAATCTGAAGGGATGTTGGTGAGTCCAAGCATCGTTCTGAATCTTTCAAGCTTTTCTCTTCCAAGCGCTTTGGTGAAGATGTCTGCAATTTGCTCGTTTGTGGAAAAATGACGGAGATGGATTGTTTTGGCCTCAACATGATGTCGGATCAGATGATATTTAGTATTGATGTGCTTAGTACGATCATGGAACTTTGGGTTCTTGGCCAAATTTATTGCAGAGGTGTTATCAATCATGAGTGGAGTTGATTGTATTTATTTTACCTGCAAATCTTCAAGAATTTTTCTGAGCCACACAATTTCTTTCGTTGCTTCAGCTGTTGCCACGTATTCTGCTTCTGTTGTTGAATCTGCTGGTACTGATTGTTTGCGTGATCTCCAGGAGACAGCTCCTGATCCTAAACTCATAGCATATCCTGAAGTAGATACCCCAGTTTCTTTGTCTCCATCGAAGTCTGAATCAGAGTATCCAATCAAGTTGAAGTCGTCCACCTGTGTATACTTGATTCCAAGGTCTTGAGTTCCCTTCAAGTACCTTAGAACGCTTTTTGCAGCAGACCAATGTGCCTCACAAGGCTTTTGCATAAACCTGGAGAGGATTCCAACAACAAAGGAAATGTCTGGTCTGGTAGTAGTGAGGTAGATGAGACTTCCTATAAGCTGTCTATACTTTGTTGCATCCTCAAATTCCTTTCCTTCAATAGATGTGAGCTTCAAGTTTTGTTCCATTGGAGTAGAAAGAGGATTGCACTCTGTCATGCCAAATCTATTTAACAAATCTCCAATGTATTTCTTTTGAGAAAGAAATATGGATTTTGGATGTTGGGTTACTTCAATGCCAAGATAGTAATGAACATAGCCCAAATCAGTCATTTCAAAACTTTTTCCTAATTCTTTCTTTATGGATGCAATATAACTTTCATTGTTCCCTGTCATTAAAATATCATCTACATATACCACAAGATATACAACTGTTTTGCCAACTTTCTTGACAAATAAAGTTGCATCATCAAGATCAAAATGTTTGAAGTTGAGTTTCAGAAGATGCTCAGTTAGTTTTTCATACCAGGCTCGTGGTTCTTGTTTGAGGCCATACAAGGACTTCACAAGTTTGCATACTTTGTGGTCATGTCCTTTCATAGCAAATCCTTCAGGCTGGGACATAAAAACATTCTCTTTTAGATCTCCATTCAAGAATGCAGTTTTTACATCCATTTGATGGACTTTCCAACCATTCTGAGCAGCTAGTGCAAAGAGTGTCTGGATGGTGGCCCATTTTGCTGTGGGGGAAAAAGTTTCCTCATAATCAACCCCTTCTTTCTGTGCAAAACCTTTTGCCACAAGCCTAGCTTTGTGCTTGTCAAGTGAGCCATCAACTTTGTACTTGTTCTTGTAGACCCACTTGCAGCCAATTGGTTTGGTTCCAAATGGAGGATCAACCAGCTTCCAAGTGCCATTCTTTATGAGGGCATCATACTCCTTCTGCATCGCTTCTTTCCATTCATCATGAGAAGCATCTTCTTTGAAGGAAGTTGGTTCAAAATCTGTAGACAAGTTCAATTCACAATCATAAGTAACATCCATATCAACAGGTGAATTAGAGTTATCTACATCACCTCCATCTTGTCGGTTTGTATTTCTGGTTCCTGTTTTTCCAATTTCATCAGGATGAACACTTTCAAGTGTCTTTGTCAGCCACTTTGGGGGACCTTTCTGAGATGGTCTAGGCTGCTCTATTGATTGAGTTGGGACTGAATCAAGATTGAGTCTCCCAATTCTATCAATTACATCACTTAAAGCATCATCCGTTGTTGGAGTGTCATGCAGGGGAGATTGTTCTTCAGAAGAAGATTCCACATGTTGATCTAGTATAGGAATCCCCCCTTAAAGATGTGGAATCTGATTATCAAACTCTTGAAATGATTTTGGTTTTGTGAATCTATCCAAGCGATCAAGTTGCCGCTCAACAACACTGTCAGATTTGGATGATTCAAGAAAAATGACATCTCTAGATAAAACAAACTTTTTATTTACTTCATCATAGAGGCGGTATGCTTTAGATGTGTTTGAATACCCCAAGAAGATACACTTACGACTTCTAGCACCAAGTTTGTTTCTATGTACCTTTGGTATTAAAGCATAACAGGTGGAACCAAAAATCCTGAGATGTTTTACCAAAGGAACATGTCCATACCACAATTCATAAGGAGTCTTGTTTCTTATAGCACTAGATGGACATCTATTCTTTATATATGCAGCACATAGAACAGCATCAGGCCAAAACATTGTCTTTACATTTTTGAAGAAAAGCATGGATCGTACCATATTCAAGATTGTTCTATTCATTCTTTCTGCTACACCATTCTGTTGAGGATTATTACAGTTGTTTGATGTTTGATCCCATGTTGGCGAAGATAGTTTTCAAATTCATTTGATGTGTATTCTTTTCCATTATCAGTGCGAATAGACCCAATATGAGATTATGCATCATTTTCAATCCACTTATGAAAATTCTTGAATGTTTGAAAGGCATCAGATTTGTTCTTTAATAAATAAACCCAACACATTCTGGTGTAATCATCAATAAATGTCACTATATATTTATTTCCATTTGCAGAAGGAACAGGCATTGGACCACATAAATTGAATGAATGAGTTCAAGCTTACTATGTGCTCTTGAATGTGAATCATGAAAAGACTGTTTGCTATGCTTTCCTAGAATGCAAGCATCACATTGCTTATGTTTTCTAGGAATTGTAGGCAAACCAGCAACACCATTTTTCTTTAATAAGCGAAGACTGTCATAGTTTAAATGTCCAAATCTAGCATGCCATAATAAACTTGATGGAAGTGTACTTTCTTCATGATGAGAAATATATGAGAAATGTTGTGCATGAGCAGAGGTTCCTTGCAGTTTAAGAAGTCTTTATTCTTCTATTTCCCTCATGACAAGTGAGTGGTCAGATGCCTTTCTTACCTCAAGCTTTCCATCAAACATATGAATGGAGTGACCTTGCTGGCGGATGTGGACCAAGGACAGCAAGTTTCTCTTGAGTTGTGGGAGATATAGAACATGATCCAGAAGAAAGTCTGGAAGACCAGGCAGTTTAAGCCTGATTGTGCCAAGCGCTGATGGCTTGATTTTTGACTGATCTGCAAAGTATACTACTCCATCAACATTGTCAGTGAAATCTTCAAAAAAATCTTTCCTATGAGTCATATGACAGGTTGCTCCTGAGTCAAGCAACCAATCATTTTTCGAAGAAGCAAGTGAAGCATTAAACAAATCTTCATTTACTCCAATGTTACATTGTGCCTCAATATAGTGAGCGGATTCAGGTGCTTTACCTTTGTCTGTGTCATCAGTTTTACCTTTCTGCTGGTTTCTTCTCTGCTCTATTTTGTCCCATGGTAGCTTGCATGTAGAAGCATCATGTGATCCATTTCGTTTGCAGCGAATGCAATGTAAGTCTGCCTTTTCTGCTTGAGAATGTCTGCCCCCCTGCCTCTGAATTATCTTCCTCTTCCTCTTTGTCCACCTCTTCCTCTTGTAGAATCTTGAGCAGGATGTTTTTCTTTATGAGCAAGGCAAACAGTCTCTTCAGAAGATTCAGGGACTGTTTTCTTTCCAAAGGCTTTCTCTCTTTCAGCAAACTTTTTCACAAGAGACTCAAAGGTTATGTCTTTAAGATTTCCATTTGCTTGTAAAGACTCAAGATAATTGGAGTAGGTAGGATAGAGTGCTTTGAGAAAGCCAATAAGTGAAATATCCAGCTCAACCTTAGTGGATTTAATATCATGCATTATAGACTTTATTTCAGATGCAAGAGCAAGAGGATCATTATTTTTCAGTTCAAGAGTGAAGAGTTTAATCATGAGCTGAACAACTTCAAGTGCAGAATGTGAATCATAGAGTTCTTTCAGCTTTTGTAAAGCTTCAAAGGCAGTGGAATAGGATGAAATATGACGACTTACTTCTTCATTTACAGATGTTGCGATCAATGCATAGGCTTTGCTATTCTTGTTTTCCCAAATGACAAGTTATTTATCTAATGTAGGCTGCACAGTGTCTTTGTCTTCTTCTCTGACACACACTCCTTTCCACAACTCATTGTAGATGAGGGTGTGTTTTACCATCCGAGACCATTCTGAATAGTTCTCCTTGCCAGTGAGAACTATTCCTACCATAGAAATGATTGAATGCATTCTGTAAAAAAATACTTCTGCTTGAAAAAGAAAACTTCCTTACAGCCTTATGCACTATATTTTCCACAAATCCCTCTAATGTGTGACAGAAGGCATCAGAATTTCATTGAAATATTATATCACTTGATGCTTCAATACAACATTACCAAAAATAAAAAATTGTGCAATATCACTATATCACCTCCACAAATGCTTTGATATATAAAATATTTTGAATGATGTATAACAGCGCAACACTATTCGATCTCAACACTATACCAAAATTGCTATCATACCATCACATAAACTGCGTAATCACATAAACTGCTAGCGGTCTCACTTCAATTTTTAATACAAAACTTTGTTTACCTGCGTTAATTTATCTGCAATGGTTACCAATTGTCATGCCATCATTCTGCCTTTACTTTCATTTGTTGTACTACGTTTTGACATACTGTTATCAAATCCTCAGCACTTTCACACAAAGTCAATGTTAAACGTTTAACACACATCTAAATAGATCTGGAATTTAGAAATTTCTGGTAATTACAATCGATCACCACAGCAACACTCAAGATTTGTATCAAAAATTTATGCAAAACAAATCAATATTCAAATCGACTGACCCAGCAATAAGACCCAACTCCACTTGATCATTTCAGATTTCGATCCACTGATCACTTCCAGCACTATCCAAAACGCAGTCCTGGGCTACTGTTCATTCAGTGTAAGTAAAACCCCCACGATGAGTTATGATTCGGAACAACAGATATTTCAAGAACGAATGATGAAAATTGGGAATGAAATAAACGATGAGGTTCAACAGCGGCTCTCAAGGCTCTCGATATTCATGGAGAGAATCTCATGCTATTTCCAGGCAATGGCAATGGTATTCCGACCAAGGGATTTTCCGTGAGAGCAAAGAAGATGATAAATTAATATCTGAGTCCACGACAGACAATGAAAAACCTGAGGATATTGGTAAGGTTACAGAAGAGCTTGCAAAGAAAGACGGGGAGTTCGAGGATGTCGTTTCTCATGCTTCAGAAGATTTAGAGGAAGCCAAGGAAAGAATCAAGAAAGCGATCTCTGAGGAGCAACTGTACTGTAGAGCAGTTATTTCTGATCAAAATAATCTCGAAGCAAAAGTTCTGAAATTCAATGAAGAAATGGGAGCCGAGTGTTCAAAACGGATGCGCAGAGAACAGGTGAAATGTGAGCCAAGCTGGGCAAATGAGAGATCAAACGGAAGCAGAGAGGAGCATGTCAGACCAACGTTTAATGTCAGGACAGAGGCAGCGCTGGTGCGCCAGAGAACATTATGGACAGATGCGTTGGCAGTGCTCAGGGCAGAGGAAAATAGCAGAAATGAAGGAGTTACAACTATTTTAAGAACCTGGGACCTGTGCTCTGATACCATGTCAGGCCAGGATAACTCCAGAATGAGCGAAAGAAAAACTGATTGCATTAATTCATTAGCTAACTATCATTTATATACAGAAATAGGACAGATCCATTCATCTTCTTGATGACTGATCGCGTTCCAGTTCACCCATCCGTTGAGGATTAGGTGTCAACAAGTTTTTATTTACATGTTTTTTTGCATCAAATAGTGACATGAGATTTCCCTCTCTGTTGACTTTGTTTTTTTTTAGCTTTTCAATTTCAATTATGCTTTGATTTCAGTCTTGTTCATTTACTTTGTTAAGTAAGTTTAGAAATCAACTCATTCATGTCATTGACGGTTACCTCAAAAAGCCATATTGGGACTACTAGCGAGGGATCGAATTATGAATGTGTGATTTGATTTTAGTTTTACTTTTCTGCAATTAGATATTAAATTGCTCATATCATTAACGGTTACCTCTGAAAGCCATAGCGGGACTACTGGCGAGGGATCAAATTATGAATGTGTGATTTGATTTTAGTTTTACTTTTCTGCAATTAGATATTAAATTTCTCATATCATTGACGGTTACCTCTGAAAGCCATAACGGGACTACTAGCGAGGGATCAAATTATGAATGTATAATTTGATTTTAGTTTTACTTTCCTTGCAATTTTTAATTTCTTTGAGTGCAATGGCTTAACTTTTATTTTCGTATTTAGATAAGTAGCAGAAACAATGATTTCATGATCAATATTT
Source organism: Pinus tabuliformis (assembly GCA_031772625.1). Classification (NCBI taxonomy): domain Eukaryota; kingdom Viridiplantae; phylum Streptophyta; class Pinopsida; order Pinales; family Pinaceae; genus Pinus; species Pinus tabuliformis. Next base: position 1,123,645,434 of record CM062807.1, on the reverse strand, counting down.
CATCTTTTGTTTGATTTAAGTAGCTGCATATTTACACTTTTGTTTAAGTACTAATTCCATCAATAACATGTTTTGAGATCTTTTGAAGTGCTAAGTTTTGGAAGTTACTTCCATACTTGACTTTTAAAAGTATTCTTAAGACTTTAGAATAGGATTTCCATCTTCATTAGACATTTTAGGAGATCAACAAAAACAAAACTCCAAAACAAAATAAAATCTATAAAACAACGAAGTAAGAAAAAGGTTAACTAAGCACATATGGTGCACCACACTTCATCAGTTTACGATACCCGGATTGATAATTTATGTAGAGAAATTTAAGACGTTAAATTGACTAGACATTTTTGGCGCCGTTGCCGAGGAAGTGTAATTAGGAGACCTTATTTCTTACATCTATTTTTTTTTTTTAATTCTTGAGTATGCTCTCCTCCTGCACTTCGTGTGATCTGGAAGATCAGAAAAAGGATTGTTAAAAGTAAAAAAAAAAATTAAAAAAATAATAATTGTTGAGTATGCTCTCCTCCTGCACTTTGGGTGATCTGGAGGATCAGAAAAAGGATTGTTATGTAAAAAAAACAAGGAAAAATGAGACAAAATAAACTTCATCATTTCAATTGATTCAATAAAAAAAAAAAAAAAAAAAAAAAAAAAAATGAAACCCAATTGCTTTGATAGGTTCAAATTGTCCAACATTGACTGGTTATGGTTTGTAGTGGTCCTAAAAACACTGTATCCTGTTCAAATAAGGTTTTGCAACTTAGCTACGGAATGTAGCCTGATTCCGCAGCTAGTTGAGAATTCTGCAGCTGATTTCAAGGTTTAGCAGGTTACAGGCATCCAATGAAGAAACCGACCACATGGGCATCTCCAGAATTGTCCCGACATGGATCCTATCCTACTCACCCAGCTCAGATCAATAAAAAAACCAACCTAAAACCTCAGTCAAAGTCCTGTTTTTAGCATGTTTTCTTTGAAGACTTTGTTGCCTGAAATTGAAAATCATTAATCCTTTTTATAAAATTTCACAATTTTAGAAAAAAAAAAAGGGGAAAACAATCTATGGCTATCTTGAATCCTAGCTTTCACTATGGCTTCAACAAGAAAATCTGCATCCCTGTTCATTTTTTGACCTTAAAACGAACCTGCAAAAACATTAAAAAAAAAAAATCATTGTTTTGTTTAATAAAATATATATGTATATTTCTAATTTTGAAAATATAACATATAATTTTATTAACAAAATAATTTAAAAAAATACATTAAAAAGAATATAATAAATTTTATTATTTTGTTTAGTAAAATATATATGTATATTTTTAATTTTGGAAATATAACATATATAATTTTATTAACAAAATAAGGAAAAAAAAAACAACAAAACAAATAAAAAAACCTACTCCATGAAAACCACGTAAGGCTAAGAGCATAAAAAGTTTTTTTTTGGCAAACAAAATGAAGTATAACAAGGGATTGCACTTGGAGTATAAAATATCAATTAAGGATCAAAACCGTGAAACGAAAAGCCAAGAAAATGAATTGTGACATGCAGCTACAGCGAATTGATGCTTATCCTCAGTTTCGGCTTCAACAAATTTGCAATATAAAGTTTATCCCATTAAAGTTGAGCTCAATAGTGGAATTTCAAAATGCAGATCAAATTTACATAAATAGGGGTGTTGATTTAGGTAAATCTTACGGATAGATGCTATCTCCAAGTGCATACAATCAAAGAAAATCTCCATGTGGTAGGCTATCACAACTGTGACTGCTCATAACGCTTCTGTAAGAATTTTCCAAAACGCTCATGAACCTGCAAATTCAAACACAGCAATTTAGAAAAAAACGTAAAGAGAGAAAACCGACAAACTTTGAGAGCACAACTTGGTCAAACAGAGACAAATCTGGAAAAAATAAAACATGGTTTTTTTCGCCAACAGGGTCAATTAGATAACCCAAAAACCGTTTTAGGAAATTTGTGGCGGTATGGGAGAAATCATCGGTTCGTTGGAGCCCATTCTTGTCTGCCGCGTGTAAAAAAACAGAATTTCAATTAAATGAACAGGGTGTGATTTAATTCGGCGTGCCTGAGAAAGGGGAATTCAAATTTGATTATGTGCTGGCACTTACTCTACCACGTCTTTTGCCCTTAATGCCACCTGTTTTCAATTCATTAACACCTGTTAACAAGCAATCTCAATTGAAGACAGCTCTCCATTACGTGAACCGGTTGGATACGGCTCTTCACAGCCGATTGATAGATGTGGCATGAAGCTTTTTAGCATTTAATTTTGACTTTAATGTATAACAACACTTCTCCAAGCACCCATCTAACAACTATCCCTATGAATGCTCGATGCTTTACTTGGATGGATTTTATTATTTACATAGTCACACGCCTTGCATGATTTGATATGCAATGATAAGTTCTCGGTGTTTGAAACTTCTGGAAAGACTCAGGTTAAAGGCAAAATGCTAGCTGATATTATCAAGAACCTGCAACAAGATGGGATTATATACACTGTTTTGTACACATCAGAGCCATATGAAATGGTTCCACTTAGTGGATTTCATAAATGGGAAAGGTTTCTTATTTCAAATGATTCTGAGAATGGTTCTACAAATTCGACTTACTGTGATGCTATTGGTAAATCAAAAGCATCGATATTAGAAGGCTTTCCTGTTGCATCTTTTATAGATTCTAGCTTTTCAATGACATTTCCATATGTGACTTTGTCTGGGGACAGTGAGCCTCTCGAAAATTCATTGCTCTCAGGTTTATGGAAATCTGTGACCATGGCTTTAGAAATAATGAAATTGCTTTTGTGGAGCCATGCTTTGTGGAGGGTCCCTTATTAGTTGTTCATTACACCGAGTTTTTTTTCTTTTCATATCTTTGCAGCCTCTTTGCATACTCAGTCACCATGTTTTCACACAGCCTATGCATATATTCACTCTGTCTTCACATACTCTGTACATACAATTTCTTTAGTCGCAGTTATCTACTTCCATATACATTTTCATTCCATTTCCATATCCATAAATGACTGGTTTTTATCCCTGCAGTCACTCCCTTTCTCAGACAATAAAGGGAATTCTCAAGAGTAGCCGAACAAAAATAAATAAATAAATAAATAAATTCAAAATTGATGTTTGACTGTTTCAGCCACTTTTCGCAGCTGGTTCAACTTTCTGCAGCTGTTTTTGTTAAACTCTAGGTTGCAGGTGTCATCAAGAAAAACAAGCCACATGGGTCACTGGGGGAATGTCAGTACATGGATGGTGTCCTATTCATTTGATCCAATTCAATGAAAAAAACCCCAGTCAAAGGGAAGTCAAATTGCATGTTATCACTAAGTCATTGCATGTCAAGAAAAAATAATACTTTTGAATCAATGAAATGAATAAGTTATTTGCTCACTTTTCTAAAGGTATTGATTAATTTTGGACTGATGATGAAATATGAATGGCTAACTTTGTATTCAAGATTTTTGGCTACAAAAACCGTGCACATTCTGCAGCTGAAGTCCAAGTCCGTAGACTGAAAAAACTTCATTGTTCAAATCAACCTAACTTTTTCATACGAAATCATATTTTGATGATTTAAGTACCATTGGAAAGATCTAAACAAGATCTACACAATGAGAAATCCATCATTAGAGTTTGAAATGGCAAATAATGAAATAAATTGCTGAAAAGAAGCAACATCAACTTGAGGCACTAATTCCAAATCAGGTATAAATTCTTTTGATTTTTCCTTTGAGAACTTGTTTCACTAATACAAATTCTTAGTTTTGTGTGTAAATATCATAACTAGAGAGATTGGCCATCTCTCTCCTTTGATAATCTTACATTCCATTGCAGAAGAAGTATTAGTTTTTTTTGCAGGTTCTAGGAGGAATGACAAATGACTACAAGAGAATGGTGTCTCTCTAAGAGACCAATTTGTTTCATAAGAGGATGATCAACAACAAAGAGGAAATATGTTGATGCAAAATCAGATCCAAACACTTGAAAAACTTTCAGATACTATTGTCTCCATCACATCCATACCTCATAATAAACCATTCATCTCATTCTCCTCCATATTTTCCATTTACATTCACATACACTTTCCATCTCTTTTTGTCCATTCATAACCCACAAATAAAAGAAAGAGGCTCATTCATATGCTTATTGCCCATTGCCATTTCTCCTCTCCATTTCCATCTTCCATTTCCTGTCATTTTCATTCTGCAAATAAGCCCTGCTTCAATGCAAACTATTGAGTCCATAGTCCTTTGAGTTTAAGTTCTTTGTAAAAACACCTTGAGGCTTGCATGCCTTAATGGCAAGTCCTCATGCTGACAAACAATGTGAATACATTAATGTCCCTTGTTTATCAGATCTTCTAGGTGACTCGACATCGGCAAAATCATTCGTACCTAGCAAGATGTGTTTTGGTATCTTGACTCTCATTGTCATCAATGGTGAGAGTTCTCGTGGTGACTAGTGGCATCCATTAATGGCCACTAAGCCAACAATTTCCTACTATGTTCAACATCAGAACATCTTTTCACATAGTAGGAATTGTGACAACAAGTTTTGAAGACATGAAGACTATTATTTTCAGCATTTTGGAGCAGATTCAGCAAGTTTTAGTAGAAGCAATAAAAAGTCATCTTATCTCTTTATCCATGACTCCTCTTGTTCAGCCACTTGAAAAAGAATATGATCAGAATTTTGCAGCCACCACACATAAAACTCATCCATTCCAAAGGGTAAGTTAAGGTATGTCATTTTCTAACTTTTGACCATAGAATTCCATAAAACGCTAGAATGATAATTGTTGGAAAAACATTTCTCTTCCTCATTTCATAAAATTGCAATACCATCAGTTGGGGGGGGGAATACATTCATGTTCATATCTTGCCATGTCCATATCATACTCATGAGCCCACATACTTCCAACATATATTAACTATTACATTGTTATTATGAGCATATAATGGCTTTTCAAAAAAGTGCTTAAAGGACAAATTGGATACAAACAAAATCATGGTTGTCACACAAGAACCAACCATCATGCAATCCAATAAAGATATACTTTGCAAAAATAATCAAAATATCATTATGTAAAGTTCAAATATCAAAATATAATGCAACAAAACAAAAAATTGGTTGTAACACAAGAACCAACCATGTTTCTATTCAAGTAAAACACTTTGCAAAAATATGAAGTTATCAAATGATATCATGCAAAGTTAAGCCAAAGCTCAAGGATCAAAAGAGTTAATGTAATATATATTGCATGAGGACATGCAATAGCTTCCATTGGGGGGTATGTTGAGTCTTGAAAATGTCATTCATTTCCATTACACTTTCACTATTATGTCCATTATATCACCTCCATTTCACCTCCATTTCACTACTATGTCACCACATTCATCCCACTTTCATTATCATTGGGCCACATTTATGTTTTTCCAAACTCTATTAATTATAAGCCTTTTAAGTGAATTTGTGGTTAAAAATTAGAAAATAGTGTGCATATGCTTATACCTAACAAGTGGGTTGAGATTGTTGACATGTGTAGGTCCAAAGGAGGCTTCTAGAAGACCCTTATGTGGCACTCTAAGGCAAAATTCGAATTTCAGTGGAAAGAATCATGGGATCATGAGGATATGTGTCACATATCCTAATTGTATTGTAACTCTAAGAAGACATATGTCTTATCAGTTCCTATTTTGATTAGGACTCTAGAGGTAGAGGGAGAGATTCATGGACTCTCATTAATGAGATGGTTTCTCATCTTTTTGTATAAATAGGAGATCTCTCTCCTTCATTTGTTATCTTGGCTTGGATTTTGGTTCTTTAGCTTGGAGTTTGTAGTTCTTCCTTGATGGCTTTTGAAAGCTTCGGAGAGCTTTGTTGTACTTTTTGATTTTGACAAATTTGAATAAAGCTTTGATGTTCTCAACATGGAAGGAGATGTGAAGTAGATGTCATGGAGCACATTAGAATGTAAGGTAGAGTAGTTTTCATTTTGTAATTTTGCTTTGATTTCATTATGTCATTTGATTGCTTTCAAGTTTGATAGATTAGATTTTCCATTCATGCAATTTTAATTCATGTAAGTGTGTTCAACCGGTTGATTGTAGATTAGTTTTTCTTTACATGTTTTTTTGCATCAAATAGTGACATGAGATTTACCTCTCTACTAGATTTGTTTTTTTTAGCTTTTCAATTTCAATTATTCTTTGATTTTAGCCTTGTTCATTTGCATTGTTAAGTTAATTTAGAAGTCAACTTACTCATGTCATTAACGGTTACCTCCGAAAGCCATAGCGGGACTACTGGCGAGGGATTGAATTATGAATGTGTGATTTGATTTTAGTTTTACTTTTCTACAATTAGATATTAAATTGCTCATATCATTAACGGTTACCTCCGAAAGCCATAGTGGGACTACTGGCGAGGGATCGAATTATGAATGTGTGATTTGGTTTTAGTTTTACTTTTTGCAATTAGATATTAAATTGCTCATATCATTGACAGTTACCTCCGAAAGCCATAGCGGGACTACTGGCGAGGGATTGAATTTTGAATGTGTAATTTGATTTTAGTTTTACTTTTCTACAATTAGATATTAAATTGCTCATATCATTGATGGTTACCTCCGAAAGCCATAGTGGGACTACTGGCGAGGGATCGAATTATGAATGTGTAATTTGATTTTAGTTTTACTTTCCTTGCAATTTTTTATTTCTTTGAGTGCAATAGCTTAAATATTATTTCGGTATTTAGACAAGCAGTAGAAACAGTGATTTCATGATCAATATTTACACTTTTTTTTATTTAAGTAGTTGCATAATTACACTTTTGTTTAAGTACTAATTCCATAAATAACATGTTTTGAGATCTTTTGAAGTGCTAAGTTTTGGAAGTTACCATTAGGGACATAAACCTTGTCTTGAAATCTACATCCACACTTGACCTTTAAAAGTATTCTTAAGACCTTAGAATAGGATTTCCATCTGCATTAGAAACTTTAGGAGATCAACAAAAACAAAACAAAATCTATAAAACAATGAAGTAAGAAAAAGGTTAACTAAGCACATATGGTGCACCACACTTCATCAGTTTACGATACCTGGATTGATAATTTATGTAGAGAAATTTAAGACGTTAAATTGACTAGACATACACATTAAATACTCTCCTACTAAATGTTATAAAGGATGAATGGATTGATCTTCTTAACCTGGTGGGAAAGGAGATGTCTCTCAATTTCCATTTCAAGAGATTTGTGAACTGTGCAAGAACATATCAAGAGGAAAAGCAAAGTATGTAAGATCCCCTCAAGATCCATTTATGACAAGAGTAAGTAAATCGACAACATTATTGGTAAGTCAAACTGAACTTAACAATTTACTAAACATTCTTGGTAATTTAAATGAAAAAATTGACATGCTAAGAATGCAAAACAAGAAAAAGGTTGAAAATGTTTCTTTATTTTTCCCTAAATGTACAAAGAAGCATTTTTTGCATGAATGTCCTCTTGATAACATTAAAAATTGTAAAATTTGTGTAGGATCGGATACTACTGAAGATTTCCCATCATTACTAGGGTTGAAAGCAGTTTACCATAAGGATAATGGAGTGAATCAAGAAAATAGCAACTCCGTTGTGTAGCTCCATGAGGACTATGGAAACCTCATCAAACCAATATGATTCAATATCCTTGTGCACAATTTCAAGGTTATGCACAACAATCTCAAAGTAATTGGAAAACACCCTTGCCTTGGCAACCTTGGCCATCTCAATCCCAATCTCAAAACCAATCTTAGAAATAGGGTTGGGAAGAGCCTTACAGAGGAAATTGACCATATCCTCAATATTTCCCTCACTATCCTCAATACTAATATCAATGTTATCCATACCATTCACCTCCACCAGAGCATTAGTTTCGTTTACCTCAATTTAACCTTTCCCATTACGACGCACACAAACACCCCAAAGGTCCATTCCCACTCCACTACCCGCACAACCATTTCGAATTCCCAATAATAAAACACCTCAATCCACTTAAAATGTTGAGGTATTGAAAAATGATTCACCAAATGCCATTGAAGAACAACAACCAGAAGAAAAAGACTTAGATAAAGTCCAAGAATCATGAATGCCTGTCGATAAAGAGTAGTTGTTGGAACGTAAGATTGAAAAGTTTCATGCATGCCTATCACCAGATTCTATGAATGGAAATCACATATCTAAGGACTTGAATGGCATGATAGAAGGAAGCCAAGGAAGAAAAGATTACATTGAATCTTGGTTCAAGACAGTCATCGGATCGCAATGCTCAATTCTTCAATATCTTTCAACATCATCTCAATCAAGGAAATTGGTCTCTCATATATTGGTACATATCAAAGAATATATTTCAAACCTAAATATGATTTTATCTATCATCTTGTTACACACATGGTTCCATTGGAAGCATTCATATACATGAACGAGATTTATTTTTCAAGTAGAGTAGGAATATATAAAAAAAAATGTAAAGAGAAAACTATGTCCTATTATGAAAACCAGCTTCTGCAAAGTTCAAAATAAGTTCTGCAATTTCATGATGATTTCAATATTTTATTATGGTTCTTCAAATCATTTTTGATTTTATGCTTGAGTTGGTTGATGTGGGATTCCTTAAGGCCCACCTTCTAACAGATTTTTTCCCATTACCCTCAACACCTTATCTGGGATCAAGATCAGAGATTATTTGGAGTGCCTTGGAACTTGCATACATCAATGGAAAGCCTCCTCATTGACAACAATGGGAATACAACAATGTCTCTTGATTGTCAGACCTTGCAGGTGACTCGACTTCAACACATCCATTTGTCATTGTCAAGATGCACTTAGGTACCTTGACACTCATTTACATTATTAATGAGTTTTCTTGCATTGGTTAACGATTTTCATTAATGATCAATAAGCCAATGATTTCTTTCCATTCTTGACTTCAGCACATTCAATCGTATGGTAAGAATTGTACCATTATTTTTGGTTTTGGATTAAGACTAATGGTTTTATGGAATCAACAACAACTTACAGTAGTATATTTTATTGGTTTCTTGTAGCAACATGTTGATCTTTTTGTCATTCAATAGTGGCATGTTGGCACCATTACAACACTTTTTCATTCATTTCATTTTCAAGAAAAACAATAAAATTGGGCCTATTTCATTGAATATGCATTATGTTTCATGGTTTCTACTTCAGCATGTAGTACACAATCCAAATAAGTAGTTCAAACTCAAAGAAAACTACTTTTTGAAAAAATTGACATTTTCCACAACAGCTACAGAAAGTTGTAGTTTCTACAGCGATTGTTGTAGCAGCCTGTTTTTGTTGTAGCAATTTTTTCCAGAGGCAATTTTGGCACAAATATTGCAAGAGATTGGAGAAGAAATAAAAAATTCTAGGCTTCTGGGTTTACTCAGAATATGGTAAATTGAGTATAACGCAGGAATAATTTAAAAGAATTCAATTTTATAGGAATTATCAGTAGGGTTTTAAGGCGGATTTTCATTTTTTACAATTGTGGACAAATTAGGCCAGATTTCGGTATTCTTGCACAAAACCATCTTTTCTTCATCAAAATGGGATTCTGAAGGCATGAAGCGGTAAAAAAGGTAAAAATACACCATTTCCCTTTTGAATAACTCAATTTGGCCTTAAAACGAGTTTGTGGCATATGTTTTTGTTGCAACATTGGGCAACGTGAAGGGTGAAATAGGGTAGAAATTGATTTGATCACAACTTGAAAACCATGCATCCATTGGTCCTGAAATATTTATGGTAAATGAACCAAGGTAGGCTAAATGAATACACAAAATTTCAAGAAATTCCAGAGCGTATTTTTTAATAAATTGGTCACTTTTACTACAACCATTTCTCAATTGTCTAGGGATCCGTGCACCTATTGGATGAGTTTTCTTATGGGAAGATTCATAAAACGAATGGTAACAACCTCAAAAAAAATTCAGGAGAATCAAATTTACCATTTGAGATAAATTGCAAAAACAAGTTAGTCACATGAAAATGGTACATTTCGTGGATCAAGGTCAAAGTGATGGAGCAACGTACTTGAGCCAAATCAACACCTACAGCTCCTACTTTAGCATTTCAAGTTCTCCAAAAGATAAACTTGAGGTAAAAACTTGCATAAGACTTTTTAATTTATTAAAAATTTAGGAAAATGTGAAAGATAACCACTTCAATTACCATTCATGCAATTCATCTTCTCCATCATTGACCTGGCCCTCATCAACCATTTTCATCTTTGAATTATCCACTCAACCATATTTTCATTTATTCGTCTATCCCTCATACCAAATTCATTCCCTTTCCAGAAGCCTTATCATCAAGAAATAGTGTGCAATGTATTCAAAAGTCATCATGAAAATATTATGAGTATGAAAGCTTGGCATGGCAGTGATCCATAGTAGAATTCATCATGAATGTCTTGAATTCCCTGAGTTTGAAATCTGATATCAATCTACTAGCTTTTGGAAATTTGAATATGATGTGCTTAAGAGCTAGGTTCAAGACAAATTTCAAGTGTTTAGAGCAAAGGTTGATTGAAGACATGCTTGTGAAGGAATGGAAGCATTAGTTGGTGGTCATCACTTTTATTGTGCATAAATGATAGAGGATTTGTCTTTAGTGTGACTTTTTGGAAGCTTTTCTGGTGGATTTTTCTGATCTAATTTCTCTAAAATCCGGTAGGAATTCATTGAAATCACAAGATTGATGGGTAAACCCTGCATAATAGAAGTGCCCTAGGGGTTTTTCATGGTGTTGAATCCATATATACAATAAAAAAAACTAGTTTAAATAACACAAATCAAGATTTCACATCAAAATTTTCACTAGATTCCAGCACCGGAAACTCCAAAAAGTTGCACTATAGACAACTCCAATGATAGACCTCAATGCCTTATTTTGTGATGTTTTGATCCATTATCTATATCCTTAAAAAATAAAATAGATGCATGCACTCCTTTCTTAGATCATTTGTTAAAAAAAAAAAATTGAGGTCATTGAAATCTGCTATGTTTTTACTCCTCTACCAGGTAAGAGATGGATCTAGCGAGGGTATGTGTTGAAATTGTAGCTCATAAAGTTTTTAATAGCAAAAGAGATGTTCAAAGTACTCTGAATTTTTCACAAACAATATGCCTATAAAATGGAGTATCCTAGAGAGAAAGAGAGAGAAAGAAACAAATATGAGTTCATACCCAAAGATCAAAGACAATGTTGTTTTCACCTTTGTATAAATTGCTGCACATTTTTCTCTTCTATGGGTATGATATCACAAGGATGCTACCTTGCAATGATATATGCAACAAACAAGAGAAAGAGTTAAACACAAGGTAAAGAAAATGGCAACAATTTCTTTAAATATCATAAAGCAAATGCAACAGGAGTTTAGCAACAACACAAAAATGCTTTCTCTTCTTTACATATTCAGCGCATATCATCAAGGCTCATGCATAGTACATTGATACCCTATTTCAACATGCATACAAAATGATTTGAGGAACACCTCCAAAATTATGGTAATAAACATGATTCACATTGAAAAAAATTGAGTTAAGCCTTGAATGTGTGGTTATTACTCCAAGTTACCACAATGATTGAATCATTTCATCAACCTTTTATTCCTCTTGGAATCTCTTCTATGGTTTCATTGTCCCTTGGTTGAAAAATCTTGTATGGTGGAGATGGTTTTATTGGTTCGACTACATTTCTTGGACATTTTATGGTCTAATTGCAGCACAATTGGGTGACATGGATTCTAAGATGAATACAATAGAAGAAAAATGAAAAAACAGTATATTTTGGGAGAAGCTACTTCTTTGGAGTTGTATTTTACATGGTGTGCATTCATATTTCATTTTCTTTGATGTTTCATTTTCCATTGAAACATTCAACTTTCAAATTTAGGCATCAAAGAAAGGGGTGTTGGAAATTAGCTTTATTCCATGGAGATGAGACTTGGTGTGAATCCATGTTCTCATGAAGTTGGAAAGGAGAAAAGACAGGTGATATAAGAAGAAATTCATTGATAATATTAACCAACATATTTTAAAGAAACACTCTTCAAGAATGAAATTGGAAAACCTTGTGTAGATAATGAAAATAGGTATATGACTTCATTTTTGAGACTCAACTTGCATGAGGGCATGCAAATATCTTGGTGTGGGGGAGATGTCGAGTCATTGATTTGTCATCATTTTCGCTTGTCTTTGACATTCATTAGGTCATTATTTCCAACCATCCATTGCACCATTTCACTCACTTACCACCATTTTTACTATAATTCTTCATGATGTGTATCTATATGTCTAAGTGGTTAATTAACATAGTTTTCCTTTATTTTTAGTAGATTAAGAAGAATTTTGCATGATTTTAACTAATGACAGTTTAGCAAATTCAAGTTGTTGCAGATTTGTCAAGTTTCTGTAGCTACCTCCATGGTTGAGTTAGTAGCACCACTCTAGAATGAAATCCGACACATGGACATTGTTTCTAGAAGCTCCAATATGGATTTTTATTGGTCAAATTCCACCCAGCTCGCACATGTGGACCTCCAGGCAAAGATGAAGGGAAAATTGCAGCAATTTTGACTAGTCAACTTCAAACGCTTTTTCTGAGAAAATGCAAGTGAATCTCAGAAAAGAAAAAAAACATTGGTTTTGTTCATAACGGGCCCAATTAAGTTTTTTATGACTAGGTTTCCCAAATTCGTTATCATTTGGGAGATATTCCGGGTTCTTTGGAGCCCTATTTCTAGTTGTGTTAGCAAATAATGCACCTATGTGTCAATAAACACTCAGTCAAGAAAACAGAGGTTGGAATGGACTGTGCTTAATCAAATTCGTGGCAACTAGGTGTCCATTAAGTTCTGATATTTAGCCATATGAATATCCATGAAGTTACATTGTAATCACTATATAAACATGCCATTGAAACATAAAAGGGGATAATTTTGGATGTGACTGTAATATTGTGTTACAAACTCTGTTTTTATTCCCTGAATGAAGATGCATATTAAACTTCCAATGCACAGTTAACTGATACCTTAAGTCGAGACCATTTGTTACGGAGGGCCCCTACAACAGAAGAGGTTCTATCTTATTTTATATTTTGCAATTAGATTCTTTCATAGTTTTGATTTCGTAGATTCAATTGTTATGTTTTTATTATGATATTTCATTCTCGTTTCATTCGAGACGCTTAAATCATCTTTTCCATCTCTTTAATTAGTTTCCAACATTCCATAATATAGGTACATTATATATTCTAGTTTGTTTCCATGGTTTTTAGCATAGACTTTTGGCCTAAATAGATGAACAATTATTTCTAGAATTGTTGTTTCATTTCCAACATTTCCTTTTCAATTACAATAGATGCTAAGCCAATGTAAATTTATTTTCTTTTGAAGATAGATTAAATCTCTTTTTGCATAGATGTTTATTAGGGATTAGATTTTCCTTCTTTCATCTAAGCAATAAAAGATTTCTTTCAAATAGATTCTTTCTTGCAAATCGAGTAGTTTATTTTTCGATTGTAATTTAAAGATTCTTTTTCTGAGTTTAAAATTGTAATTGCTTTTTAATGATTTCAATAATTTAACAATTTGTTTATTTTCATTAATGGAGATTTCATTCACATAAATTTTTCCAAAGGACATAAAAATATTGAAGTTGTTTCTGTTTTTTTAGAATTTAGTTTTTCTTCTTAATTCATTCTTAACAAGTAAATTGGTTAAGATTAAAAAATAGATTCAACTCAGTTAAATTAGAATTCAGTTTAAATCATCATGATCTTTTACATTTCATCAAAAAGAACAAACAAAACATAAAACGACAATCATCATAATAAACTGAGAGTAAGAATGGCTTCTAGCATATATAGTGCATTACACTTCATAAGTTTACCAACTCTGGTCAATAATTTATGCTTGCAATTTATGAACATTAAATTGACTAAATAATTAGCACTGAAGTACAAGCTCAGGAAAATCAAGATGGAGAAGGGCAACACAGTACCATAGTACTTGATCGGGTTCACCCAATGTCGGGATGAACTTGGGAGTGTTGGTGTAATAGTTGTCGAAGATGATCTGGTTGGCCTAGCACTTGTAGGCCTTCTCAAGAGTTGACACGTTAGCTACAAACCATTTAGCTTGTTTCAAGTTTAATCTCAATAGGTTCTAAATTCAAACTTGATAAGAAGTTGTTCATGGTGGATGATGATTGTCAAATAATTTTTTTAATAAAAATTATTAAAAATAAAAGTTAATTATGAAAAAAAAAAATCAACCTTGTAATTATAAATGAAAAATTGTAATTTAAATATAATTGATTTAATGCATATTTGATTTTATGTAATTAAAAAAAAATTTATATAGATTAATTTAATATTAATTCCTAAATTAACAAAATTGTCGTTATTATTATGGATATATATCATAATATGTTTTTATTGTCGTGATGTGTTTAGTGTTTGTTTCTTGGTCAGATTCAACTATAAGGCATTTTGGATTCCCGATGAGGTATCATTAAAGTATTATAGATATTATTCTTCATTGACTTCTATGGATATTTGGATTCCGAGAGCGGTTTTGGGCGGGAGCGATGGAGCAACAAGCAGGTGAGTATGGGTAGGTAGTTGCGTGCCTACAGCACATCGACGCAGCTAGTTGTACCATCTATGTATGTCTACCTCGAGACAGGGCAAATTATAATACCCCTTCTCTATAACAAAGGTTTTTTTACTCAGTTTTTTTTACAGTGCCTGCTTTACCTGCACTACGGTTTGGAGTATTGACCCTGGGTTTCAAGCTGTTTTGTCGACTTGTTGCTCCATCTCTTGGCGATTACCATACGCAGCTAGCGATACCTTGCCCCTGACAGTGATGGACCTCGATTTAGTGGATTACTTGAAAGAAATGTTAGCAGAGGGCTCTATCTGGACCACCCTGTGTTCAGCTAAGCTTGGGGAACATCCATTTAGCAATGAACTGCATGAGGCAATCTTCGGTCTCCCTTCTCTCTCAGGCCCATCTGACCACCGAGTGATCTTGCTAGATGACCCCCTACTTGGTTGTCCCTCTCCTCTCCCCCGCCATCTCCATCTTCCCTAGGGTTTGTGTTTGGGTGCCTTAACCCTAACCCTCTCTCCCCTACCCATGGTCACATTTCCCATCCCCTCTGTCTACTTACCCCTCTGCTCCTCTCGCTCCATCTTCCACTTCGAATCCCTTGATTTCGCTGTGCTCCTCCTAACCTCCCTCCGACTGTTACACCACCATTCCCCCTTAACGGGCACACTCCCTGATGACACATCCCTTCCCCCGGTAAATCCTCTTGAATCAGAGCACACCGCTGACCATTGAGGAGACTCAGTGACCGAAGTTAGGGCTTGCAAGAAGACCAAGTGCTTCTGGACCAAAGCGGTCGATACTTTTCTTAAGCTCGAGGAGGATATCTGACTCGGTGATACTATGGACTTCGCAGACAGGGTGCTAGTTGGAAGAGTCCGGGGACGAAATTATACAGTGGCTCGCATAAAAGCATGGACTTCGGAGGTCTGGGGGCATCACTTAGCTGACCTGCCCATAGTACAGACCTTCGTGAAAGGATGGTTTGCCCTATGCTTCTCCAGACCAGACCAAATGAATTGGGTACTATCGTCCTACTATCATTTTGAGCATGCCCCAGTCCTCCTGAAGCGTTGGTCTCTGCTGTTCGAATCGGACACAGAGCAGCTCAGTGTTGGTCCGATATGGGTCAGATTACCGGGACTCCCGTTACACTTCTGGTCTGAAGACATTTTTAGGCATATTTGGAACTCAAATGGCACATATATGGAATCAGATAAATCCTACTTATCCACAGGCAAGATGCCTTTTGCTATAATTCTAGTTCATATGGGCACCAAGGGAGGACTACAGGAAGTCATAACCATATAGTGGAGATTTTTCACCCAGAAGCAACCACTGGACTATGAGGGCATACACTATAGATGCCGAAGGTGCCATAAAGTCGGACATGTATATAAGGATTGCCCCCTGATCACCGAGAAGGGCCAACAACTAGAGATTAATGAACAAGAAGCCCATCCCCCTCAGGACATTCCTCAACTAGCTACAGAAGTGGAATACCAGCCACAACACATCCCTATCGAAGCAGACATTACACATGAGAAAGAATCAAGGAAGAAGAGGGAGAAAGCTCCTCTCCAATGTCCCTCCCCACCTCTAACAAGAGCACGGGCGGCTATAGGGGGAGCACAATCCACGAGTATGTCAAATTATTCTCTCTCATCTGCTTTTTCATCTTTTGCTTCTCTTGGTTTGCCATCCCTATCTCAGCAAGACTGGTCTTTGGATTTTTTGGGTGCTCCTTTCATTTCCCCCCTCTCGCACCCCCTGGCTCCTCTACCAGCCACCCATGGTTCAACACTACCCTATTTCTCCCCCCCCCCTTCCTGCTTACTCTTTCCCTCAGCCTTCCCTCTCTGATGATCCCTCTCCCCCATTACCCTCCCATCCCCTCCCAGAACCCCATTACCCCCTTCACTCCCTATTGCATTCTCAGGGCCTCGACATCATTGGTTTTGAGGCGGTATCCCCTCCCCCCCCCCAAAAAAAAAAAACGCTCGAGGGCATCCCTCTCATCTTTCCAAAGCCAAGCATCAGGCCATGGAGGAGATCGCATCTGGAAAACAGAAAACCATTAATTGGGCCCTTAGAGCAGAGCAAGCCCCTCTCCCCCCCCTCCATAAAGTTGCTCTCCTTTAACTATCATGGGATGGCTAATGTTATCACTCAGGTTGTCCTTAAGCTCTGGAAAAGGATACGGCCGAGGTAACCACAGACCAACTTTGGACTGCAGGTTCTAGCCAACCTGCAATCAGAGAGGGCTCTCTCTTTTAGGTTTAGCTTTGTTTAAAATGATTTTAGGCTAGTTATTGAGTTTAGGGGTTTTTGTTTTGTTTTTGGTGGGAAGGAAGATGTCTCAAGTAGAGAGGCAAAACATATTCTGGTAAGTTTCAAACCATTGGGCGTGGAGTCAAGGAGTGGGACTGCTGGTGCATTTTCTTGGTCACAAGAGAAATAAGGAGCAAGGTAGCTGCTCATGAAACAACACTTAAAGCTTAAAAGGATGGAATGAGAGATAAGGAATGAGAGGCAATAAAGAATCTCTCACTCAGCTTAAAAGGGGGAAAGGTGAATGAGCTCTGTCTAGGAGCAATTAAGAATTCCTAGACAACTGTCAAAGATGAAGGGATTAGGGGAAACATGAGCCATATGGAATTCATATTCATTACTAACCCAGATGAAAACATAAAGAAATAGCAGAAAATGAGCATAGAGGGCGTTTAAACCAATTCTAGACTATTCTTTCTTTCTACTATTTTAGACGGTATACCAATGGAAAAATAGAGGTAGGAAAACTTATTGAGTCATGTTGCAGCACAAGAATTCCAAATTCACTTCTTCAAAACCATTAGACACAGAGCAGACAGTCTTTCCTCCAAGCCTTTCAGCAGTCTTTGCGTACAAAAAACATATCAGGTATACAGTGCGAGTCTCCCCTGAAGACTATCAACCAACCAACCCTTTAAACAATACAGAGGGTGGCATATATAGGGAAGATTTTTCCAAAATTTATCTTTTACAGCAGACCTAACAGGTCTGACAGAAAACTAATTACTTTTAACCTAATCTTATCTAGAAATAAATGCCAGAAAATATCTTTGAGCTATGCTGGGGGCAGCTGTAACAAGATGAGTTAATGTCTGTCCTGGTGGCTGTGTGCTGTTCATCTTTCATAATTGTGCATTGGTCTTTGCACCCTTGCTGTTCGGCGGCATTGAATGCTTCTGACTGTGATTTGAGAGCTAGGACGGGCCTACTCTTTTTGTTTTTGACTTTCTGGGGGGCTCATCAATGTTCAGGTGCTTCGAGCCCTTAAAAATCTTCGGCTGATACTCTTTGGCTCTCCTCCTTCCTCTGATACTCTTTGGCAATAACTTGAACTGCCTCAGAATCTGATTCCGGGGCTCCGAAGTGCGATTTTTGCCCTTCGCGCCAAAAAAGTGTTGATGACGTCAGCATGTACGGACAGTGACATGGCATGACACGTGGCAAGGGGCCATGCAGGCACACGACTGGACATGTAACTGGGTAGAGGGGGTGACATAAGCAGTGACTGTGCAGGGGGTGACGTATGCGGTGACGTCACCGGGCAAGAGGTGGTAAGCGGTATTGTGGCGCACCACCTTTGGGGGAGAGCGATTTCGTGAGGGGGGCCTAGGCCACAACCCAGGAGCTAACGCGTGGCGGGAGTATGGCGGAAATATCGCCCATCTCCCGGACGCTAAAGCTCGGGCGATTCGAGGATGGGGCGGCCCGCCAGCCATTGATCTACGGGGCAGGCAATCCAACGGTTGGCGGTAGACGCGAGGCGGTGGCGGGTTAGTGGGCAGGGATATTCGCGGGAATATTCCCATTTAAATATACCGCGCGAGTGGGTTTAAACAATTGTTTATGCGGGTTTACGGGGGTTTTATGTGGCGGGGTTTAATATTTGATGCCAAAACTTTGGGTTGGGGGCAAAAAAGTGGGTTTTTGAGGGTTAGGGAAGAGGTTATTAGTCTGACCAGGTGTCAGATTAATCCCTGCTAAGACACAGATGGGCTAAAAACAGCCCCGGATGGACCACTTTTTCCCGGACTTATAAAAATATGGCTATATTGCCACGGAGGGACTATTCACATAGGGGAATTATATATACAAAGTTTTAATAGGGGAAAGGGGAAAACTGATAGGGAGCTATACAATATTGTTAGTAGTTAATATGAAAGTGATAAGCAAGCGCTAAGGTCAGGGACCTTAGGCTAAATTTGGGGAAAAGAACTTGCAAAGGACTGAGATCCTTGAGTGAAGCAGATCTTCACCAACGCAACTGATATGGAGTATGATGAGACTAAGAGGGTCAAGCAGATCTTGACCTCTTTGGGGAGTTAATAAGTGACTTTTTTAGAAGAAGGGGGAGTTATTTATATCTGCCTTTGAGCTCCTTTGTATGAAAACTGCCTGCACTGTGATCTGAAAAGATAAAACACTTTGTACCACAAAATTGATCACAATTTATCATTCTGCAACTACACAGCTACCTACCCAGACTATTTTTCTAACATTTTTTCTTCTTTTTAATTGGGTGCACTTAGGCTTGCAAACCCAGATTTACAATTTTCTTTTGAACATTTCCTATCTAAATCTACACTTATTTCTGCCAGGGCCCAGATTAAACAATTGGGTCCCTTTGATTCTCTACCTATCTACAAAATCTGCCAAGATTAAATTGTTTGGACAGATATCATTCTCTATATTCTAAAACATGAAATTGAAACCTAGGGAGGCTAGGATTTAGCTGTTTGGCCTTCCCTTAACTGAAAAACTCATCAAAAATGGAATACAACAGTGGAATTTGGACCAGCACACTTTCATTGCTTCTTGTGGAAATATGGAACACTGCAGCTTGCAAAGTATGACATATTTGGCATGTAAAAATGTCAATCATGAAAGATGAATACCTGCTGCAGCAGGAGGCTAACAGTGGCTCCACTTGGGGATGGCTTTTCCTTGTGAAAAGCCAAGAACAGCAAGTCAGACTGCCTTGTATTCAATTGCTGTTGTATTCTGCAAAATTTGCTTGGCCGGCTGCCTTATTTATCCTACCTACCTACCCTAACCAGCACTTACTTTTCTGTTAGGTGTAATGAAACAGCCAATGTAGCCACTTAAGCGTTATGAACATGAATGGCTTCTGCTGCTTGTGCTTGCTGTTACCTGAAATGAAGATCTTGCAATCTGATATGGCTTTGTTGATCTTTGAGAAGGTCAGGTAATTGCTGACCTTCTTTGCTGAAATAAGAAACTGTACAAAAGGGTCCTGTCGCATATATACATTATTGCTGGACTGAACTAAAGAACTATACAAAATTTTGGGATAGCTATCATGCTTTAGAATTGGGGGATCATCAACCGCTTGATACCGTGGTTTGCAGCCTGCTAGCGGAGAAGAGCAGTGTTTTACCTCATCACGCAGCTTACCATCAGATGAATTCTGCAAAACATGGGATGGTACCTGTAATTTTTTGAAAGCTGGCTCAGATGGCACCTGACAGACTTGTGTTGACTGTTCTTTTTCTGCTTCAAATATCCGAGATTGTTGCAAACCCAATGGCAGGGAATCCAGTTGGATTATCTGGTCATATGCTGCTGCTTCTGAATCTTCCTCAATCTGACATTCACTGGCACTTTGGGGCTGCAAATCTAGTGTTAGTGCATTAGGAGCAGGGCCTGGACTTTCCTCTAGCTGATCAGTAACAGAACATGGTGTCACTTGATTATTAATAGCATGATAATTTTCCCTAATAAACTAAAAAGACTTGAAACAAAATGGTAAAGTTCCTTCACTGAAATTGAAATTTTCTGCCTTTTCCTCCTTTTCTTCATAGTTGAAATGGGCATGCTGATCATTGGGTTCAGGCAGCTGAACCTGAACTGATCTTTCTGCCAAAATAATGTCTAACTCCTCTGTAAGGCTGATTTGGTCATCAGGCTCATAATCATCAATATTAGGATATTCCGACACATAGGATATAGTTAAGTTCAACTTGTTCTAGTGTAGAGTTAGGTATAGAGTTAGGTAAAGTGTGTTTCTTTACCGTTGTACATTTTGTAACTTACAATCCGACGGTCACGATATGTAGTGATCCGACGGTTCATTCTCTCCTCGGTATTACCGACACTTGATCCGTGGCTTGACACCCGATTGGTCCATGAGTTCTATTTAAAGCGCATGGAGGGTCATTGTTCGGGTAATCCGTGCATGAGAGAAGCTTATGTAAATTTTCATTCTTTGATTAATAAATTGCCTGTAGTACCCACGTTGGGACAGGTCGTGGACTGTTTCCCTCTTTGAGGGTTTTAACCACGTCAAAAATACTGGTGTATTGATCTGTGATCTGGTTGTGAGCGGTGTCCTTTTGGTGTTCTTTCTGAGGAACTTACCCTGTAAATTCCTACATGGTATCAGAGCTATTTGAGGGCCGCGTCCGTTGGTGATCCAAATCTGAAGCCGGTAGAACTGCATGCGGCTGTCGTTTCCTAGATCTGCTGTTTCTGACTGCTTTCATGCCGAGAGGACTGCTCTGTTGCGTTCGGAGCATCTGTTCCAGTGAGGAACCCCTTTCGTTTCACACGAAAAGGTTTCTGGTAGCCCTAGCTGCGTCATTTTTCAGATCGGGAGGTATACAGTTTTTTTTGCAGTTTACTGTTATTTTCTCTCTGCTTATTTTGGTCTCAGTTTATTTAGCCTTTTTTTTAACCGGATCTATACCTTTCATTTCTGCGTATGCTCTTTGCCCTGCAACTCTGTGCGATCTGGGCAAATCAGAAACAGAAAGGAAGGATTTTTCTCATGCGTATGCTCTTTTCCCTGCACCTTAGTGTGATCTCGGAAAATCAGAAACATTGAGAAAAATATTTAGTTTTTCGGCTAAAGCTAACTTTGAGATTTTTGTTTAAAAATTTCTAGTTTTTTGGCTAAAGCTAACTTCGAGCCGCAAGGTTCGTTTTTCTTTGCATATTCGTGTTGGGTTTTGTGTTTTGTGTTTTCTAGGGAAAAAGAGCTTTCTCAAGGCAAGCACGCAAACCAAGGCACCTCCCCCCCCCCTCTCTCTCTCTCTCTCTCTCTCTCAAATTTTTTGTATAGATCAATTGGTTCAAAGCTATTTTAAGAGAGTAGAGGTCTTGGGTTCAAGTCTCCATTTTGTGGGGGCGGATTTTTTTTCATTCCCGCACATTCGCGCACTTTGCCGGCAACGTCAATAATTTTTTTTCAAAAAGCCATAACTTCTTCATCCGGAAGCCTTTTTCAGAGCCGTTTTTTTTAAAACCGCCTATTTTTTCAAGATCTATCCATTGGAACACTTAATTTCAGCATATTCAGCTTCAGTTTTTTTTTAAATGGAAAGTCCATGCCAAGTCATTCTTGACAGCACTAACTACTTCCAATGGGTAGCCTACATGGAAGATTTACTTAGAAGTAAAGGTCTCTTCAGAATAGCCACAGACCAAGAGAAGAAACCAAAAGATGAAGACAAGGCTGCAAAATGGGAAAATAGACAAGATCAAGCACGTGGTTTGATAGGGATGTCTATTTCTCCTGATCTTAGATTCCACATTGCAGAACTTGAGACTCCTCATGAAGCATTAGAAAAACTCGCTAAAGTTTTTGGGATTAAAAATGAAATTAGAGCCCATCAACTTGAAAATGAGTTGCTTACTTTGGATCCTAATAATTTTTCTTGCATTGAAGATTTCTTGACCAAATTCAAGACCCTTAGATATCTCTTGGAAGGTTTTAAAGTTAAGAAAGAAGATGGTAACCTTATTTATTCCATCCTTACTAAATTGGGACCAGCCTACTCTGTATTTATTTCCACTTTCCATTCTACAAGGGAAGCTTTCATTTGTCAAGGAAAAGACTACAAGGCCCCTTCCTTTGACTCCTTTTGTGATTCCTTAATAAGAGAACAAGAAAAACTCTTACACCTTGGTCTTCTTAATCTTGGAAACTCTTCCACGAAAACGTTAGCCGCCCAGCAGCAACCAAATTCAAAGAATCCTAAGAAGTCATATCCTCAAAAGAATGGTCCTAAACCATATCAGCCTCAAAATGAAATATCATTTCAGCAAAATGATAAGACCAATAAAAACAAATGGAAGAAGAATGATAGACATTGTAACTTTTGTAATCGAGATGGCCACTTAGAATCTAAATGCTTTAAGAAGATGGAAGCCTTGGAAGCCGCAATGAAGAAACATAACTTCCATGTGGAGCCTACTTCAACTTCAACTTCTGGAATGGCACTTTCTGCATGTCGTTGTCAATCATCTCAGTCTGGTTATGCATTAAATGTATCTTCTTCTTCTTCTCATTCTCATGAGTGGCAAATTGATTCTGGAGCCTCTTATCACATGGCCAAAAACCAAGCCATGTTTTCTTCTTTAAATGATTGTAACACCAAAAATATATATGTTGGTGATGATAGATCTCTTAATGTTGTAGGGACTGGAACTGTTCATCTAGACAATGGTCAGTTTAATGATGTATTATGTGTTCCAACCTTATCCTGCAACCTTCTATCTGTCTATCAGATAACTCATTCAGGTGAAGGTAAAATTGTTGAATTTTCACCTCATGATGTTGTAATCAAGGATCTAAAAGATCCTAAACAAATTCTAGCTACTGGTCTTGCTGATGATTCCAAAAGGTTGTATAAGTTTCACAACTTTGGGTCATCAAATCTTCCCTCAGTATTTGTTGCTCATAATGATGAAGTGAGCAAACTTTGGCATGAGCGATTTGGTCACTTAAACTATCACTCCCTTCAACATCTATGTAAAGAAAATATGGTGACAGGTCTTCCTATGGTATCTTGCAGAGATGGTGTTTGTTCCGGATGTGTACTCGGAAAACATCATCGGGACAGTTTTGACAAACGTGCCTCTTGGCACGCCTCAGCCCCTTTACAGCTTGTGCACAGTGATTTATGTGGTCCTCTTCCTGTTGCTTCATTCTCTGGCTGCAAGTACTTCTTAACTTTCATTGATGATTTCTCCAGACGCACTTGGGTATACTTCTTAAAACTCAAGAGCGAAGTATTTAACACTTTTTTGGCCTTCAAAGCCTTTGTTGAAAAACAATCTGGACATCAAATTCTTAAGCTAAGAACTGATAATGGTGGAGAATATGTTAAAAACACATTCATCAACTTTTGCACTGAAAATGGAATTCAAATGCAACATACTGTTCCATACACTCCACAACAAAATGGTGTAGCTGAAAGGAAAAATCGCACCTTAAAGGAAATGGCTAATTGTATGCTGCAATCTAAAGGACTCAGTCTTAGTTTTTGGGCCGAAGCAATTAATTGTGCAAATTATATAATCAATCGCACTCCCACTAAGGTTCTAGAGAATATCACTCCAGAAGAAGCTTGGAGTTCCATTAAACCAGATGTAAGTCACTTTCGTGTGTTTGGAAGTGAAGCATGGGCCCATATTCCAGATGAAAAGAATAAAGCTTTAGAACCTAAGAGTGAGAAATGTACTTTGGTTGGATATTCTGAAGATGTAAAAGGTTATAGACTTATTCCATTTAAGTCCAAAAATGTTATCATTAGAAGAGATGTAAAATTTGATGAAAATAAATCGGCTTGTGAGCCTAGTCCGGCGGATGTGCCACCTCTTCCTATCTCTTCTACTTTTGAAAACATTTCTTCTTCAGATGATGAAAGCGAGGATGATAATCCTCCCCCACCTTCTCAGGATCCTCAACTTCCAAGATGGGTCCGTGCTACTCGGGATGCAGCAGGTGATCTTGCCGGTGATCCTACAGATCAGCGACGTACACGTTCTCAGTTTGAAAGAGCTTCTTCTTTACTGGCTCAAGCTCCAGTAAATCATGATCCTGACACTTTTACAGAAGCTTCAGGCCATCCACATTGGGAAGCAGCTATGAATGAAGAATATCATTCATTGATGACAAATGATACATGGGATCTTGTTCCTCTACCAAAGGGACGCAAACTTGTTAGATGTAAATGGGTTTACAGAACCAAGTATGGACCAGATGGGAAAGTTGATAAACATAAAGCTCGTCTCGTTGCTAAGGGCTTTTCACAGGTTGAAGGCATTGACTACACTGAAACCTTCTCCCCTGTTGCCAAAATGAACTCTATCCGCCTTGTTCTTTCCCTTGCTGCCTCTTTAAAATGGGAAGTCCATCAGATGGATGTTAAATCTGCCTTCTTGCATGGGGACTTGCAGGAAGAAATCTATATGGAACAACCCATTGGCTTCATACAAACAGACTCCAGCCTTGTTTGTCGACTTAAGAAATCCCTTTATGGCCTCAAGCAAGCTCCTCGGGCTTGGTATGCCAAAATGGATAGCTTTCTTTTAGAATCTAGCTTTTCTAGGTGTCATTCTGACAATATTGTCTACACCAAGAAAGTGGGAAACTCTCTTATCATCCTTGTTCTTTATGTTGATGATCTTATTCTTACTGGTAGTGATCCCAACCTTATAAACCATGTGAAGTCCAGCCTTAAAAAGAAATTTGAAATGACAGACTTAGGACACTTACACTATTTTCTCGGTCTTCAAGTCTTGCAATCCCAGGAGGGTATTTTCCTTTCCCAGTCCAAGTATGCTTGTGATATTCTTCGTCATTTTCACATGGAAGACTGTAAGCCAGCCCCTTCTCCCTTTCAGTCTGGAGTCAAACTTTCAGTCTCTTGTACTTCTCCTGAAGTTGATGCTACCTTATACCGTCAACTTGTCGGAAAACTCTTGTATTTAACCCATACTCATCCTGATCTTTCCTTTGTTGTTGGCCTTGTTGCTCGTTTTATGCAAAACCCCCGTGAAAGTCATTGGAAAGCAGCTAAAAGAATACTTTGTTATGTTCGAGGTACAGTACAGTTTGGGATTCATTATAGTGCCAAAGCAGCTCCTCTGTTAGTTAGTTTCACTGATTCTGATTGGGCTGGTGACCCTGATGATCGGAAGTCTACTGCCGGTTATGTCTTCACTCTTGGTTCAGGACCTATTACATGGACTTGTAAGAAACAGGCTGCCATTTCTCTTTCGTCAGCAGAAGCAGAGTATCGTGGTGCCGTGGAAGCTAGTAAGGAAGCCTTGTGGCTTCGTCAGATCCTATCAGAGTTTGGTTTTGAGCAGCAGCATCCAACCACACTTTGGTGTGATAATCAAAGTGCCATTCAGCTATGCAAAGATCCAGTCCAGCATCAGCGCAGCAAACACATTGAACTACACATGCACTTCATCAGAAAGCTCATTCATGACCATGTTCTTGAAGTGCAATATTGTCCAACAAATGATCAGGTTGCAGACATCTTCACAAAGGCTCTCACAGAGGTGAAGTTCACTAAACTTCAATATATGCTTGGAGTTCAGGAAGTTGTCACTAAGGGGGGATAGGCTGTAGTGCCTCCTTCCTTCTCCTATTGTGTCATATTTGTAAATCCTTCAATCCTATCCCAAGTTGTTCTTAAGGGGGGATGTTAGGATATTCTGACACATAGGATATAGTTAAGTTCAACTTGGTCTAGTGTAGAGTTAGGTATAGAGTTAGGTAAAGTGTGTTTCTTTACCGTTGTACATTTTTTAACTTACAATCCGACGGTCACGAAATGTAGTGATCCGACGGTTCATTCTCTCCTCGGTATTACCGACACTTGATCTGTGGCTTGACACCCGATTGGTCCATGAGTTCTATTTAAAGCGCATGGAGGGTCATTGTTCGGGTAATCCGTGCATGAGAGAAGCTTATGTAAATTTTCATTCTTTGATTAATAAATTGCCTGTAGTACCCACGTTGGGACAGGCCGTGGACTGTTTCCCTCTTTGAGGGTTTTAACCACGTCAAAAATACTGGTGTATTGATCTGTGATCTGGTTGTGAGCGGTGTCCTTTTGGTGTTCTTTCTGAGGAACTTACCCTGTAAATTCCTACAATCAACATACTGATCATATTTGGGCAGACAGTTGAAAGAAGAGAAGTTATTATATTCATATATTATATCAGGAGACTGCTCCATCATGTGTGGCGGTATGAATATGTCATTTGTTTTGTGGCAGGTTTTTTCATGAATATCATTACTCTCCTTTTGCAAAACAGATCTGTTCTGGTGCTCTAGACATTCAACTTCTATTGTGCACATCTACTTTAATTCCTCTGCTTTCTTTACAAAGATATCGAGTTCATTCCCTTTTTCTGCTTTTAACTTCCCCTTCCTAACTTTCAGATTAGCCTCTACATCTACTGCCATGTTCTGCATCTGTTGCATAGTAGAGGGGCTCCTTTCTCTCAGATAAAATTCTATTTCTGGATCAAATGCTGCTGGATAATGTAATAGGGCCAGATCAGGGGGAGGTCTTATATTTAATGGTATTGAATGATAAACTTGATTGAATCGATCAGAAAATTGTTGAACAGATTCATTTGGAATCCTCTTTAACTGATTATAGTCTTCTATGAGCGCGAGGAAATTGACTTTGATCATCCATCTATCAAGGAAGAGTTTGAATAACTGCTGGAGATTTGAGATGCTTGCCTCAGGCAATGCTTTAAACCAAGTCCTAACTTCACTTTGCAAAGAAAGGGCAAATAGCCTAATACTAACATCCTCATCCTCCACTTCAAAAATGTTCAAATAATCTTCAAAAGCCTGAATATGCTTTTGAGCAGTAACTCCACTCTCTCCATCAAATCTTGGGAGATACATGGGATGATTTTTGGGCAAACGATTAAGCACGAGAGGCAGAATAAGTGGTTTATATCTATCAGGAACTTTACGAGGCACGGGATTGTGTACAGGGACTGAATGACTGGGTTTGGTATGGATAGGGATAGGATGATTTGCTTCGACAGTAGTGTCCCCCTTGACTATGAGGTGAGCATTAGCAGCATTTAAAGGATGCTGTTCGGGTGTGCAAGGAGGCATTTCTTCAACATTTTCTAAGGGAAAAACATAAAAGTCAAGTTCAAACAATATGTACGACAAAATTTTATGGAGGAGAAAGAACATGACCTCTTGGATAATAATCCAGGTCAAAAGCTTGATCTGCTCATAAATTTCTTTTGGGTTCATTTCTCCAGTGGAGTCTTTGTTATGAGGATGATGTGGAGTCGCCAGGTGGATACACTAACTTTGAGTGCCTGATCTCTGTCCACCATCAAAGATCAAAGCTAGACTTGAAAAAGGTTGTGAAGGTTTGGGTCTTCCCAGTGGAGCTTTCCAACTTTCTTTGTGAAACTATCTGAGGAAGTCCCCAATGGAGTCGCCATTATGTTATCACTCAGGTTGTCCTTAAGCTCCGGAAAAGGATACGGCCGAGGTAACCACATACCAACTTTGGACTGCAGGTTCTAGCCAACCTGCAATCAGAGAGGGCTCTCTCTTTTAGGTTTAGCTTTGTTTAAAATGATTTTACGCTAGTTATTGAGTTCAGGGGTTTTTGTTTTGTTTTTGGTGGGAAGGAAGATGTCTCAAGTAGAGAGGCAAAACATAGTCTGGTAAGTTTCAAACCATTGGGCGTGGAGTCAAGGAGTGGGACTGCTGGTGCGTTTTCTTGGTCACAAGAGAAATAAGGAGCAAGGTAGCTGCTCATGAAACAACACTTAAAGCTTAAAAGGATGGAATGAGAGATAAGGAATGAGAGGCAATAAAAAATCTCTCACTCAGCATAAAAGGGGGAAAGGTGAATGAACTTTGTCTAGGAGCAATTAAGAATTCCTAGAAAATTGTCAAAGATGAAGGGATTAGGGGAAACATGAGCCATATGGAATTCATATTCATTACTAACCCAGATGAAAACATAAAGAAATAGCAGAAAATGAGCATAGAGGGCGTTTAAACCAATTCTAGACTATTCTTTCTTTCTACTATTTTAGATGGTATACCAATGGAAAAACAGAGGTAGGAAAAATTATTGAGTCATGTTGCAGCACAATAATTCCAAATTCACTTCTTCAAAACCATTAGACACAGAGCAGACAGTCTTTCCTCCAAGCCTTTCAGCAGTCTTTGATTACAGAAAACATATCAAGTATACAGTGTGAGTCTCCCCTGAAGACTATCAACCAACCGACCCTTTAAACAATACAAAGTGTGGCATATATAGGGAAGATTTTTCCAAAATTTATCTTTTACAGCAGACCTAACAGGTCTGACAGAAAACTGATTACTTTTAACCTAATCTTATCTAGAAATAAATGCCAGAAAATATCTTTGAGCTATGCTGGGGGCAGCTATAACAAGATGACTTAATGTCTATCCTGGTGGCTGTGTGTTGTTCATCTTTCATAACTGTGCATTGGTCTTTGCACCCTTGCTGTTCGGCGGCATTGAATGCTTCTGACTGTGATTTGAGAGCTAGGACAGGCTTACTCGTTTATTTTTTTACTTTCTGGGGGGCTCATCAATGTTCAGGTGCTTCGAGCCCTTGAAAATCATCGGCTGATGCTCTTTGGCTCTCCTCCTTCCTCTGATACTCTTTGGCAATAACTTGAACTGCCTTAGAATCTGATTCCAAGGCTCCGAAGTGCGATTTTTTCCCTTCGTGCCAAAAAAGTGCTAATGACGTCATCATGTACGGACGGTGACGTGGCATGACACGTGGCAAGGGGCCACGCAGGCAGATGACTGGACATGTGACTGGGCAGAGGGGGTGACATAAGCAGTGACTGTGCAGGGGGTGACGTATGCGATGACGTCATCGGGCATGAGGCAGTAAGCGGTATTGTGGCACACCACCTTTGGGGGAGATCGGTTTCGTGAGGGGGGCCTCCGCCAAAGCCCAGGAGCTGACACGTGGCGGGAGTACGGCAACAATACCGCCCATCTCCCGGACGCTAAAGCTCGGGCGATTCAGGGATGGGGCGCCCGCCAACCATTGATCTGCGGGGCGGGCAATCCAACGGTTGGCGGTAGATGCGAGGCGGCGGCGGGTTAGTGGGCGGGGATATTTGCGGGAATATTCTCATTTAAATATAGCGCACGGGTGAGTTTAAACAATGGTTTATGTGGGTTTACAGGGGTTTTATGTGGCGGGGTTTAATATTTGATGCCAAAACTTTGGGTTGGGGCAAAAAATTGGGTTTTTGAGGGTTAGGGAAGAGGTTATTAATTTGACCAGGTGTCATATTAATCCCTGCTAAGACACGGATTAATAAAAATATGGCTATATTGCCAGGGAGGGACTATTCACATAGGGGAATTATATATACAATGTTTTAATAGGGGAAAGGGGAAAACTGATAGGGAGCTATACAATATTGTTAGTAGTTTATATGAAAGTGATAAGCAAGCACTAAGGTCAGGGACCTTAGGCTAAATTTGGGGAAAAGAACTTGTAAAGCACTGAGATCCTTGAGTGAAGCAGATCTTCACCAAGGCAACTGATATGGAGTATGATGAGACTAAGAGGGTCAAGCAGATCTTGACCTCTTTGGGGAGTTAATAAGTGACTTTTTTAGAAGAAGGGGGAGTTAGTTATATCTACCTTTGAGCTCCTTTGCATGAAAACTGCCTGCACTGTGATCTGAAAAGATAAAACACTCTCTACCACAAAATTGATCACAATTTATCATTCTACAACTACACAGCTACCTACCCAGACTATTTTTCTAACATTTTTTCTTCTTTTTAATTGGGTGCACTTAGGCTTGCAAACCTAGATTTACAATTTTCTTTTGAACATTTCCTATCTAAATCTACACTTATTTCTGCCAGGGCCCAGATTAAACAGTTGGGTCCCTTTGATTCTCTACCTATCTACAAAATCTGCCAAGATTAAACTGTTTGGACAGATATCATTCTCTATATTCTAAAACAGGAAATTGAAACCTAGGGAGGCCAGGATTTAGCTGTTTGGCCTTCCCTTAACTGAAAAACTCATCAAAAATGGAATACAGCAGTGGAATTTGGACCAGCACACTTTCATTGCTTCTTGTGGAAATATGGAACATTGCAGCTTGCAAAGTATGACATATTTGGCATGTAAAAATGTCAATCATGAAAGATGAATACCTGCTGCAGCAGGAGGCTAACAGTGGTCAGACTGCCTTGTATTCAATTGCTACTGAATTCTGCAAAATTTGCTTGGCCGGCTACCTTATTTATCCTACCTACCTACCCTAACCAGCACTTACTTTTCTGTTAGGTGTAATGAAACAGCCAATGTTTCCACTTAAGCTTTATGAACATGAATGGCTTCTGCTGCTCGTGCTTGCTAGTACCTGAAATGAAGATCTTGCAATCTGATATGGCTTTGTTGATCTTTGAGAAGGTCACGTAACTGCTGACCTTCTTTGCTGAAATAAGAAACTGTACAAAAGGATCCTGTAGCATATATACATTATTGTTGGACTGAACTAAAGAACTATACAAAAGTTTGGGATAGCTATCATGCTTTAGAATTGGGGGATCAATCAACCACTTGATACCGTGGTTCGCAGCCTGCTAGCGGAGAAGAGCAGTGTTTCACCTCATCACGCAGCTTACCATCAGATGAATTCTGCAAAACATGGGATGGTATCTATAATTTTTTGAAAGATGGCTCAGATGGCACCTGACAGACTTGTGTTGACTGTTCTTTTTCTGCTTCAAATATCCGAGATGGCTGCAAACCCAATCGCAAGGAATCCAGCTAGATTATCTAGTCATATGCTGCTGCTTCTGAATCTTCCTCGATCTGACATTCACTGGAACTTTGGGGCTGCAAATCTAGTGTTAGTGCATTAGGAGCAGGGCCTGGACTTTCCTCTAGCTGATCAGTAACAGAACATGGTGACACTTGATTATTAATAGCATGATAATTTTCCCTAATAAACTGAAAAGACTTGAAACAAAATGGTAAAGTTCCTTCACTGAAATTGAAATTTTCTGCCTTTTCCTCCTTTTCTTCATAGCTGAAATGGGCATGTTGATCATTGGGTTCAGGCAGCTGAACCTGAACTGATCTTTCTGCCAAAATAATGTCTAACTCCTCTGTAAGGTTGATTTGGTCGTCAGGCTCATAATCATCAACATACTGATCATATTTGGGCAGACAGTTGAAAGAAGAGAAGCTATTATATTCATATATTATATCAGGAGATTGCTCCATCATGTGTGATGGTATGAATATGTCATCTGTTTTGTGGCAGGTTTGTTCATGAATATCATTACTCTCCTTTTGCAAAACAGATCTGTTCTGGTGCTCTAGACATTCAAATTCTATTGTGCACATCTACTTTAATTCCTCTGCTTTCTTTACAAAGATATCGAGTTCATTCCCTTTTTCTACTTTTAACTTCCCCTTCCTAACTTTAAGATTAGCCTCTACATCTACTGCCATGTTCTGCATCTGTTGCATAGTAGAGGGGCTCCTTTCTCTCAGATGAAATTCTATTTCTGGATCAAATGTTGTTGGATAATGTAATAGGGCCAGATCAGGGGGAGGTCTTATATTTAATGGTATTGAATGATAAACTTGATTGAATCGGTCAGAAAATTGTTGAACAGATTCATTTGGAATCCTTTTTAACTGATTATAGTCTTCTATGAGCGCGAGGAAATTGACTTTGATCATCCATCTATCAAGGAAGAGTTTGAATAACTGCTGGAGATTTGAGATGCTTGCCTCAGGCAATGCTTTAAACCAAGTCCTAACTTCACTTTGCAAAGAAAGGGCAAATAGCCTAATACTAACATCCTCATCCTCCACTTCAAAAATGTTCAAATAATCTTCAAAAGCCTGAATATGCTTTTGAGCAGTAACTCCACTCTCTCCATCAAATCTTGGGAGATACATAGGATGATTTTTGGGCAAAGGATTAAGCACGAGAGGCAGAATAAGTGGTTTATATCTATCAGGAACTTTACGAGGCACGGGATTGTGTACAGGGACTGAATGACTGGGTTTAGTCTGGACAGGGATAGGATGATTTGCTTCGACAGTAGTGTCCCCCTCGACTATGAGGTGAGCATTAGCAGCATTTAAAGGATGTTGTTTGGGTGTGCAAGGAGGGATTTCTTCAACATTTTCTACGGGAAAAACATTAAAGTCAAGTTCAAACAATATGTATGACAAAATTTTATGGAGGAGAAAGAACATGACCTCTTGGATAATAATCTAGGTCAAAAGCTTGATCTGCTCATAAATTTATTTTGGGTTCATTTCTCCAGTGGAGTCTTTATTATGAGGATGATGTGGAGTCGCCAGGTGGATACACTAACTTTGAGTGCCTGATCTCTGTCCACCATCAAAGATCAGAGCTAGACTTGAAAAAAGGTTGTGAAGGTTTGGGTCTTCCCAGTGGAGCTTTCCAACTTTCTTTGTGAAACTATCTGAGGAAGTCCCCAGTGGAGTCGCCATTATGTTATCACTCAGGTTGTCCTTATGCTCCGGAAAAGGATACGGCCGAGGTAACCACATACCAACTTTGGACTGCAGGTTCTAGCCAACCTGCAATCAGAGAGGGATCTCTCTTTTAGATTTAGCTTTGTTTAAAATGATTTTACGCTAGTTATTGAGTTCAAGGGTTTTTGTTTTGTTTTTGGTGGGAAGGAAGATGTCTCAAGTAGAGAGGCAAAACATAGTCTGGTAAGTTTCAAACCATTGGGCGTGGAGTCAAGGAGTGGGCATGCTGGTGCGTTTTCTTGGTCACAAGAGAAATAAGGAGCAAGGTAGCTGCTCATGAAACAACACTTAAAGCTTAAAAGGATGGAATGAAAGATAAGGAATGAGAGGCAATAAAGAATCTCTCACTCAGCTTAAAAGGGGGAAAGGTGAATGAACTTTGTCTAGGAGCAATTAAGAATTCCTAGAAAACTGTCAAAGATGAAGGGATTAGGGGAAACATGAGACATATAGAATTCATATTCATTACTAACCCAGATGAAAACATAAAGAAATAGCAGAAAATGAGCATAGAGGGCATTTAAACCAATTCTAGACTATTCTTTCTTTCTACTATTTTAGACGGTATACCAATGGAAAAACAGAGGTAGGAAAAATTATTGAGTCATGTTGCAGCATAATAATTCCAAATTCACTTCTTCAAAACCATTAGACATAGAGCAGACAGTCTTTCCTCCAAGCCTTTCAGCAGTCTTTGATTACAGAAAACATATCAGGTATACAGTGTGAGTCTCCCCTGAAGAATATCAACCAACCGACCCTTTAAACAATACAGAGTGTAGCATATATAGGGAAGATTTTTCCAAAATTTATCTTTTACAGCAGACCTAACAGGTCTAACAGAAAACTGATTACTTTTAACCTAATCTTATCTAGAAATAAATGCCAGAAAATATCTTTGAGCTATGCTAGGGGCAGTTGTAACAAGATGAGTCAATGTCTGTCCTGGTGGCTGTGTGTTGTTCATCTTTCATAACTGTGCATTGGTCTTTGCACCCTTGCTGTTCGGTGGCATTAAATGCTTCTGACTGTGATTTGAGAGCTAGGACGTGTTTACTCTTTTTGTTTTTGACTTTCTGGGGGGCTCATCAATGTTCAGGTGCTTCGAGCCCTTAAAAATCTTTGGCTGATACTCTTTGGCTCTCCTCCTTCCTCTGATACTCTTTGGCAATAACTTGAACTGCCTCAGAATCTTATTCCAGGGCTCCGAAGTGCGATTTTTTCCCTTCGTGCCAAAAAAGTGTTGATGACGTCATTATGTACAGACGGTGACGTGGCATGACACGTGGCAAGGGGCCACGTAGGCAGATGACTGGACATGTGACTGGGCAGAGGGGGTGACATAAGCAGTGACTGTGCAGGGGGTGACGTATGCGGTGACGTCACCGGGCATGAGGCGGTAAGTGGTATTGTGGCGCACCACCTTTGGGGGAGAGCGGTTTCGTGAGGGGGGCCTCTGCCAAAGCGTAGGAGCTGACGCCTGGCAGAAGTACGGCGACAATACCGCCCATCTCCCGGACGCTAAAGCTCGGGCGATTCGGGGATGGGGTGCCAGCCAGCCATTGATCTGCGGGGCGGGCAATCCAACGGTTGGCGGTATATGCGAGGTGGTGGCGGGTTAGTGGGCGGGGATATTCGCGGGAATATTCCCATTTAAATATAGCGCCCGGGTGAGTTTAAACAATGGTTTATGCGGGTTTACGGGGGTTTTATGTGGCGTGGTTTAATATTTGATGCCAAAACTTTGGGTTGGGGGCAAAAAAGCGGTTTTTTGAGGGTTAGGGAAGAGGTTATTAGTCCGACCAGGTGTCAGATTAATCCCTGCTAAGACACGGATGGGCTAAAAACAGCCCCGAATGGACCACTTTTTCCTGGACTTATAAAAATATGGCTATATTGCCAGGGAGGGACTATTCACATAGGGGAATTATATATACAAAGTTTTAATAGGGGGAAGGGGAAAACTAATAGGGAGCTATACAATATTGTTAGTAGTTAATATGAAAGTGATAAGCAAGCGCTAAGGTCAGGGACCTTAGGCTAAATTTGGGGAAAAGAACTTGTAAAGGACTGAGATCCTTGAGTGAAGCAAATCTTCACCAAGGCAACTGATATGGAGTATGATGAGACTAAGAGGCTCAAGCAGATCTTGACCTCTTTGGGGAGTTAATAAGTGACTTTTTTAGAAGAAGGGGGAGTTAGTTATATCTGCCTTTGAGCTCCTTTGCATGAAAACTGCCTGCACTGTGATCTGAAAAGATAAAACACTTTGTACCACAAAATTGATCACAATTTATCATTCTGCAACTACACAGCTACCTACCCAGACTATTTTTCTAACATTTTTTCTTCTTTTTAATTGGGTGCACTTAGGCTTGCAAACCCAGATTTACAATTTTCTTTTGAACATTTCCTATCTAAATCTACACTTATTTCTGCCAAGGCCCAGATTAAACAGTTGGGTCCCTTTGATTCTCTACCTATCTACAAAATCTGCCAAGATTAAACTGTTTGGACAGATATCATTCTCTATATTCTAAAACAGGAAATTGAAACCTAGGGTGGCCAGGATTTAGCTGTTTGGCCTTCCCTTAACTGAAAAACTCATCAAAAATGGAATACAGCATTGGAATTTGGACCAGCACACTTTCATTGCTTCTTGTGGAAATATGGAACACTGCAGCTTGCAAAGTATGACATATTTGGCATGTAAAAATGTCAATCATGAAAGATGAATACTTGCTGCAGTAGGAGGCTAACAGTGGCTCCACTTGGGGATGGCTTTTCCTTGTGAAGAGCCAAGAACAACAGGTCAGACTGCCTTGTATTCAATTGCTGCTGTATTCTGCAAAATTTGCTTGGTCGGCTGCCTTATTTATCCTACCTACCTACCCTAACCAGCACTTACTTTTCTGTTAGGTGTAATGAAACAGCCAATGTAGCCACTTAAGCATTATGAACATGAATGGCTTCTGCTGCTCGTGCTTGCTGTTACCTGAAATGAAGATCTTGCAATCTGATATGGCTTTGTTGATCTTTGAGAAGGTCGGGTAACTGCTGACCTTCTTTGCTGAAATAAGAAACTGTACAAAAGGGTCTTGTATCATATATACATTATTGCTGGACTGAACTAAAGAACTATACAAAAGTTTGGGATAGCTATCATGCTTTAGAATTGGGGGATCATCAACCACTTGATACCGTGGTTCCCAGCCTGCTAGCAAAGAAGAGCAGTGTTTTACCTCATCACGCAGCTTCCCATCAAATGAATTCTGCAAAACATGGGATGGTACCTGTAATTTTTTGAAAGCTGGCTCAGATGGCACCTGACAGACTTGTGTTGACTATTCTTTTTCTGTTTCAAATATCTGAGATGGCTACAAATCCAATGGCAGGGAATCCAGTTGGATTATTTGGTCATATGGTGCTGCTTCTGAATCTTCCTCGATCTGACATTCACTGGCACTTTGGGGCTGCAAATCTAGTGTTAGTGCATTAGGAGCAGGGCCTGGACTTTCCTCTAGCTGATCAGTAACAGAACATGGTGACACTTGATTATTAATAGCATGATAATTTTCCCTAATAAACTGAAAAGACTTGAAACAAAATGGTAAAGTTCCTTCACTGAAATTGAAATTTTCTGCCTTTTCCTCCTTTTCTTCATAGCTGAAATGGGCATGCTGATCATTGGGTTCAGGCAGCTGAACCTGAACTGATCTTGCTGCCAAAATAATGTCTAACTCCTCTGTAAGGCTGATTTGGTCGTCAGGTTCATAATCAAAAACATACTGATCATATTTGGGCAGACAGTTGAAAGAAGAGAAGCTATTATATTCATATATTATATCAGGATACTGCTCCATTTTGTGTGGCGGTATGAATATGTCATCAGTTTTGTGGCAGGTTTGTTCATGAATATCATTACTCTCCTTTTGCAAAACAGATCTGTTCTGGTGCTCTAGACATTCAACTTCTATTGTGCACATCTACTTTAATTCCTCTTCTTTCTTTACAAAGATATCGAGTTCATTCCCTTTTTCTGCTTTTAACTTCCCCTTCCTAACTTTCAGATTAGCCTCTACATCTACTTCCATGTTCTACATCTGTTGCATAGTAGAGGGGCTCCTTTCTCTTAGATGAAATTCTATTTCTGGATCAAATGCTGCTGGATAATGTAATAGGGCCAGATCAGGGGGAGGTCTTATATTTAATGGTATTGAATGATAAAATTGATTGAATCGGTCAGAAAATTGCTGAATAGATTCATTTGGAATCCTTTTTAACTGATTATAGTCTTCTATGAGCGCGAGGAAATTGACTTTGATCATCCATATATCAAGGAAGAGTTTGAATAACTGCTGGAGATTTGAGATGCTTGCCTCAGGCAATGCTTTAAACCAATTCCTAACTTCACTTTGCAAAGAAAGGGAAAATAGCCTAATACTAACATCCTCATCCTCCACTTCAAAAGTGTTCAAATAATCTTCAAAAGCCTGAATATGCTTTTGAGCAGTAACTCCACTCTCTCCATCAAATCTTGGGAGATAAATGGGATGATTTTTGGGCAAAGGATTAAGCACGAGAGGCAGAATAAGTGGTTTATATCTATCAGGAACTTTACGAGGCACGGGATTGTGTACAGGGACTGAATGACTGGGTTTGGTTTGGACAAGGATAGGATGATTTGCTTCGACAGTAGTGTCCCCCTTGACTATGAGGTCAGCATTAGCAGCATTTAAAGGATGTTGTTCTGGTGTGAAAGGAGGGCTTTCTTCAACATTTTCTACGGGAAAAACATAAAAGTCAAGTTCAAACAATATGTACGGCAAAATTTTATGGAGGAGAAAGAACATGACCTCTTGGATAATAATCCAGGTCAAAAGCTTGATCTGCTCATAAATTTCTTTCGGGTTCATTTCTCCAGCGGAGTCTTTATTATGAGGATGATGTGGAGTCGCCAGGTGGATACACTAACTTTGAGTGCCTGATATCTATCCACCATCAAAGATCAGAGCTAGACTTGAAAAAAGGTGTGAAGGTTTGGGTCTTCCCAGTGGAGCTTTCCAACTTTCTTTGTGAAACTATCTGAGGAAGTCCCTAGTGGAGTCGCCATTATGTTATCACTCAGGTTGTCCTTAAGCTCCGGAAAAGGATACGGCCGAGGTAACCACATACTAACTTTGGACTGCAGGTTCTAGCCAACCTGCAATCAGAGAGGGCTCTCTCTTTTAGGTTTAGCTTTGTTTAAAATTATTTTAGGCTAGTTATTGAGTTCAGGGGTTTTTGTTTTGTTTTTGGTGGGAAGGAAGATGTCTCAAGTAGAGAGGCAAAACATAGTTTGGTAAGTTTCAAACCATTGGGCGTGGAGTCAAGGAGTGGGACTGCTGGTGCATTTTCTTGGTCACAAGAGAAATAAGGAGCAAGGTAGCTGCTCATAAAACAACACTTAAAGCTTAAAAGGATGGAATGAGAGATAAGGAATGAGAGGCAATAAAGAATCTCTCACTTAGCTTAAAAGGGGGAAAGGTGAATGAACTCTGTCTAGGAGCAATTAAGAATTCCTAGAAAACTGTCAAAGATGAAGGGATTAGGGGAAACATGAGCCATATGGAATTCATATTCATACTAACCTAGATGAAAACATAAAGAAATAGCAGAAAATGAGCATAGAGGGCGTTTAAACCAATTCTAGACTATTCTTTCTTTCTACTATTTTAGACGGTATACCAATGGAAAAACAGAGGTAGGAAAACTTATTGAGTCATGTTGCAGCACAATAATTCCAAATTCACTTCTTCAAAAGCATTAGACACAGAGCAGACAGTCTTTCCTCCAAGCCTTTCAGCAGTCTTTGATTACAGAAAACATATCAGGTATACAGTGCGAGTCTCCCCTGAAGACTATCAACCAACCGACCCTTTAAACAATACAGAGTGTGGCATATATAGGGAAGATTTTTCCAAAATTTATCTTTTACAGCAGACCTAACAGGTCAGATAGAAAACTGATTACTTTTAACCTAATCTTATCTAGAAATAAATGCCAGAAAATATCTTTGAGCTATGCTGGGGGCAGCTGTAACAAGATGAGTTAATGTCTGTCCTGGTGGCTGTGTGTTGTTCATCTTTCATAACTGTGCATTGGTCTTTGCACCCTTGTTGTTCGGCGGCATTGAATGCTTCTGACTGTGATTTGAGAGCTAGGACGGGTTTACTCTTTTTGTTTTTGACTTTCTGGGGGGCTCATCAATGTTCAGGTGCTTCGAGCCCTTAAAAATCTGCGTCTGATACTCTTTGGCTCTCCTCCTTCCTCTTATACTCTTTGGCAATAACTTGAACTGCCTCAAAATCTGATTCCAGGGCTCCGAAGTGCGATTTTTTCCCTTCGTGCCAAAAAAGTGCTGATGACATCATCATGTACGGACGGTGACGTGGCATGACATGTGGCAAGGGGCCACGCAGGCAGATGACTGGACATGTGACTGGCCAGAGGGGGTGACATAAGCAGTGACTGTGCAGGGGGTGACGTATGCGGTGACGTCACCGGGCAGGAGGCAGTAAGCGGTATTGTGGCGCACCACCTTTGGGGGAGAGCGGTTTCGTGAGGGGGGCCTCCGCCAAAGCCCAGGAGCTGACGCGTGGCGGGAGTACGGTGACAATACCGCCCATCTCCTGGACGCTAAAGCTCGGGCGATTCGGGGATGGGGCGCCCGCCAGCCATTGATCTGCGGGGTGGGCAATCCAACGGTTGGCGGTAGATGCGAGGCGGCGGC
The DNA here is from genome assembly GCA_031772625.1 of Pinus tabuliformis. Classification (NCBI taxonomy): domain Eukaryota; kingdom Viridiplantae; phylum Streptophyta; class Pinopsida; order Pinales; family Pinaceae; genus Pinus; species Pinus tabuliformis. Next base: position 1,123,605,539 of record CM062807.1, on the reverse strand, counting down.
GGGTTAATGGGCGAGGATATTCGCGGGAATATTCCCATTTAAATATAGCGCGCGGGTGAGTTTAAACAATGGTTTATGCGGGTTTACGGGGGTTTTATGTGGCGGGGTTTAATATTTGATGCCAAAACTTTGGGTTGGGGCAAAAAAGTGGGTTTTTGAGGGTTAGGGAAGAGGTTATTAGTCTGACCAGGTGTCAGATTAATCCCTGCTAAGACACGGATGGGCTAAAAACAGCCTCGGATGGACCACTTTTTCCCGGACTTATAAAAATATGGCTATATTTCCAGGGAGGGACTATTCACATAGGGGAATTATATATACAAAGTTTTAACAGGGGAAAGGGGAAAACTGATAGGGAGCTATACAATATTGTTAATAGTTAATATGAAAGTGATAAGCAAGCGCTAAGGTCAGGGACCTTAAGCTAAATTTGGGGAAAAGAACTTGTAAAGGACTGAGATCCTTGAGTGAAGCAGATCTTCACCAAGGCAACTGATATGGAGTATGATGAGACTAAGAGGCTGAAGGAGATCTTGACCTCTTTGGGGAGTTAATAAGTGACTTTTTTAGAAGAAGGGGGAGTTATTTATATCTTCCTTCAAGATCCTTTGCATGAAAACTGCCTGCACTGTGATCTGAAAAGATAAAACACTTTTTACCACAAAATTGATCACAATTTATCATTCTGCAACTACACAGCTACCTACCCAGACTATTTTTCTAACATTTTTTCTTCTTTTTAATTGGGTGCACTTAGGCTTGCAAACCCAGATTTACAATTTTCTTTTGAACATTTCCTATCTAAATCTACACTTATTTCTGCCATGGCCCAGATTAAATAGTTGGGTCCCTTTGATTCTCTACCTATCTACAAAATCTGCCAAGATTAAACTGTTTGGACAGATATCATTCTCTATATTCTAAAACAGGAAATTGAAACCTAGGGAGGCCAGGATTTAGCTGTTTGGCCTTCCCTTAACTGAAAAACTCATCAAAAATGGAATACAGCAGTGGCATTTGGACCAGCACACTTTCATTGCTTCTTGTGGAAATATGGAACACTGCGGCTTGCAAAGTATGACATATTTGTCATGTAAAAATGTCAATCATGAAAGATGAATACCTGCTGCAGCAGGAGGCTAACAGCTAGCCCGGATAAAAAACTAGCCCTTAAGTGCCTATTTGCCACAGAATTGGTAGACATCATTTTTCTACAATAAACCCTTGGTCCTACTTGCACTATTACTCACTTACTTGAATCCTAGCTATCTAGCTGGTCGTTCCATTCCCTTGATGCCTCTGGCAGATCTCGGGGTTTATCCTTGGGCATATGTAATCGTACCATCAAGACTTTCAAGGTCTGAGGAGGTCGTGGATACTTGACAGTGGATATCTACTCCCCCACTCCAGAATTAGAATTCAGGATCTATAATGTATATGGCCCTTATCAAAACGAAGCCACTTATTGTAGATCCTTTTTTAATTTTGCCCTCTTGTAATAAGATAATATCATCTTAGGGGAAGACCTAAATTTCTCCTTGGGATATGTAGAATCTTGGGGCAATCAAGTTTAGGTGGATGCATTATCTGTCTTCTTTGAAAATCTCTTAGAGTCCCATAGCTTTATTGACATTCCGTCAGCCAAAGTGCAACCCACCTAGAGGAACAATAGAACTGGGGAAGCAAGCCTCGCCAGACGACTCGACAGATTCTTGACTAAGGAAGACCTGGTTAATAGGGGAGCCTGTATTAGACAATGGGTGAGTTCATGTGGTCTATCGGATCATCGACCCATCTATCTTGAGCTGTAGGATGTAACAGACAAACCCAAGGCCCCATTCAAATTTAACTCCACTTCGCTATGGGATATGGAATATATCAAATTGGTGACTGATTTTTGGAAGGAAAAACCCCCCAGGCTCATCTAGGAACCTCAGCCAAGACTTTGCACATAACATGAAGGAGCTGAAAGGTCTATCCAAGGCATGGGCAATGAAGAAGAAGGAAACGGATGATCTGATACTCAGATCATTAGAGGAAGAAATCTTATCTTTTGAGGAGGATACAGGAGGCATTGTGATAACCCAGGAGCAAAGGGATAAGCACTCTACAGCTATATTGAAGAGAACACATATCTTAAGAGACAGAGAAGAGAGCTGGCGACTCCGAAGTTGGGCCATCTTGTTGAAGGAAGGGGCCGACAATACAAAATTCTACATAAACTTTCCAAGACTCTCAGGGATGAACCGCTCAATCCTTTAGAGAACCGGCTACATTGGCATGCGCTCACTTTCAAAATATATATAAGGCTCCACCCAATGCTACCTTTGTGGAAGTAATGCATATTTTGCAACTCTTCCCAGGCTTCGTAGATCAAGATATGGAATAGGAACTCCTGCGAGAGGTTTCACTAGAAGAGCTCGAAGCCACACTGAAGTGGCTAAAAAATGATATGTTAGGCCCCTATACTACTAGTGTAACCCCTTATTGTTATTAGTACAACCCACTTATTATATTGATGTACCCATGTAGTGCCCATATTGTTACTATTGTGCCACATAGAAGCCCACTATTGTTATTGTTGTGCCCTACAATATTATTGTTATGTAGGCTTTGATTGTATTGGGACCACTTAGACTCCTATATAGAAAAAGGAGGTATTTTCATTTGTATCATCCAAGAATTGTTCATTTATGTAATGTAAAGGAGGTTGCCCCCTCGAAGAGGCTGAATTATAAGGCGTGGATCTCTCTTTTCTATCTTTTTGTGAGCTGGTTTCATAACATTTGGTATCAGAGCTTTCGATTCTAGGGTTTCGCTGCTCCAAACAGGTCATCGTGGAATTTTTGCTATAACGTTTTTTCTTTGACGTTTCAGAAGTCACAAAAAAAACCCATTTGAGAAGAAATCGTGCTGAACCTTGGGTCCGAATTTCAGAGCTTTTTGCGCGATATTGGCGGAGATATGATCTGAGGAAGCTGGTCTTTTTGCAGACTCCTGAATTACATTCAAAACAGGTGACATGGGGAAAATCATCATAACTTTCTTTCTGAGCATCGGATTGAAATTTCGTAAGAAGGTACAGAAAGAGGACGGACTGTAGTGTATTTTTATATCATTTTTAGATACAAAGGTCGAAACAGTGACACGTGGCACTTCATACAATTTCGCTCTTCTGAAAAGGACTATAATTAGGTCATCTTGGGAGATTGTGCATAAATTTTTCTTAGAGAATCCAATTTGGATCAGACTAGCGGCATTGGAAAGAGGACACAGAGGGCTACTGTAGCTCACAATTTCAGAACTTAAGGATCCAAAAGTACAAAATTACAGTTGTTGCAAGGTCGAGCTCCTAAAATCAAGAAAAAGCAAGATGAGGAAGTTTGATGGCAAGGATCCGGTAAATTGGATACTTCAGATGGAGCAATATTTTGATCTACATGGTGTACAATTGTTACAAAAGGTATGCATTGCATCTTCATATTTAGAACCAAATCAATTTTTATGGTACAAAGGGCTTTGTTCTCGTAAACCACTCTTTACATGGTCAATTTTCACGGAGGAAATGATAGCACATTATGAGGATACAAAGAGCAACACCTTCTTTAGAGCAACACCACAAAAATTGGAAAGAGTAAAAGGGCTTTGTGAAATAGTGGAAAGAAAAATTATGGAAACCAGGAAGTGTACCCCTCACAACTATAAAGATGGAAGTGTTGTTTCTCTTAGCCTTCCACAGCCTACAAGGGTTACACCACAACAATTGGAAGAAAAAAGAGAAAAAGGGCTTTGTTACAATTGTGATAGCAAATGCACTAAAGGTCATAAGTGTGCTGGGAAGAAATTGTTTTACATAGAATATGAAGAGGAGGAAGAAAAGGATCAAGAAACATCAAAAGAAGAAGATATACGCCAGGACCCCACCCCAGAGAAAGAAGAAATGAATCAGAGCATATCTTGTAAATCATTGGCAAGAATTACCACTCCTCAAACTCTCAAGATAGAAGGACATATCAAGAAGAAAAATGTGCAAGAAGTGAAATATCACATCGAGAAAGAAGAAATGAATCCAACCATATCTTGTAATTCTTTGTTCGAAATTACCACTCCTCAAACTATCAAGATAGAAGGACATATCAAGAAGAAAAATGTTCAAGAAGTGAAAGATCACATCGAGCATCAAGAAATGAATCCTACCATATCTTGTAAAAAATTGGAAGAAATTACCACTCCTCAAACTCTAGAGATAGAAGGACATATCAAGAAGAAAAAGGTTCAGGCAGTGAAAGATCACATCGAGCATCAACAACAAGTTCTCCAACTTTTAAAGGATAATGTCACTTCGGTGCAAAATCAAACAAAACAACATGTAGATCAACATTGTAGTGAATTTTTTTTTGATGTAGGTGATTGGGTATTTTTACTGCTACATCTCAAGAAAGCTATTTATGAGAAGGAAATGTTGGCAATACTACATAAAAAATGGCGACCTTACCGAATGGGAAGACTCTTCAAGGATGAGGATGTGGAAGCATTGTTTTGTGCTATTTATATTATCCAACTAGATTGGATAAACGAAGCAAGGGATGAATGGAATAAGGACGAAGAAGTATGGCCACTTATTCAAAAGTTGCAAAAGGTCCCAATTCAAACAATATTGCCAGAAATTGAAGAGGAAGGAAAAATCATATTGGAACCTGGAGTAGTCACAGAGACAAGAACCCGACAGCTATGAAATCGATCAATTTCAGAGTATCTTATCAAATGGAAGAACTTACCTGCTGAAGATTCCACATGGGACGACAAGAATTTTATACAGAAGCATCAAGAACTACTCAAGCGTTGAGGACAACGCTTTTTGAAGGAGAGGGGCATGTTAGGCCCCTATACTACTAGTGTAACCCCTTATTTTTATTAGTACAACCCACTTATTATATTGATGTACCCATGTAGTGCCCATATTGTTACTATTGTGCCACATAGAAGCCCACTATTGTTATTGTTGTGCCCTACAATATTATTTTTATGTAGGCTTTGATTGTATTGGGACCACTTAGAATCCTATATAGAAAAAGGAGGTATTTTCGTTTGTATCATCCAAGAATTGTTCATTTATGTAATGTAAAGGAGGTTGCCCCATCGAAGAGGCTGAATTATAAGGCGTGGATCTCTCTTTTCTATATTTTTGTGAGCTGGTTTCATAACATGATAGGAGTCCGGGGCCAGACAAATGGATAGTGGAATTTTATATAGCTTTCTTTGAGGTTTTAGGAATGGACCTCCTATGGCTAATAGAGGAAACTAGAAGAAGTGGAAGGATCCCAGGAGGCCACAAGACTACCTTTATAGCCCTCATCCCCAAAGTTGACAAGCCCACCTCTTTTGATGATTTCAAACCAATCTCCTTATGCAATTGTATATACAAGATCATAACCAAGATTATCACCAATCACATTAAACCTATTCTATCCCTCCATATATCCCATGAACAATTTGCCTTTCTACACAACAGGCAGATACATGAGGCGATAGGCACTGCACAAGAACTCCTTCACTTTGTATAGCTCAGGAAGTTGAAAGGAATGATAATGAAGATAGACCTATCTAAAGCTTTTGACAGGGTCAACTAGCTATACCTCCGTATACTTTTAACCCACCTGGGATTTCCTTTCTCCTTCATCAAGTGGATCATGAGTTGTATAACCGATGTACCTTACAGTGTTCTCATAAATGGATCAACCTCCCCCTTTTCATGCCAAGAGGGGACTTAGGAAGGGTTGCCCCCTATCCCCACTATTGTTCCTTCTTATCATGGAGGGCCTCAGCCAAATATAAGAGAAGAACACATATAGGGGAGAATCATGGGCATCAAAACATCTGATTCAGCTACATTGACGCATCTGCTCTTCGTGGATGATGTTCTCATTTTTCTCAATGGTGGCCTTGGCAATCTCATCGCCCTCCACCTTGTTATGGGTACATTTCAAAAGGCCACGGGGATGGTGCTGAACGAATCCAAATCCACCATAACAACACCAGGTTGCTCCCAGAATGAATTACTTTTTTCCTTAAGGAGATTCCCCTTTACGACTCATCCTATAGAGGAAGGTTTAAGATATTTGGGTTACCGACTGAAGCCATTTGGCTATAAAATTGTAGATTGGATCTGGCTCATTTCTAAAGTAGAAAAGCGTTTAAACATCTGGTACCATAAGTATCTATCCAGAGTTGGCAGGCTGGTACTGATCAAAGCTATTCTAGAAGCAACACCTGTTTACTAGATGACCTTGGCCTGGATCCCTAGGGGCATTCTGAATAGGTTACAAAATATATGCTGCTACTTTCTTTGGAAGGGGAAACAGACAGGAAGAATATTTTCTTGGACTAAATGGGAATCTCTGGCAATGCCTAAGCGATGGGGTGTTTGGGGAATCAAGAGACTAGATACATTTTCCAAAGCACTTGCAGCAAAGTTGGGATGGCAGCTACTCAATAATTGTAGTCTTTGGACGAAGGTTGTCACTTCGAAATATATCATCCCCTCCAACCCACTTGATTGGATCAGGCAAGGTCACTGATCTAACGGGAGCATATCAATCATCTGGAAGGTTGTAATAAAGGCTATAGATCTGATAAGAAACGGCTCGACATGGAGGATTCAATCTGGTTCCCTGGTGCACATAGGAGAAGATCCCTGGGCGGGTTGTGGCAACGCACATAGACTTCCAGTTGATTTGAGACTTCATTTAGCAGAACAAGATATTACTCATATATGTCATATTTCGGATAATGATCGATTCTCATTGACACAGCAGGATTGGAGATCTAGAGCAGCACTAAACATTCCCCCACCCTGGCAACAAGAATGGAGACACTACATTTTTGCGTTAACAAAGGCCCATATCAGGATATTGGAAGGATATGATGAGCTCGTCCGGGCTTTTGCAAAACATGGTTATTACGCCCCTAAGACTGGATGTTTAGTTCTTTTGGATCCCCTTAAGCCGGCTGCCCTTGACCCGTGGTGGAACCTTTTATTGAAATTAAAAGTAGCTCCAAGATCGAAGTTGCTTATGTGGTCTATACTAAACAATAAAGTCCCGGCAGGTGCAATCCTTATGAAAATATCTTTATTAGGGCCATTATGGTGCCACCTCTACAAAAACAATAAAGAAGATACTGAACACCTCTTTCAGTATTGTCCTGTTACATAAGGGCTATGGAATGGCTTCCTTGCGTCGCTCCCCATATCTAGCAGATGGCACGACAACAAATTAAAGGAAGCTTGAGAAAACTGGTGGAATGAATCCAAGGGAAAGGAAAGGAACATACCGCTGGACATAAGCTGGGCGCTATGGATATCCAGGAATCAAATCATCTTCTAACAAGAAACCCCCCACTAGCCTTCCATTCTGAATAGAGTATCCATGGAGTACCACATGATATCCGAAGAGGCCACTCAAATCCAGCACGGGAGAATCGAGGCAGAAGTCATCAATCACTCCCTTCCATGGGCCTACTTTGATGGCTCGGCTCAGGAATCGGGATGTGGAGGAGGAGATGTACTACATTTATTGGATACCCACTCTTTTAAAATAAAAATGGGGTTGGGTAGGGGAGCAAACAATTATGTCGAGCTTCTAACCACCAAATACCTTATACAATATGCATTACATAAACATTGCACGAATCTGCAACTTTTTGGTTATTCAAAACTGGTTGTTAACTGGATCAACAAAAAACACATCTGCAATGCATATATATTAAAGCATCTTCTGGATGAGATTCATAGACTTATCATTTCTTTTTACTCTTTTACTTGTCATCATTTTTACAGGGAGCGGAACATCATTGCTGACCACTTATCCAAAGTAGCAGCGATCAGGGATGATGACACTTGGATGATTTGCGAGGAAAAGGATGGTGTTGTTTATCAGCACTATCGTAGACCTTTTATCCCCTCCCCTCCTGTTATAGACAATTTTGTGCCTTACAGCAACAAGCATGAATTGTCAATAATCCAAGGGATCCAAAGTTCCCTAAACATGATGTTCCTACCCCTAGAGGAACAAGGTCAGCAAACCAACAGCTCTCAGATCAGTTCTCCACCTAAAAACACTCAAAAACAAGCAATCCTGAAATCAAAGCAGGTGCTCCACTAGGTTTCTGCGCTGAAACTCACTTGCTCCATGGTGTACCTACGTTGCAAAGCAAGTGTGACAAAAGCCACCTGCACTGAGCGGGATGGGACAAGTGGCACAATGAGTCATTGCTTTGGAATCTTCCAAAAATGACACTTGGATCAGGGATTTCGCCTTGTGATGAGTCAGAGGCTCTGTTTCTCCAAGTGGAAGCAAAGTTCTCCAAGTGGACTCAAGAACTGAAGATCAACTAATGATTAACTGAAGAGAGAGAGGACACAAGGCAGCTACACATCAGTTGCAAGCTGACTCATCCTTTCTCAATTCATCTATATATTGAGCTCTCTCCTATGAGCTCAGGAGGCTGGAGTTTTGTGCAAAGTAATGATATGCTGTTGGTTTCACTATTGAGCTATTGGGTGATTGTTTGAGAGAGGTGAAGATGAGCAATTCTTTCTGCTGGGAGGTGTTGCTGGGTTGGAGCCTTCAATGGTTGTAATACTCTCAGAACCTTTTCTTCTTCATTAATAAAAGCTATTGAGGTTCTTCTATGTGCTCTTGTTTCAATAATATATTGTGATGATTGCATGTTTGGTTTACACTAATCCATGAACCAGTTATGATTGCATGCCTCTTGTAGTTTCCTTCTTTGTTATTTTGCAGGATCTCATTGTAGCTGGGCAAACAAAAGAACAAGGAGATAGGAGCAAGCGGCCAAAGAGAAGAGTTTGGATTCGACATTAAGCACAAGGCAACGGTTAGTGCATTTCTCCATTCTCTTTTGCTTTCATAAAGAAGTAAACTTTAAGTAGCTTGTTTTACAGTTGTTGCTAAGGTACTATCACCCTTAGAGTGGGATAGGGTCATCCGAGTCGGATACTTTTCCCTACAACAAACTGGCGACTCCGCTGGGGATCGTATCCGTTTGATTGTGTTTGTAGTATTTTTCTATTCATTTCCTGAACAAAAGAGTACCAAATCGAAAAGCTTTTGACTATATCAAAAGCGAAGTAGAGGGCAGCTACTCTAGCTCATTTCTGAGCAAGTTCATGATTTGAAGAGCTGATCTACAATGATCCTTGTAAGCTCTTAGTGATAGCTTTGCACCTTCCTAATCATCCCTTTGAGTGTGCTTGACTGATTGTTTCTGATTTGAGCAAAAACCGTGCATTTTTGAGAAAATTATGACCCAGAAACTGTGAAAACGCAATTCTCGTTTTCCAAAGCAGGTAGTACACAGGCTACCTGCTTTGCAACGCAGGTCCCGAAGGGGCTACCTGCGCTGAGAGCCAGATTGGCTGTGCAGCACCTGCGTTGGCCCAAATTTGCCTAGTGCATTTGGGGTTTCCTCCTTTTCTCTTGCTTGTTTTCAACATTGATTTGGCTGCCAGTTACCAGTCTTGCACCTGTTCTGAAACCAATATTACTTGCCATCATTCTGCCTCTGTTATATAACGAAATTGTACTTGTTCTTTGTATTTCTTACTCATTTACAATTTCCCATAACGAAGAGTAAACTAGTCTTGCTTTTGGCCTCTTAGATCTGAACCTGTGTTAGGCATTTTGCTGGTCTAAAGAGTTAGCTTGTTTGCTGTCCATAGCTGATTAGTCATCTTACTTTCGTCAGTATGGTTTGATTTCATGTATTTCCAGTGATTAAGCAAGTAAATCTTAAGGTGTCTTTTGATTTTGGACAAGCTTGTTTGTTTTCACTTTAAATCGAAATCAAAGTTATATAACAACTTTCTTTTTGTAACCCATCCACATTAAGAAAGGGAAAAGAAAATACATGCATTGTGCATTTTGCATTTGACTGTTTTCTTGACGATTTAGGAAAAAATTTGCATTTAGTGTGTGCTCTATGATCTGTGTGAAAAGATTTGCCTTTCTTTTCCCTCAGTAGTTAAGGTTTTCAAAGTTGAAAGATTGAAAAGTTTGCTTCTCATCTTAGACTGCATTCAGAAATTTGTTATATACATCTCGTGGTGATCCTTAAAGGCAAACTGCTAAGCAAGATCAACATTAAAATAAATCCAATTTACATAACAACGCTTTGTAACATAACGCAAACACATAGAGGTCTAGGTAGAGACGTGTTCCGGCGTCGTTAAACATAGTGACTGTCGATCTCTACGAAGGTGGGTGATTCCTCCTGAGAGTCGGTGGCACTAATACGGACTTGTGCTCCCACGTACCGTCGCGTATATATTGGGAGACCCCTATAGGCAATTATCCTTTATCCATAGGAAGCCGTGTCGGCCGCCCTACTGATCGCGATGCAGTGAACACAGCATTCACGAAGATCGACCACCCGTACCGTAAAACGTATTCTGTGGTTTCGCGAAAAGTTTGGCACACCCTCTGCCTAGAACTCCAGAGAAGTTTCTTTTGGCCTTTTTCAAACTCTATAACTGAAAAAGTCCATCCGAGCATTTGTCACTTCGGGCTCGTTAAAACATCGAAGGCGACTAGAGTCATCTTTAGCTTTTTCTCGACTCTTAAAACATGAAAAAGCAAGTTTGTGTCTAAAAGCGTCGTTAATAAAATTTATTTCAAGCGGAACATAATCACCTGTTATTCCCACGTTGATCTTTCAGTTGAAAAGTATGGAGCCCACCAACCAAGGAAATAACCTTGGAGGAAGTCCAAATCCCTTCTCCTCTTGGGGAGATGTTGGTGCGCCTCATAGGGCAACATTGTCACTTCCACGATTGACAATTGGCCTACCTGTATGGCTCTTTTCAACTAATGTAGTCCAGATCGCCACTAATCCTGAGCAGTCGAATCAACAGTCAGAACAGTCTAGAGCTACTGACCAGCCTTCCACTTCTTACAATTCTTCCTCTGATCCTTCATCTTCACAAGGTAGAGCCGGCAAAAGTCAGCCTCCCATGGAGAAGAAGGAAAAGAAGAAAAGAGAAAAGAAGCAGAAGGGGCCTACGGCGAAGGCGACTGGGGGCAAGCAGAAGACAGCTGACAAAAACCCACACACTGCACCGACCGGGCCTAAATCGCCATGTGTCATTTGCAAAGGGGCCCACTTCCATCGTGATTTTCCATGTATTCCCCGGATACTAAGGGACTGGTCCCCAAGGTTGCACAATCCGGTAGCATCAACCTCTGGTAGTCATGTTGATTGCAGTCTGTCAACTAGCGAGAGTGAAGGACGAAGAGAGAGACCAACATCACCCTGTATATTGTGTTAAGGCGATCACGCCATCCACCGATGTCCATTCTTAGATGAGGCAAAGAGAGTTTTGGAAGATCGTCCGGTTTCACCGTTACGACTTCCTCCTGGATACCAAAAACTCGCGCCTAATCCCTCGATAGTTGAAAATCCAGCTAACCCGCTCAAGTGGTCGGCTGAAGTGTCGGTCATTGAGAATGAACCTACTGAATCCAGACCAGACGAAAGTCTAAAGGTCGAAACGGCAGTTGACCCGGTTCTTCCTTCAGAGGTTTCATCCTCCAACGACTCCGTCATTGAAGACCCATCTTCAAATGACACCCTCACTGAAGAGGATAAGGATGACACCGTCCATATTCTTTTCATCAACACAGACTCTGATGAGCATCAGGGCAATGCGCCCATTCCTTTATCGCAGGAAGGAACATCGTCAGAGTCGTATCCGGCCGTATATTCGGTCCCACCACCAAGCAACCTAGTTGTATCCTTTGATTGGAATCAACTAGGCAGACCCCGGTTACCAGCCTGTATCCCATTCAGAATCATAGTCCAAATTTATAGAATGGTGATGGCCGGAACTATCATTGATGAAGGGGCATCTGTGAGTATCCTTTCCTCTGTTGCTTGGAAAGCACTGGGTTGCCCGGTGCTTTTACCTGAGATGAGAAATCTATCAGGTTTTGATAAAGGAACCAGTCACCCGTTAGGGATTCTCCCCAATGTTCCAGTTACATTGAAAGGGAAGACAGTTCATATGAACATCATGGTCGTCCAGGGACCCTTGGTTTATAACTTACTCCTTGGACGAGACTATATATATTGCATGGAGGCAATAGTGTCCTCGCTCTTTAGAGTCATGTGTTTTCCGCACGAAGGAAGAATGGTCAAGCTCGTAGACCAACTTTCATTTCCAGGATCACGCATCGCAAATAGTCAAATACCATCCCTTAACGGTTTATTCACTCAAGGAATGCCACCGCCCCCGGTTCTACTTCCCGATGAATGCGAGTAATTCGAGAAGAAAAGAACTGGGACCCAGGGGGCATGCACCCTGGCCTGCCTTGGGCAGAGAAAACCTTGGGCATAAAGTTAATTTCCGCAGAAGAATGGACTAGTCCGTACCCCGTCCGAAAAAGGAAGAGAGGGTTGTTCTAGGATAAAATTCTTTTGTCAAAGTTATGTGAAGCGGAAGAATCGCTCCCTTTGTCTAAAGAAGTGGGCTCTCCTAAGGAGGGGATCTATTTGTGGCAGCAAGAAGGCACCATCTTTGAATGTCAAGCCTCACCCATTAAAACAATATGTTTTGAAAGAGAGTAGGGGCAGTCTTCAAAGAAAGAGAGGAAATTGCGGCAACAAGTAGTCACCATCCTTAGCAACCTAATGATAGACATCCCCGAAAAGAGAGTTTAGTTTGCGGCAGCAAACAAAACCATTTTTCGGATAATAAGTGAGAGGACAGAATCTCGAAATTATACTTTATACCTGGGGGCATGCAAACCTTTTGGAGTGCAAGCACGGGACGACTATTTATTTTTTAAATTTTTAGGTCCTCCCTTTAAACCCGTAGGTCTAACCCGTTAAACTCGTAGGATTAGCCGTTTCCAGCTTGCATAAAGAAAGGATGAAAGGCAAAAGTTAAAACCTGCCAAATTGGAGTAATTAGTGAGGTATCGCTCCTTAAATAAGATTACCTCACCTAAAGCATTCCTTGTATTAAGACTGGTATAAATTGAGCAGTTTTAGCAATGTTCATGCTCGTTAAAAAATAAACGCAAAGATCGAGCAGTTTTATATAGAGTTCATGCTCGTTAAAAAATAAACATAAATTGTGAGCAATCTTTCCCTACAGTTCAAGCTCATCCAGAAAAAATGAACCGGTAAATAACCTGGAGAAATGTAACCTTTGAAAGCCGTTTTAAAAACCTTTGGTCGTGTTCTTGCAGTCTCACCTCCATCCGTTCATTTGGCCAATCGTTCACCTCCATGTGTTTGTTTACCCATTTTGAGGAACAACTGCGAAGAGTGATTTCACTTAGCCATCCTTGTGACACTGCCGTGATTGGAAAATTCCAACCTGTACCTGGAATCTGCTGCTATCCCTGTTCATCACTCGTTCCTCAAAAGACGAGTCTTCTTTGAGCTCTTTTCACTGACTCGTAAAATATGAAAAGTTTGCCGAGTTTTGGCCTTCCAGCTCGTTAAAAGGATCGAAAGAGCTATCCCTCCTCTAGATTTTAATCTTTTTGGACCTGAGGGATTATTACACAAAAAGATCGAGCGCTTGTTTTGTTCGACTCGTTAAAGAAATCGAAAATTCATCCCTTCTGTATGGTTTTATACTTTTTCGGACTTAAGGGATTGGAAGACGAAAAAGGAATTTTGGAGTTGAATTTCCGTACCTTTTCAGACTCTCTAAAAATGAAAAGGACCGAGTTTTCCTTGTCGTTAGACTCGTTAAAATGATTAAATAGCGACAAACTTGTCTTTAGACGAGAACGAGTTTCCCTATCGCTAGGCTCGTTAAAACATAGCGATGGGCTTGCCCGAAGGGCAGGTTATAGAACAAGCATATGTTATCCTCCTCAAGCTTGACAAAAATAAAGAGGTACTGGTCAGCAATGACTGGGGAAAAATTGGGAGAACCTCACAGCATTAATGGTAGCAAGTCGCTCTTGAACATGACACTTTGTCCTCCGTATCACATCGGGTTGGGTTGTTTCATTCACCGGTCTCATAACCATGGTCCTCGCCACACCATCCACAATTGGGGTAATGCTACCAATCCATCACATCAGTGTCGTTATATGTTCAAGAGATGTGGTTCTGTAAAGAGTCAACCGTGTTCCACCCACTGCCATACATTATCCTTCATCCACTTCATGACCGCCACCCTGAATCATACATCACAGTTTGTTTTCACCTCATCACAATCACTAGCTCCGTTCCGTGTCACTGATGTGGGATTCATTAAGGCCCTCCTTTGACGGATCGCTCCTTGTCGACATCAGCTCATTATCCAAGGAGTTGATCTAGGAACACCCCCCTCAGTACTTTGATGCTTGCATGCCTCAATGGCAAGTTTCTCACTTCCGGCGACAGGTATACATCAATGACCTTCGACCAGAAGATTTTGCATGGTGGTCGACGCCAAGTCCTTTATTCCCACCATGTGGATTGTACTGCCGTACCTTGAGGGTCATCATCCTTATCGGTGATTCCTCTCGCGCTTGTTAACGGTTTACATCATTGACCGGTAATCAAGCGATGTCTTTCCATGTTCGACTTCAAGAAATTCTCACATGGATCGACTTGTACATCGAGTGAAGATCGGAAGAGATTGAAGACCCCGGATCTAGTTTCATCCATACGGGCTGCGATATATATTCAGGACATAAAGACATTTGATATGTACATCATTACAGTAGATGATCATCCTTCTCAAAGGATGATAATTTCAGCAGAGAATTATTAGTCTACAATCAGACGATCGTCTGTTCTATGTACCGAAATGTATTTATAAAGCTGAGCATGGGAATGCCCGCCTCAGCTAGATCATGAAAATGTATGAAAAAAATAATGTATTGTATTGTATCTTATTACAGGACACTTCTCAGCAGATTGAATGAACTTCGGATCCTCTCAATAAAGCATTTCACCCGATAAACGACCTCATACTTTAGGGGGCATCTGTTATAGACAATTTTGTGCCTTACAGCAACAAGCATGAATTGTCAATAATCCAAGGGATCCAAAGTTCCCTAAACATGATGTTCCTACCCCTAGAGGAACAAGGTCAGCAAACCAACAGCTCTCAGATCAGTTCTCCACCTAAAAACACTCAAAAACAAGCAATCCTGAAATCAAAGCAGGTGCTCCACTAGGTTTCTGCGTTGAAACTCACTTGCTCCATGGTGTACCTGCGTTGCAAAGCAAGTGGGACAAAAGCCACCTGCGCTGAGCGGGATGGGACAAGTGGCACAATGAGTCATTGCTTTGGAATCTTCCAAAAATGACACTTGGATCAGGGATTTCGCCTTGTGATGAGTCAGAGGCTCTGTTTCTCCAAGTGGAAGCAAAGTTCTCCAAGTGGACTCCAGAACTGAAGATCAACTAAAGATTAACTGAAGAGAGAGAGGACACAAGGCAGCTACACATCAGTTGCAAGCTGACTCATCCTTTCTCAATTCATCTATATATTGAGCTCTCTCCTATGAGCTCAGGAGGCTGGAATTTCGTGCAAAGTAATGATATGCTGTTGGTTTCACTATTGAGCTATTGGGTGATTGTTTGAGAGAGGTGAAGAGGAGCAATTCTTTCTGCTGGGAGGTGTTGCTGGGTTGGAGCCTTCAATGGTTGTAATACTCTCAGAACCTTTTCTTCTTCATTAATAAAAGCTATTAAGGTTCTTCTATGTGCTCTTGTTTCAATAATATATTGTGATGATTGCATGTTTGGTTTACACTAATCCATGAACCAGTTATGATTGCATGCCTCTTGTAGTTTCCTTCTTTGTTATTTTGCAGGATCTCATTGTAGCTGGGCAAGCAAAAGAAAAAGGAGCTAGGAGCAAGCAGCCAAAGAGAAGAGTTTGGATTCGACATTAAGCGCAAGGCAACGGTTAGTGCATTTCTCCATTCTCTTTTGCTTTCATAAAGAAGTAAACTTTAAGTAGCTTGTTTTACAGTTGTTGCTAAGGTACTATCACCCTTAGAGTGGGATAGGGTCATCCGAGTCGGATACTTTTCCCTACAACACCTCCCAGAACCCCATTACCCCCTTTGCTCCCTATTGCGTTCTCAGGGCCTCGACATCATAGGTTTTGAGGCGGTATCCCCTCCCCCCCCCCCAAAAAAAAAAAAAAAAAGCTTGAGGGCATCCCTCTCATTTTTCCAAAGCCAAGCATCAGGCCATGGAGGAGATTGCATCTGGCAAACAGAAAACCATTAATTGGGCCCTTAGAGCAAAGCAAGCCTCTCTCCCCCCCCTCCATGAAGTTGCTCTCCTTTAACTGTCGTGGGATGGCTAGCTCGGATAAAAAACTAGCCCTTAAGTGCCTATTTTCCACAGAACTGGTAGACATCATTTTTCTACAATAAACCCTTGGTCCTACTTGCACTATTACTCACTTACTTGAATCCTATCTATCTGGCTGGTCGTTCCATTCCCTTGATGCCTCTGGCAAATCTGGGGGTTTATCCTTGGGCATATGTAATCGTACCATCAAGACTTTCAGGGTTTGGGGAGGTCGTGGATACTTGACAATGGATACCTACTCCCCCACCCCAGAATTAGAATTCAGGATCTATAATGTATATGGCCCTTGTCAAAACGAAGTCGCTTATTGTAGATCCTTGATTAATTCTGCCCTCTTGCAATAAGATAATATCATTTATAGAGTTCAGGCTTCTGTGATCCATATCAAGATTGTGAAAGATTTTTTAGCGAAAATCACATGGAGTATCATTTGTCGACGCGTTTCGAACCAACAAGTGTGGTTCATCGTCAAGACAAGTTGAAGAAACAGATCCAGATTAGCATGATAAATAGCCTGAGCAGAGTCTCCAATGGCTAGATTGATTAACGGCTAATTTTGACCTTAGAAGCCAGGTCAAATTATAATTTATTAATTTAATATTATTTCCATAGAAAAATAATAATAAAAATAATAATAATATTAAATTAATAAATTATAATTTGACCTGGCTTCTAAGGTCAAAATTAGCCATTAATCAATCTAGCCGTTGGAGACTCTGCTCAGGCTATTTATCATGCTAATCTGGATCTGTTTCTTCAACTTGTCCTGACGATGAACCACACTAGTTGGTTCGAAACGCGTCGACAAATGATACTCCATGTGATTTTCGCTGAAAAATCTTTCACAATCAAGATAATATCATCTTAGGGGGAGACCTCAATTTCTCCTTGGGATATGTAGAATCTTGGGGCAATCAATCTTAGGTGGATACATTATCTGTCTTCTTTGAAAATCTCCTAGAGTCCCATAGCTTTATTGACATCCCGTCAGCCAAAGTGCAACCCACCTAAAGGAACAATAGAACTGGGGAAGCAAGCCTGGCCAGATGACTCGACAGATTCTTGACTAAGGAAGACCTGGTCAATAGGGGAGCCCGTATTAGACAATGGGTGAGTTCAGGTGGTCTATCGGATCATCGACCCATCTGTCTTGAGCTGCAGGATGTAATAGACAAACCCAAGGACCCATTCAAATTTAACTCCACTTCGCTATGGGATATGGAATATATCAAATTGGTGACTGATTTTTGGAAGGCAAACCCCCCAGGCTCATCTGGGAACCTCAGCCAGGACTTTGCACATAACATGAAGGAGCTGAAAGGCCTATCCAAGGCATGGGCAATGAAGAAGAAGGAAGCGGACGATCTGAATCTCGGATCATTAGAGGAAGAAATCTTATCTTTTGAGGAGGATACAGGAGGCATTGTGATAACCCAGGAGCAAAGGGATAAGCACTCCACAGCTCTACTGAAGAGAACACATATCTTAAGAGACAGAGAAGAGAGCTGGCGACTCCGAAGTTGGGCCATCTTGTTGAAGGAAGGGGCCGACAATACAAAATTCTACGTAAACTTGCCAATGGGAGAAAGGCCATTAATACCATATGGGAGCTCCAAGACTCTCAGGGACAAACCGCTCAATCCTTTAGAGAACTGGCTACATTGGCATGCGCTCACTTTCATAATATATATAAGGCTCCACCCAATGCTACCCTTGCGGAAGTAATGCATATTTTGCAACTCTTCCCAGGCTTCGTAGATCAAGATATGGAATAGGAACTCCTGCGAGAGGTTTCACTAGAAGAGCTCGAAGCCACAATGAAGTGGCTAAAAAATGATAGGAGTCCGGGGCCAGAAAACTGGATAGTGGAATTTTATATAGCTTTCTTTGGGGTTTTAGGAATGGACCTCCTATGGCTAATAGAGGAAACTAGAAGAAGTGGAAGGATCCCGGGAGGCCACAAGACTACCTTTATAGCCCTCATCCCCAAATTTGACAAGCCCACCTCTTTTGATGATTTCAAACCAATCTCCTTATGCAATTGTATATACAAGATCATAAGCAAGATTATCACCAATCACATTAAGCCTATTCTATCCCTCCATATATCCCATGAACAATTTGCCTTTCTGCACAACAGGCAAATACATGAGGCGATATGCACTGCACAAGAACTCCTTCACTTTGTATAGCCCAGGAAGTTGAAAGGAATGATAATGAAGATAGACCTATCTAAAGCTTTTGACATGGTCAACTAGCTATACGTCCGTATCCTTTTAACCCACCTGGGATTTCCTTTCTCCTTCATCAAGTGGATCATGAGTTGTATAACCGATGTACCTTACAGTGTTCTCATAAATGGATCAACCTCCCCCTTTTCATGCCAAGAGGGGACTTAGGAAGGGTTGCCCCCTATCCCCACTATTGTTCCTTCTTATCATGGAGGGCCTCTGCCAAATATAAGAGAAGAACACAGATAGGGGAGAATCATGGGCATCAAAACATCTGATTTAGCTACATTGACTCATCTGCTCTTCGTGGATGATGTTCTCATTTTTCTCAATGGTGGCGTTGGCAATCTCACCGCCCTCCACCTTGTTATGGGTACATTTCAAAAGGCCACGGGGATGGTGTTGAACGAATCCAAATCCACCATAACAACACCAGGTTGCTCCCAGAATGAATTACTTTTTTCCTTAAGGAGATTCCCCTTTACGACTCACCCTATAGAGGAAGGTTTAAGATATTTGGGTTACCGACTGAAGCCATTTGGCTATAAAATTGTAGATTGGATCTGGCTCATTTCTAAAGTAGAAAAGTGTTTAAACATCTGGTACCATAAGTATCTATCCAAAGCTGGCAGGCTGGTACTGATCAAAGCTATTCTAGAAGCAACACATGTTTACTAGATGACCTTGGCCTGGATCCCTAGGGGAATTCTGAATAGGTTACAAAATATATGCTGCTACTTTCTTTGGAAGGGGAAACAGACAGGAAGAATATTTTCTTGGACTAAATGGGAATCTCTGGCAATGCCTAAGCGATGGGGTGGTTGGGGAATCAAGAGACTAGATACATTTTCCAAAGCACTTGCAGCAAAGTTGGGATGGCAGCTACTCAATAATTGTAGCCTTTGGACGAAGGTTGTCACTTCGAAATATATCATCCCCTCCAACCCACTTGATTGGATCAGGCAAGGTCACTGATCTAACGGGAGCATATCAATCATCTGGAAGGCTGTAATAAAGGCTATAGATCTGATAAGAAACGGCTCGGCATGGAGGATTCAATCTGGTTCCCTGGTGCACATAGGAGAAGATCCCTGGGTGGGTTGTGGCAACACACATAGACTTCCAGTTGATTTGAGACTTCATTTAGCAGAACAAGATATTACTCATATATGTCATATTTCGGATAACGACCGATTCTCATTGACACAGCAGGCTTTGAGATCTAGAGCAGCACTAAACATTCCCCCACCCTGGCAACAAGAATGGAGAAACTACATTTTTGCGTTAACAAAGTCCCATATCAGGATATTGGAAGGATATGATGAGCTCGTCTGGGATTTTGCAAAACATGGTTATTACGCCCCTAAGACTGGATATTTAGTTCTTTTGGATCCCCTTAAGCCGGCTGCCCTTGACCCGTGGTGGAACCTTTTATTGAAATTAAAAGTAGCTCCAAGATCGAAGTTGCTTATGTGGTCTATACTAAACAACAAAGTCCCGACAGGTGCAATCCTTATGAAAAGATCTTTATTAGGGCCATTCTGGTGCCACCTCTACAAAAACAATAAAGAAGATACTGAACACCTCTTTCTGTACTGTCCTGTTACATAAGGGCTATGGAATGGCTTCCTTGCGTCGCTCCCCATATCTAGCAGATGGCACGACAACAAATTAAAGGAAGCTTGAGAAAACTGGTGGAATGAATCCAAGGGAAAGGAAAGGAACATACTGCTGGACATAAGCTGGGTGCTATGGATATCCAGGAATCAAATCATCTTCCAGCAAGAAACCCCCCACTAGCCTTCCATTCTGAATAGAGTATCCATGGAGTACCACATGATATCTGAAGAGGCCACTCAAATCAAGCATGGGAGAATCGAGGCAGAAGTCATCAATCACTCCCTTCCATGGGCCTACTTTGATGGCTCAGCTCAGGAATCGGGATGTGGAGGAGGAGATGTACTACATTTATTGGATACCCACTCTTTTAAAATAAAAATGGGGTTGGGTAGGGGAGCAAACAATTATGTCGAGCTTCTAACCACCAAATACCTTATACAATATGCATTACATAAACATTGCACGAATCTGCAACTTTTTGGTTATTCAAAACTGGTTGTTAACTGGATCAACAAAAAACACATCTGCAATGCATATATATTAAAGCATCTTCTGGATGAGATTCATAGACTTATCATTTCTTTTTACTCTTTTACTTGTCATCATTTTTACAGGGAGCGGAACACCGTTGCTGACCACTTATCCAAAGTAGCAGCGATCAGGGATGATGACACTTGGATGATTTGCGAGGAAAAGGATGGTGTTGTTTATCAGCACTATCGCAGACCTTTTATAGATCCTGAATCTATCTGAGCAGCACTGATAGAACATAATTTCATTTTTGATGCTTTTCTTTTTGTTTATCTGTAAATAATTATTAGAACTTATCACTCCCTCTCTGCGAAGAGGTCAAATAGTTTATTTATTTTTTGTTTTATCTCCATGTATTCCCTGTGTGGAGGAATGCTCAAAGTTTCTTCCATTTTTGAACAGGCAAAGCCATACTTAAGTAATGCTTATGCATATGCAAAATGTAATTTTCTCCTATAATGAAAATTACGACTTTTTCCACGTGAAAAAAACTTCTATGGATATTTGGGTTTTACCATTTAAATTATTTGTTTGCTTCCTCTCTTTATGTTTATTAAAAAAATAAAATTTATTTAATATTTTTCTTAGGAGTTTAAATATGATAAATTTATTGTTATATAGTTATGCATATGCTCATGCATGCATATTCTTATGGTCTTTCCTGGTATCAACACCTCTTTTCTAGATCTAAGATTATTATGTAGATTCAATTCCCTGGATAAAATTCGTTGTATTTACTTTTTTAACATTGAGTATATTTACGGTATTCTTTAGATATATTATTTTAGCACCTCAGATTAATTTTGAATCCTTGCTTTTTACACATATTTAAATTGTTTTTCGATTACATGTTTTATTTCTTCATTTTCTAAGTAATAAAGTATTATTTTCATCAAATATGCCATTGTGATTGTATCTAGAGCATACAAATTAGTTAGGATTAACTAGTTGTCAAAATTGGTTTTCATTTGCTCTAGGTCTAATTAAAAGCCAATCAAAGATTAAGATAACTTCTCTACAAATATATAACCTAACGTTTTTGGGCACAATTTTATTTTTTTGGTGAGCTTAATGGTTGAGAAAATGTATCTTCTCCTAAAAGTTCATAGGTACAAACCCAGAGGAGGATTGGGTATGTACACCTTTCTAGAATTAACAGTTAAATTATTGCATGGTGGAAGAGACCTTGTCCCACAAATAAGGATGTCTCCTACACCAATTTGGTGTCTTACTTGGTTGTGATCTTCAAATTAGATTATTTTTATTATTGTAAAAAATATGAAAATCAAGATTTCAAACAAAAAAGAAAATAAACATTGCATATAATTTTTTTTGCCTCCCTGCCCCTCCCATCTTAGTAGGAAGTTGTACATCGTAAGAACCCATATGAAACTAGATGGATTGTCCTTCCTCAATTAGCATGATATAACCTTTCCTTCATAAATAAATTGTATGATACGCCATTCTAGAGTCATTGTGAACACCCTTCTTCTCACAATCGTAAGGCGCAGAAATTGGTTGTAAAAATTTATGTTTCTAATTTTCTTTCCTCTATAAGTGTTATGCATGGATCTTTTGCACAACAACCTGTTGATAGGTGGAAAAATTCCTCCTCCAACAAGGGATCATCACCCAATCAAGACCCTGATTAGGCCTATATTTGTTTGGTGTGCTGATGTCCACTTGTATGTGGACCTAATTACCACCTAAAGAGATTACTCCTAAAAGGAGATTTTCGTTTAATGTTTCATAAATCTTAGCTGCAATTTTATTGAACATAAATAAAACTAGCTAGTATCCAGAAATATTTACTTGTGATTTGAAGTTGATTGTTTTGAAAGTCATGTCATGAATAACTTTTAAAAGAAATAAAACAGTTCCTTGCTTGATGTTTCTATGTCGCCGAGGGGCCAGAGTAAGGGGTGGGGAGAGGTGGCGTTTAATGCTAAAGTCATGGGTTAAGAATCGTTTTTGAAAAAAGAAAACACAAAACGAAATGTTGGGTGGCATGTCTGAATCAATGTCAAGTGATATTCAATGAAATCAAATCAAAGAAAAAGGTAAGTATTTTCAAGTAAAATCGAAAGAAAAGGATTTTTTTCAAAGTGAATGGACGCATGAAACACACGAAACACGTGATGTGGGGTCGTGTCGTTGGCTAAACCAACTACCATGTAGTGTAGGTATCAACGATGAAAATGTCACACACTTCAACTTTGTTACCCACTAAAATAATGGAATTTAATTAAAATTTTGTTCATGCTCTTCTTATTTATGTAAAGGATTGACAACCACATGAATTCTAATACTATTGGGTAGAGAAGTAACATAACAGTACCAGTGTCAGAGCATGCTGAAAATATGCGAAGGACCTTGTTCTTACATGTATATTCTATCCTCGACACAGTAAAAGATCCACACAAGGAAACATAACATTGCTAGCATTAGAGCACCCCTGCAATATGTAAATGACCCTCTTTTCCCACACATACTCTTCCGCATAGTAAAAACTATGCACAAGGAAACATAATAATATTAACTGGAAATTTGTTCAGGCCCTGTTCTCCCCTCCCCTCCCCTCCTTTGCCGATGCAAAGGACCTGCAACCACGAAACATAATAATATTAATTGGAGATTTATTCAACCCCTCTTCCTCCCTGCAGCCTATGCACAGGACGTGCAACTGCATCAATTCTAACATCATTGTGCAAAACACTAACATCATAGTGTTAGTATTAGAGCACTCACCAACGAAATGACCACTCACAAAATCAGTGTTATTTTTATTTTAAAATGAATTATCAAGTACAAACAAATACCGAAAATAAAATACCCTCTGACAAGAAATTATGTCCTATTAAAACTCTCTATGCTCATTGAAAATTAAAAATAATATTGATTAAAATTAAAACAAATATTTTTAAATTAAAAAAAAAAAAAAAAAAACATTTTTAAAAAACTTTCATTAAAATTAAAATTAAAAAAACGAAGTCAATCCTCTTGGACATCAAAACAAATGCTATAGTATTAACAAAAGTAAAATAGTTCATTGCCCCATGTTTCTATGTTTGGTGTTGGCGGAGTTTTTAGCGCTTAAGTAAAAATCGTTTTTGAGAAAAAAAACACAAAAAGAAACTAAGTTGTAACTCGGAAGTTGGGTGGCATGTAACAATCGGTGGCAAAACAGTGTTCAATGAAATCAAATCAAACCAAAAGAAAAAGATAGGTCCTTTCCAGCAAAAGAAAAAGAAAGTTGAGTGGCAGGTGACAATCGGTGGCAAAGCCGTATTCAATGAAATCAAATCAAAAGAAAAAAGTAAGTCTTTTCGAGCAAAGCCGAAAGAAAAGGAATCAATTTTTTTTTTTAAAGCGAATGATGTCGGGCCGTCTCATTGGCTAAACCAACTTCCAAGCAAAGCCGAAAGAAAAGGAATCAATTTTTTTTAAAGCGAATGATGTGGGGCCGTCTCATTGGCTAAACCAACTTCCAAACAAAGCCTAAAGAAAAGGAATCATATTTTTTTTAAAGCGAAATGGACGCATTAAAAAGACAAACACGTGATGTGGGGCCGCGTTGTTGGCTAAACCAGCTAGCGAACGCTGGTACCGACGACGAAAATGCCACACGCTTTGGGCTCCATTACCCACTAAATCTATGGACTGTTTTTAATTAAATTTTATCTAATAATTAAATAAACAATAATAGACAAACGGTGAGATGTTTTGGTCATTAGATAAGTAATTGTGTGCATGAATTTGATAGTGCAAGTATTGAGAGATATTGCATTGCAGTTTTGTTTACTGGTTTGGCAAGTATTGAGAGATATAGATAGAGCCACAGAGTGCCAACGGCCTCAAAAGCAACTGGTGTATTGACGTGATTGAGTGAGCATTCGCCCAGCTTTAGCAATAACTTTTTTCTGTTCTGCATCCCATGGCATCTTCCTCCAAATCAGCATCCGCATCCGCCTCCGCCTCCGCCTCCGCCTCCACTTCCACAGCGGATGGCAACACCTACTACGAGTTCGATGTGTTCCTCAATCACAGAGGCTCTGATGGTAAAACGTTTGCCAGCGATCTTTACGATCGCCTCACGGATCATGGATTGCGAGTCTTCCTGGACAGGGAAGAAATGGAGACGGGAGAAGAATTAACACCTCAGATAGAGGGTGCTATTAGAGCTTCCTCGGTTAATATAGCTATTTTTTCCCCCCAATATTGCGAATCAAGCCGGTGCCTGAACGAGCTGCTGCTCATGCTGGAGTGCAAGCGGACGAAGGGTTCAACTATTCTTCCCATATTCTTCCATGTCCAGCCTTCAGTACTTAGATGGACAACCCTGAGGTCGCTCCAAAATAATAAAAATTCCGATCCGGAAATCATTCGAAAATGGAAGGATGCTCTCCATCATGTTGCAGAAATTAGCGGTTTCGAGTTGGAATGGGAGTGGTCGTATAAGGGGTCAGGACTCATCTCTCCCTCTTCCTTTGTCATCGTTTTTTCCATTAGTCTCATTCATATAGGTATGTCATACTTTATCTACATTTCTTACTAGTAAGTTTATCTTTGATATTATTCAGTGATGAGAGTAAGCTGCTGAAAGATGTCGTCGAAAAAGTGTTGAGATTAGTTCGAAAACTACTGAAAGTCTCCATATATCCGACTGGATTGGAAGAGAAAGTTAAAGATCTGGAAGAAAGAGTGTTATTACATCAGCATGAAAGTGCAAAGGCTAAGGTTGTAGGAATTGTCGGACTTGGGGGGGTTGGTAAAACGACCCTCGCAAAAGAGTTCTATAACCGCAAGAATAAAGAGTACCGCCGTTCCAGCTTTTTATTTCATGTCAGAGAAAACGACTCTAAAGGGGAACTAAAGAAATTGCAGAGAGGACTTATTAAGGAGTTGAGTGGGAAGGGTGAGGAAATATACAGCACTGACGAAGGTATCCCTCTTCTTCAAAAACATCTCCCACGTTGGCACGCTCTTATCATTTTAGATGATGTGGATGATATAGAGCAGCTGCGCGCATTGCTTCCCGTTTTACCAGCGAAGGATAGCTTAATTCTAGTAACATCCCGTGATAAAAGCGTACTTCAAAATTGGGAATTAATTGAAGATCCATTTATTTACACTCTCGAAGGCCTCAGTCCTCAACACTCCGTAGAGCTCTTCTGCCGGCACGCCTTCCGTCTACCTGCTCCTCCTGATGCAGCATTTGAGCAACTGGTAAATAAGTTTGTGGATGCCTGCGGTAAATTGCCATTATCTCTTTGTGTCATCGGGGCGCTTCTTCATGGCGAAAAGAATCCTGACCACTGGGAAGCGCAATTGCTTAAAATCCGCGAGACTCCTCCCACGGAGATACAAAAGATACTGGAAATTAGCTACGAGAGTCTGGATGATGAGGAAAGGAAGTTTTTCTTAGACGTTGCCAGTTTCTTCGTAGGAGAAGAGAAGGATACAGCCATGATGATATGGGAGGACTCGGGGTGGGCAGCATCGCTGGGTCTGGACACTCTACGGGACAAGCACCTCGTGGAGGTGGAGGTGGACGCGGTTTGGAAGGATGGAGTAGAGTATTTTACAGGAGGATGGCTCCAAAAGTATTCTAGAGAATGTATGGTGGAATGCATAAGAATGCATGACCAACTCAGAGACATGGGCAGATATCTGGCGGACAAAAAACCTTCGCTTCGTCGTATTTGGAGTGTAACTGAAAACCTTTCGGACCTGTCGCCTGTAAGTATTGAAGTTTTAGACCGACTTTCAAAATAGTGTTGTGATCTGTCAAATTTTGAATTCCTAAACTTTGCAAAATGTCAATATTATTTCTAACGGTTTCCGATAACAATTTAGGTGGAAGGAACAAGAGATTCCGCCGAACGCGGTCGTCGAGTCGCGGAGCTGAGGTGGAGGGCGCTTAACGGTCCGGATTTGCCTTGCTCTCCGGGTTCTTGTGTGGAAGGCGTATTCAACGTTGAACAGCCACCGCAACTCATATTGCTCCGGTGCTATAACTGTCCGGACTCCTCCCTTCCTCCAAATATTTCAACAAAGAATCTAAGAGTTTTACATATAGAGGGAAACAATCTGGAAACACTATGGCATCTTGAATCTCAGGTAGGTAGTCATGTAATTGATTGGCGAAAGGTTGTTTTTATTTTCCTTTATTATTAAAATTGCTTTGCTGTTTTAACATACCACGATGCACGAAGTTGAAATAGAGGGAGCATTGCAGGCACCTCGGGAGCTGAGGGAATTGTACATCGATGGTTCTAGGCTACCAAAGATTCCACAGTCTATAGGGCAGCTGCGGTGCCTCGAGAAGGTTGTCCTCCGGAGTGAGAAGGATATAGTGTCGTTCGAGACTTTGCCCGATGAATTCTGTCAGCTGCAGTCTTTGAAACACTTGGAATTACACGACAAAGGTTTGAAGTCATTGCCAGAGTCTTTTGGGGACTTGAGCAGCCTCCAACATCTTAATTTAGCCGGGTGCACATGTTTGGAAGAGCTCCCAGATTCCTGTGGGAATCTAACCAAGCTCCAGCATATTGATTTGTCTTCTTGCATGAAATTGCCGCTGCTCCCAGATTCCTTTGGGAATCTAACCAATCTCCAGCATATTAACTTGTCTTACTGCCAGGAATTGTGGCTGCTCCCAGATTCCTTTGGGAATCTAACCAATCTCCAGCATATTGACTTGTCTTCCTGCGACCAATTGGAGACCCTCCCAAATACTTTCGGAAATTTAATACGACTTAAATTTCTGAGTGTGTGCGCGTGTCCATGGATCACACTAAGCGAAGCCCTGGGGAACATCAGCACACTTGAACACTTAAATCTTGCAGAGTGCTTTGCAGAATTGCCTCCCCAACTTACATCTCAACCGTTCTTGCAAGAATTGTATTTGTCATCTTCAGAATTGCCAGAAGCTATCGGAAACCTAAGTAATTTGAAATTTCTGTTCGTAGAAAGCTCTGACTTGGAAATGCTGCCATCTTCGTTCGGTGCTCTAAGGAGCTTGGAGGAGTTGGAGTTCGAGGGGTGCCGCTTCAAATGTTTCCCTGATTCTATTAGAATGCTGACTCAGTTGAAAAAGTTAGCACTCAGATCTATGAATCTTAAACGGTTAAAGATAACAGAATGGCTCTCTGGATTGCCAACAACACTTGAAACATTAGAGATTAGGTGGTGCAGAAAAATGAAGGAGCTGTCAGGTCTGGAAAGATTGGAATCTTTAAAGGATTTGCAGATATCTTCATGTCGTGGGCTGAAGCGCATACACGGGTTGGCACATCTCACAAAGCTTCAAACGCTCGACGTTTCCATGAACGACGATTTAGAAGAGCTTCCCGGCATTGAGGGTTCCCAGTCTTTGAAGGAGGTTAATGCCCTTGATTGTCCCAAACTGAAAAGGAAATATCAAGAGTTCACAGAGAACTTAATATTTTTTGAGTGACGCACATAAATATTGTAGACTTAAAATCCAATGTGGTTAGGGTTATTTACAAAAGTTGTATTTGGTTCTTTCCCGTGTCATTCATTTTGTGCACTAGATCAAAGCAATCTGTTTGGCTACCGCGTATGATGACGTTTTAATAAATTTCATGTTTTGATCATATATTTGCCCGCATTATTATTTCTAATAGAATCATATCTGGGTGCTTTCTCTCTATCCCCGAATCCACACCTGTCTTCACATCAAACCTCTTATATCTATTTTCACTATGAGGAAAATTGTGAATTGTGATAGCATACCAGCTACCATCTATTTGGTTTGTGTCAAGTTTAGTCTCAACAGTTTTTAAATGCAATTTTTTTGATGTAAAGAGAAAAGTGTCTTGTTAAAATTATATAGTAGAATTTTTATCAATATTATTAAATCAACTAATGTAGTTTATTATAAAAATATTATTTATATGAAAATTATAAAATTGGATTGTAAGAGCATTTTTTTAATAAAAATTTAAAAAATATATTAAAAAACTTAATCTTGCAATTCTAAATCAAAAATTTAAATTTAAATATATTTAGTTTTATATAATTAAAATTAATCTGTTATATAATTCAATTTAATATTAACTTTATAAATTATTAATGTTATTATTATTTATATTTTATAATATGTTTTTATTGTAAGAATGTGTTTAGTGTTTGTTTCATAGTTATATTTAACTATAATGCATTTTATATTTACAATGACTTATTATTAGACTATCATAAATATTATTCTTCATTAGTTTATTAGTTTTTATGAATGTTTGAGTTTTACTATTTAAATTATTTTCTCCCTCTTTTTATGTTTATTAAAATTATTATATTTTAAAAAAAAATTAGGAATTCAAATATGCTAAATTTATGGTTATATATTTATGCATATGTTTATTTATGTTTATGGTATTTCATGGTATCTATGTTTTTGTTTTTTTTTGTTTTTGGATAAAATTCATTATATTATTTTTTTAGCATTAAGTATATTTATTGTATTTTTTAGATCTATTATTCTCTCATTTTAGATTTAATTTTGAAGCGTTGCCTTTTACACACATGCAAATTGGTTTTGGATTACATGCTTTATTTCTTCATTTTCTAAGCATTATTTTCATCAAATAGTATCTAGAGCATACAAATTAGTTATGATTGATCACTTGTCAAAATTGGTCTTCATTTGCTCGAGGTTTAATTAAAAGTCAATCAAAAATTAAAATAGCTTCTCTACACAAGGGTGTCTCGTACACCAATTAGGCGTCTCGTACACCAATTAGGCGTCTCACTTGGTTGCGACCTTAAAATTGAATTATTATTATTATAAAAATGTGAAAATCAAGATTTCAAACTAAAGAGAAAGCAAGTGGTATATATATATATTCACCTTCCCACCCCTCCCATCTTAGTAGGAACTGTACATAGTAATAATCCATATGAAACTATATGGATTCTCATTCCTCAATTAGCATGATCTAACATTTCTTTCATAAAATAATTTTATGATACACCAATCTAGAGTCATTGTGAACAATCTTCTTCTCACAGTTGTAAGGTGCAAAAGTTGGCCGTACAAAAATATCTATGTAGTTTTCCCTCTATAAGTTTTATGCAAGACTCTTTTGTGGAGCAACCTGTTGACAGGTGGAAAAATTTCTCCTACAACAAGGGATCATCACCCAATCAAGACCCTACTTAGGCCTATACTTGTTTGGTTTAGTGATGTCCACTCATATGTGGACCCAGTTGCTACCTAAAGAGATTGCTCCTAAAAGGAGACTTTTGTTTAAGCTTTCTTAAATATTAACTGTGTTTTTTATGGAACATAAACAAAACTAGCTAATATCCTATCTCAGTTGAAAGTGATGAATTTAAATGGCAATACTAATGAGGAATAGTGAATTATTAAGTGAAGAATAAATTCATTCACTAAATAATTATTAAAACATATCTATGTTGCAACTTATAAAACATTGTTTCATATACTTAGCATCTATGTGTAATCAAATGAAAGGAGATATGACAAAACAATTTAAGTAACAAAAGAGATTTCATTTATATTAAATCATAAAACATTCTCAAATTATTAAAAGATAATATCTAATTATATATATGAAAAATGTCTTCTACTCATAATATAACTTATACAAATAAAATGTTGAATCAATAAGGAAAATAAATAGTTCACTTTCTTAATAATTATATAGCACATATGAATGGAATAACCAATAAAGGATTATATCAAGCACTTCAATATTTAATTTTAGTATTATGTTATACTCAAATACATTAAGGAAAGTAATTTCACATCAAACTAAATAAATGACTTAATTCACACTAATGTAGTTATATAATCATTCACGCATTCAAATAAGAGTTACTTCAAAAGATTTCAATCTTCCATTTTTTATTTCAAAAATGTTAGAAATGATCATATTAAACACTTCAACATCTAATTTTGAAATCTTATGTGAATCTCAAATACATCAAAGAAACTAATTTCACACAAAACAAAATAAATAAAAAATAATAACTTAATTAACCATAATGCAGTAATATAATCATTAAAGCATTTGAATAAGTGTTGCTTTGAAATATTTTGATCTCCCAACTTTTATTTCAAAATTGATAAATAATAAGAAGTTTTATAATTCCAAAATTTTCCAAGCCTGGGTCTTAATGGTGCATTTGTCATTAACAAAAATACCTAGGTCTTAATTATAGAAATTCCAACCCCTCACAAGTTCTTCAAAATTATATTCAAACTAATAGAAATATCAAGTCCTCGTTACAAGATTTACAACCTCCTTTATAACATTAATAATTGATTACTAGAAAAAAATATTTTCCTATTTTTCTTGAACAAACTCTCTAAATAGATATTCAATTGCTTATTTTGTTGGAAGAAAAGAGAGATTATTTTTTGTGTGAAGAGGGATCTCTCATTATCCCAAATGTTAAAATAATTTATTTATTTTTGTGTCGTCCTCTCCTTTTTCTTCAAATCTATAATACATTTCTCATATTAATTTCTTAGACCTTCTGGCATTTAGATATTTATGTAGTTCACTCTATATTTTTCTTCATTAATTGTCCTTTGGGAGGCCTTAAGAAGCATTTTAATTTTGTAAAGATAAACCATAGTGAAAATGAAACTAGTGGAAACACATGAAATTAATTTTCATTGATAGAGAAATTTTTGTTAAATGTATAACAATATATAGGGTCACCAATTTATTGCAATACCAAGATATCAATGTATCAACCATCAAGACATAGAATATTGAGAATATCAAATTGGCTTTCATACTCACTCATTGCCTTTAATTTAGATTAAAAAACTCTTCTACACAAAATTTAATTGGGTTAAAAAGAAAATTGTTTTCATGCTTAATCATTTTCTTTATTCTTAAATGAAAATGCATTTACATAATATTTTTAAATTTTTTTGGTTAAATATTATCAAACTAAAAAACTTTAATAATCAATCACATTTTTTTTTACTATAGATGAATTTAAAATATAGCTAGATTTAAAAAATTAACTTTCATATTCAATCATCTTCTCTAACTCATCCATATAATAGACTTTTAATAAACTATATAAAAATATTTATATAACTTTAATGAATTTAAAATATAGTTAAATTAAAAAAAAATAGCTTTCATACTTAACTTTCATGTTCAATCATCCCTTTAACTCATAGTTTTTTAATAAATATATAAAAATATTTATATTACTAAACAATTAATTTTGCATTAATATCATTTACTTCCAAATAAACGAAGATATCCCATAGACAAATAAACAAACATGATTTGTTTCCATAATCTACGCAATAATTAAAAATATGGCCAGATTTGCCTAGGAAAAAAAAAAGTTACGTATTCTTTTCTAGTCAAAAAGTTACGTTTTTTTCTCATTAAAAAGGGTTAAAAATCTCACTAGAATCGAAAAGAAAACTATAAAATAATATATAAGTCTGACCTAGCAACAATGTCCTATCAATATGAAACGTATCTCACTAGAATCGAAATGAAATCTATGAAATAAACACAAAAGTCGGTGACAAGAATGTCCATGTCAATATGGAACGTTTTGTGTTTTGAATTGCTTTATCTTTTTAACAAATATATTCATGTGTAAGTTTAATAGTAGGGTTCACAACACTTTCAATATTTAAATTAGATATTTTTAAATGTTTATTATTTTTTAATATATAAAAGTTATAAATGGTTAGATGGATTATCAAATATCTATTGAATTTATATATTAGATAGAGTATGCATAACTTATTAAATTCGATATATAAATATGATGTAATAATTATATTTTTGAAATAAAATTATTATTATTATTTTAATATATATATCTATATATATATACGGAAAATAGCTCGCTCATTATTTAAAATATTATATTTTTGTTTATTAATTTTTATAATAAATTTAATTTGAAAATAAAAAATATTAATTTTTATAAAAAAATTAAAAATTTCATTTTTCATGATTTTTCATAGTTTAAAATCATAGTTAAAGGTAAATAATACCCTCCAAATAGTATTACTTAATTATATTCTTTATTTTTAATTGAACACTTATCTACACAATACTTTTAAACTCTTGGGACTTAAAGTGACTGACTTTCATGCTCAATCATCTCATTTATCTTTAATTCAAACCTTATCCACACAATAGGTTTAAAGTCTCGCTAGAATTGAAAGGAATTGGTTTTCATGCTCAATCATCCCATTTATCCTTAATTGAAACCTCATCCACACAATAGGTTGAATTGGTTTTCATGCTTAATGATCTTCTTTATCTTCAATTGAAATCTCATGATATAATATGTTTAAAGTCTTGCTAAACTTGGAATGAATTTGATTTCATGCTCAATCGTCTCCTTTGTCTTTGATTGAAACCTCATAACACAATAGGTTTAAAGTCTCACTGGACTTAGAAGGAATTGACTTTCATGCTTAATTATCTCTTTTATCCTTAATTGAAACCCTAGCCACATAATAGGTTTAAAGTCTAATTAAACTTAGAAGGAATTGGGTTTCATACTTAATCATCTCCATTAACTTGAATAAAAAACTCATGTTTAAATTTTTCTTATACTTCAAACAAATTAGCTTTTATACTCAAACAACTTCTTTATCTTTAATTGAAAAGCTATCTATACAATATTTTACAAATTTTATTAAATTTCATCCAACTTTAAAATAAAAAGCTTTCATAATTAATCACCTCTTTACCTTTAACAAAACCACATCACACAATAAATTTAGAATTTAACTAAATTATCTTTCATACTAAATTATTTCATTTTATCTTTAATAAAAATCTCACCCACACAATAGTTTAAAATCTCTCGGCTTGACTAAAACATAATCATAACAATAAGTTAAAAATCCCACTAGACGTAGAAAAGAAATCCATGAAATAATACAAAAGAAATCCATAAAATAATACAAAAAATTGTGACTATTGTTTAGGAACACCCATATCAATATGAAAAGATAACAGTAAATTAAAATCTCACTATACTGGAAAGGAACTCCATGAAATAGTACAAAGGAAATCCATAAAATATTACAAAAGTTTCTTACTAGTATTTAAGAACACCCATTTCAATATGAAGAGATTCTCGTATTTTGAATTGTTATATTGAACGTTTCATAACACTTTAAATATTTAAATTATCTAAGTAGATGTTTATTATGTTTTTTAAATTAATTAGTATATTAAAGTTTTAAGTATTTAGACAGATAGTTAAATATTTATTAATTTTATAAATAATTTGAATTATTATTAAATTTAAATATATAAACATGTAATAATTATATAGAGTAGTTTTGTAATAAAATAATTATTGTTATTATTTTAAAATTAAAATTAAAAGAAATTATTTTTTCTACTGTTTAACATATAAAAATTTCTCAATGAGGATTAGAAGCATGAATGGGTAGGGTGTTGGGGACAAGCTTGCCACCCCACCGCCTCAAGCAACATTCATGCATGTGCATGCGAATGTGAATGAATTTAACGTGGATGAAGGTGGTGGTTTCTATATCTGGTCTAGCTTTTGCTACCAATCAACTAAGGTAGAGGGTTAATAGTGATGAGTTATTACTCTCACCAACGTAGGAAGGTCTACGAACATAGATTTATAGATTTCTGTTGAGAATCCATTATCCCACAATTCCAATGCTTTTTCTCACCTCAACCCTAGTTTTAGATCAATTTGAAGGAAATTGTGGAGCTTTGGTAGTGGTGTTTATCTCTCTAAGAATTCGTAGGCGCATCCTTCCTAAGGCAGAGTCTTCTTAGAGTGGGTAGAACTAGCGCTTCATGAGCGCGGTCGATCATCTGCTTGTTGGTGGGTCGGTTGGGACTTTTCTTTTTTATTCCATTGTTGCTTTGGAGTATGCAGAAGTTCCCTTCAGTCTGATCCTTGGGCCAAGGAAAGTGACTTTATTGGTGGTACTTTTTTGTGTTCTCTATCTTGATCCCCTTACTTTTGGAAGCTAAATTATGGGTCTTTTCATGGTTATATGTTTTATTGTTGTTACATTATGTGTCCAAGAAGGGTAGCATGAATTTCATTTCTTGAATCGGTGTTTGGTAATATTTCTCCTTCCCACTAGCTCCATTCGCCGCTTGTTCTTTATCTACAGACATGCTCTCAATTTTCAACCTTTAGATTATCACTCTTTCTATTCATGCCCTGTTATTTCTATTATAGTCGTATCACTCCCCTAGTGTCTATATAATATGAGCACCCAACCTCGATAGTGCATGCACAACCACGAAGGTGGACATAGAGGTGAAGGTGGTCACAACGTTTGGGAAATTTTCAATCTTTTCCACACTTTGGGAAATCCAAGAAAACTAATTAAAATTGAAAAACATGAACCAATATTTTTGGACTATTGTATCCACTGAAACCTTCCTTGTCTATTATATCAAATCACGCTAACACCAACACAAAGGAAGTTTACAAGGCTCTACTCTCTCTCAGCCCAACGTCTTACTCTCATATGTAGCTAATCTACTCATTATAGAATACTCGAGTCTATCATTTATCCTTCAGACAACCATAACATTTTGTTACACTACCCTACAAAAAAAAAGGAATAACTTTCCTTTCTTCACTCTAAAATCCCATAGGGGTCTTCTTTTCCAATGCTCTTAAATGCATACAAAAGGAGTCTAACTATTGGATGTATTTTGGGAATAACCTAGGACAAAGAATACTTGGCCTTAAAATTGTCAATGAGAAATAATAAGAGGAATACAACTTTGAAGGTGTTTTCTGAAGTTATATTGGATATTTCAACTATAGTTTATCTCTCAAACAATCCCATTTTTTCTCGGGTGAATTTTCAATAGCAAGTTTCACTAATAATACATATGCACTTATTAGCCATGATACACAAGAATCTCTTGCCATTTGTAGTCATAAAAACCATATCATCCAAGGGAAACATCTAGATCATATGGGAGATGAAACTAATTGTGATGCATGTCTCGTCCACATGCCCATAAAAGGTTGAATGATAGAGAAATGAAAAAAAACAATGAGAGATCTTTTCTCGCATGAAATCTACTATTTTCTCAAGGACATGACACTTGTACTTGTTACATGCACATAAGTAAAATTTTGATAGGACAATCTTGAAAGGAAATATGGATGAAAAAGGGTAGTACTTACAAAGGACAATGGCAAGGAAAATCACCAATAATTCCCTTTTTTCTTCCCCTCTTATGGTATAGTAATATCCTTGTTGCTTCCCTGAGTAACATTTTTTATTGATATTATATTTTTATGTATTTTACTTTTTATAAATTCTTTTACATATACATAATCGTATCATCGAAAATATAACAACCATGCCATAACCCTAACACCCACCATTGGTACTTATGCATGTTCACCAGCCAAAGCTTGGCCCTGAGCTCCTCACAAGTAATATTTGCATTGTAAAACAAGATCATTATATGTCAATCCATCTAGCTTGACTTGTAGCATATAAAATATATCATATAATGAACACATGATTCATTACATTATAATTTAGGGTTAAGACTAAGGTATTACACTCTACATGTTCTAGGCGGGCTTTAGTTGACTTCGTCCTCGTGGTAATGCTTCATATTCCCATGTTATTTTTATGTATATATTTAAAAAGTTGGGTGCATAAAATAAATGGCACTGGAATTGCTTTAACAATTATAAAAAAACTTTTTAAGAGGTAAAAATACCCATTTTTGTTAATTTTGATCTTACTTCAATTTAAGCCTCTTCATTCGTAGATTAAAATCAATGTTTTTAAAGTGTAAAAATTAACATAATCCAAAAATGCAAAATTAGATTTAAAAGTACAAAATCGATTTTCAAAAATTCAAAACCAAACTCTAAACATGAATAATCAAATTCCAAAAAGTGAATATTGTGCGAATCAAATTCCAAAAGTATGAATAATGTGAAAATCAAATTTTGAAAGTGTGCATATTGAATTCCATTTCAGCACTTGCTTCCTTGAACATTTATTTTGATAATGCATATTCTAACTACAAATCATATCTCATTCACTTAAAAATATCAAATGTATGAGATGCATAATTATTAAATTTCAAGACACCTATGGATATTGGGATGCTTTTGAAAGCTTGATCATTTGTTTTTTTGCTTTAAGATTAAATTATTAAAAAAATGAAACATATAAAAACCCATCTATAGAAATTTCAAATGCTTTTAATAACCCATAGAAAATTTGAATAACCACAACATAAATTATGTACCACATTTAGTTAACATCTATCAAAGCCTTTAGGTTTTGTTGCATATTATTTACACATTTTAGCTACATAGAGGTTGGTTGTAAATTAAATAACTATAGCATATGAACTTTGCAATTTTGATTCACATAGGGACTACCTAGTAGGGGCAAGGGTGCCACCCTCTTAGTGACATTCTGTTGTGGCCAGCAACAACCCCCTTTTTTATTTAGTGTTATTACTAATACTAAATAAATGGGGACCCTTAGTCAAAAAATTTAAAAAATGAATTAGTGCTTGTATTTCCTTTCTAATTAAAACTTACCATCATAAACTTAGGAAAATACCTTTGAAAAATCTAAAAAGCTTAAGTTTCATGATGAGGAAAGATAAAATCACTCCTTAAGAAATATCGCATCACGGAAAGGATAACAGTATGCCTTCTTACAAGCCAAACCCTAAGATTGCGAGATTGCGATGCGAGATTACATATTAAAAAAAAACATATATATCGCGTCGCATGCCTTAAAATGCACTTACGCTGGAAAACCGCAGAAAATGCTGATATGCGATGACGTATATTGCAAAATTGCACCTCGCAAAAAACACATTAACACAAAATGGGCACATATACAATTAGGCGATATAGCGACCATGCGATATTGCGATAGAGCGGCAAAGCGATCTTAGAATACGCGATAATAAACAAATATCACATCGCATACATCAAAGACAACTTACTTTGAAACATCTTAAATTGCCGATATGCGATGACATATATCGCAAATCGCATTTTGCAGAAAACAGATTAACGAAGATTGTCATATATTACGTTAATGCGATATTGCGATAGAGCAATTCTGCGATATTGCGATAAAAGCGGCAATGCGATAGCAAGATTATGCAATAATGCGATATTGAAAGTTCGCGATATACCAAGCAAGCAATGTCGTGATTCTGCGATGTTGCAATCTGCGATATTGCGAAGCAAATCGCAAAATCGCTTCATCGCATATCTTTCAGGCTTATTATTAAAAAAAGGTAGTTTCCATGAACCGAGACCTAGTTATGTGCTTTAATGCCAATTAATGAGTTAGTTGCCAGTTATTAATGGAATATGGTTTCGCGCTTATCGAAAAGTCATTTCACGTAAGGTGGTATATTTTATGTGTCTTCGGCGTTTAAAACTTTCCCATCATCTTCCTTATCATTATTCTCACTTCATTTGTAAATTGTAGGAACGAAGAACAGAGAACGATACAAAGTAGCACGCAAGATACTATGGGAAAGAAAAGCAAAGCTCCAAGTTCTGAAGAGAAAGAAATGGCGCCTTTGTATACAGACACTACCTGCAACCGAGATGCTGGTATTGCTACCTGGGAAGGCATGCATATTACTGTGGGCTCACATAGTTATTCTGAGGCATCCATCACAGCGCTAGCTTGTTCATTCCTACACCGGATAGCAGCAAGGCATAGAATTCTCCCCTATACGAATATGGTCAAATGGATACTGGATAGCGTTGATATCAGAAATGAACAGTTTAAGACTCAGGGTCAAGAGCTTATGGAATCATTATTTTTACAAATTTTGAGCTTTATATCCGCTAAAATAAAAAAGCGCAAAAGGCAAAAAAAAACGCATCAAGGAATCCCAGCTCAAGAAAAGGCAGAAGCAATCCAATGGTTAACCAAGTTGAATTGGGATTATTATTGGGCATACTTGGTAAAGCTACACAACTAGTAGATGACTCTCAAGTGCATCATCAATTCAGCCGAAAAGATGGCGCCAACTCTCACCAGCATAGCTAAAATCGGAAGTCGGCCAGCTGACTCTTCTCAAACAGATGCTCAATGCTTGTGATATTGAGGAGTAGATACAGAAATAGTTAGATGTTAGTTTTAAATTTAGTCTTAGAAATAGTTTTTGCTTTATTTTTGCCTGGAATGAGGACGGTCATTTAAACTGCATCCTGCATTTTTGTAATAAGTTATTTTTAGTCTTAGTTAGTAGTATTTAAACCCTTCTCATGTATTTAGAGAAGGGTCCAGAAATTTATCAAAAACTTATCCCCAGAACATGCACTATTGTACCCTCTGAGGAGGTTTTGATGAATGAATGGAATAGGATTTGTTGATTTTTGCATCTAATATCTGCTACTGATGTTGCACTTCTATACTCTTAGTGGATGTTGGATTGAGAAGAGATAAATCATTATCGCTTGAAGCTCATGAGTAGGACTAGTTATAAATGGTACTTCTATCTCTTAACTATTTCTATCTTTTGTGTTAAAGTGATATTCAAGTTCAGTTATTTATATATTACTACGTGAATGCCTGAGTTATCATTTGGCACTTTTGTACGATGATAGTTATTTGTTTATGCTTAATGTATGAGTAACTTATTGTGTGATATGTTTTTCACAACTGTTTGATATAACCTTTTATGCAAAGTGGTTTATCTATATTGAATCCTTTTCTTATAACAATTGAATGATCTTTATTACCGATTGTTATTCAAAATCATTTTAAATCACACAACAGAAAGATTATACCCTGAGTTAGTATAGACTTAGCTATTTCTATTTATTAGAATACACGTGCATGTTATTAGGTTAAAGTTAGAATTAGAGCATCTTAATTAGGAACTATTAGACCAGAAATATCAATCTTTCTCACACACCCACTTAAATTGGGAAATTGGTCCCATATCCCCAGTTAGACCCGCTATACTAAACGGAAAAGGAGCTTCCAACCAAGGTCCGGACCGAGCGGGTATCCCCCTTGTTGTAGATCCGATTTTTGGGGCTTCAACATATTTGGCGCTAGAAGGAGGGCCTCGAACTATGAATGGAAAGTAAGTCCAAAGCCAAATACCATTCTGAGAGTAAATCGCCCTCACCATCTCTCCTGACTTCTCCATTGAATTTAGAATCTTTAAATCCAGAGCCAGAAGTCACAGGAACAACAACCACTGCTACAAACCCTAACATTTCAAAACAATCTACTATTGAACCTCCTGAAGTTGAATCTTTGATTCATAAACTTCTGCGATTTTCTATATCTCCTCAAAGATCTGATAAATCTCAAGGCAACGTGACTTCACAATATAACCCTGCTCATCCTTTGACTAGATTAAAGAGCGAAAAGTTTGGTGTTCAACCAACTGAGTTACCTCTACCCGCTAGGAAGAGAGCAAGGAAATCACCTAAAGATTCTGATAGCGAGACTCTTTCATCATCATCATCCATCTCAAATTCCTCACCGCGAAACCAACAATCCACTCCTCCACTTCAAGTCATTGTCCACCAGTCCACTGGTACTTCCACATCTCCTCAATCATTTGGAGTCATAATATCCTCATATTCCGAACTACAGGGATCACTGCCTGCACGTCCCTCTGTTAGTAGATCAGCAATGGCCCAAACTCCATGGAATAACCCATGGGTAGTCTTAATGCATGTGCCCTTGAGTTAGTTACCAGCCCATCCTGAAAAATGGCTGTCGAAGTTTAATCCTGATGCAGGCATGCTAGTGAAAGAACATATAAATAACTTTATGCTATCCATAAATCTCAATGTAGTTACTAACGAAGATGCTGTCGTTTGACCCTTTCCTTATACTCTTCAGGGAACAGCCGGATCATGTATTTTCATTCATTGCCATCTGGTTCTATCACTAGTTGGGATATCTTCCAAGAACAATTCCTCATTAAATTTGGTGATGATAGGTCTACGGCAACGTTGATCAGTGACCTGTCAAACCTTAGGGCCGAGTCAAAAGAACCTATCAAATATTTCAATTCACGTTTCAATAAACTGTTAAACAAAATTCCTATTGCTTCCAAGCCCAGCGAAGAAGTGCGAAGTGAATGGTACATCACTGCTTTACCATCAAACATAGCAATCTTCGTGGATAGGGCTAACAAGACAACTTTAGCCGAAAATATGAAAGAAGCAATAGCAGTAGAGAAGCGTATTATAGCCCTTGAAAAGAAAACCGCAATAGAAGAACGAAAATCCAAGAAGGTTACTTTCAAAGAAGATCCCAAGAAAAAACAATCGAAAGATCCATTCGATTTAGAAGGATTGCAAAAAGTTTTGAAGACCATGTCTAACGAGATGGTCGACATTAAGAAACAAGTGGCAGAAACTTCTTCAAAAAAGCCATACAGACAATTCAAAAAAACC